>LR990007.1:614531-1219062 GCA_905147175.2 Nymphalis urticae
TTTTCATGTGCTTGACGCTGAAGGAAAACATCGGGAGAAAACCTGCATGTGTCTCATTTTACTGAAATTCTGCCACATGTGTATTCCACCAACCCGCATTGAAGTAGAGTGGTGGAATAAGCTCCAAACATTCTCTTAAAAAAGGAAGTGAAGACCTTAGCCCAGCCGTGTGACATTCACAGGCTGTTACTGTTACTACTGTTACTGTATCAACGAATCAATATTAAGTGTAAAGTTAAATTAATTAATTTTAGTAATTCCGAAACATACAAACGAGGCTTTCTACAATAACACGTAGAGGATGTTTGTTAACACACATCCGGACCACTCGACGATTTATACGTCAGCTATCAATGCATTATCGGTAACGTAGCTGCGGTGAATTGAACTCATTAAAATGATTGCATATGCAAAGCTCTATAGTGATGCGATTCATGTTATCGATATTTTAATGAAACCTTTTTGTGAACGATTGTAAACGAAACCTTTTTTTATGTATAAATCTCGTTCATTTAAATTGGCTATTGCATATAATTTTGAATATACTTGTTATTTTAGCGATAAAGATCCAGCCATAAGAATAAAGTAACATTTTGTCAATGTCCCACTGCTGGGCTAAACCCACCTTTCTTTGAGGTTTAGAGCTTAATCAAACACACTGCTTAAATGTAGGTTACTTCACTAAGCTTTCCTTCACTATCGAGCACGATATGAATTATTAAACACAAACTAAGCACATGAAAATACAGTGGTGCTTGCTTGGATTTGAGCTATATTCTAAACACAAGGCCATCTCGGCTCTTCATTAGGCTATACCGTCTCTCAGAAACGAAATCGCTTAATTTAAATAATCATAAAATATCGAGGAAACGTCTTCACAGATTTATACATGCATATATATCTGTACATTGTCTTTAAAAAATAAACGTCGTCTCCAATGTCGTTAAATGGTTGAGGGGAAGTTGGTGAAAAAAAAATCACGTGACCACAAAGGGAATCGAAAACATTGTAACGCGTACAAGTGTAAACAGTGATGGCATTAAAAATAATAATAATAATGAAACATCAATTTAAAATAATTTTTAAACATTTTATTTCGACGGTTTCCGAACCAAATATTATAACATTAAATACAAAAGCGCCTTTGAATCTTCAAATTACAAGTCCATTACGTCAGTTCAATTTAAACCACCGCTGTGGTTGTGGTTAGGATTGACTCGCTATTTCAAGCAATATTGTAATTTATATAATGGGCCCAGACCTGCAACACTTATTCAACCCAGACTATATTGCAAGAGATAACTTAAAGTAAAAAGTAAGCTAATGTACTACAGCTGGGTCAAGGTTTCTTCTATTATAGAGAAGCTGGATACACATGGGGCAGAATATCTTTCGACACATCCAGGTTACCTCATAATATTTCGAATTAAAATATATAAAGAATAAAAATTAAGCTCATTAAAATTAAAAGTAGTAAGCAAGCAAGAATTCTAACGAACCCTTGCATCCTAATCTGTATTGAAAAGTTACGATGGGGTAATGACCCTTATTTACCATACCATATAAATATACATATATTAAAAATAATGTATAATCAATGACAAACTCATGTATTCAAATTAAATATAGTTATATATGTACAATCGTTCTTAATTTGTCAGCCATTTCTTATTTGTCAATTATTTAAAAAAAAATCCTTGCTCAGGTTTCTTTCTGGCCAGAATGTATTGTTTTTGCGGAGTCGGAAATGAAACACATATATTATAATAATAAGTTATTTATTCCCATTTATCGTCTTAAAGTAAAACTTCCGATATTTTTACTGGTGGTAGAGCTTTGTGCAAGCTCGTCTGGGTAGGTGCCACCCACTCATCAGATATTCTGCCGCAAAACAGCAGTACTTGGTATTGTTGTGTTCCGGTTTGAAGGGTGAGTGAGCCAGTGTAATTACAGGCACAAGGGACATAAAATCTTAGGTCCCAAGGTTGGTGGCGCATTGGCTATGTAAGCGATGGTTAACATTTCTTACACTACCAATGTCCAAGAGCGTTTGGTTACCACTTACCATCAGGTGGCCAATATGCTCGTCCGCATTCCCGTTCTATAAAAAAAAACTATCTTCTTACGTATGCGTGTCAAAGTGTTTCTTTATGTCGGTTCTAAGCACGTATAGTACCAACGCTCCAAGTGATTTATCGATAAACATACCCCATCACTATTTACATAACGATTCAATATAAAATTTATGTCAGGTGTGCATTCAAACAATTGTTTGTTAGCTCTAACCACACATATTGAATTGAAATACACATTTAAACTTTTATGTGATAGAAATTAGATTTGATTTAAGTGCAATCACAATAACTAGAATTAATTCAGAACATAATGATTTAAATTAAGCAATTCTTAAGACATAATGATAGAAATGCCCAGCAATAAGTATTCTTCGGAGACATTGTCACTGAAAGTAAATTAAGCCACTCTTGACGCCGTCAATGTGCCAACCCTGGGTTGTAACTTTGGTGCAAGTTTGAATTCGAGTTTTAGATTCAAACTGAAATACAACAATATGGGTTAATTAATTATATAAGCGTAGAATAATAGATAATGAGGACGATGACAATGGTGATGATTATAGCGATAATGTAGATGCTAAAGATGATGATGATTGCAATGATTCTTAATGTTTTTTGATCTTGTGGTTAGCGAATATGATAGAAGATCTGCTAAAGAAAAAAGCGAACGTTTTTTTCTTCGTCAAGAATTCGAAGAATAAATCCTATGCCTCGGAAAGAAAGTAGAAAAGCTATGTTAGTCTGTTCCTGATCTCTCTCCGATCGTAGATATGAGATTATAAAAGCGTGGAGTAATTGCAGCAGTTTGCACACACTAATTTTGTATTGTTATATATAGGAACTATTAATAACTACCCGCTATAATTTTACAAGCAGCGTTTAACCGGCAATTGCTAAAATTCACCCTAGTAAATACAACCGAAGGATACCTACTCCCTATTACACAAGGATCGTCAATTTATACCCGGAAGGGGAAACAGGTCGAGTATAATTAATAGCTTTATAAGTGGCTGGTATACCAAGCGATTCTTAATTTATTCTCGACAAATACCATTCTGTTTGTAGTACATGAATTCACAATATATATGTACTATGCCGTAGGCATACTGAACGAACAATTACAATTACATTATATAAATGAATATACGTTCGAATTTAACGACCCGCTTCAGACTATTTTACATATAATTAAGTTAATATAAAATTTCAAAATAAGCATTACTCAAATTTCGTTCACCGCCTTTCTCAAGTGCGAGTGTTTTTGTCTCCGAACTTGTAATAGTTTAGTTGTATACGCGTGTACTTCAACACTACTGGACGGAATTACTAGTTTAAAAGAGAATGAATTGGAATATGTAATAGAAAAGGCGATGGTTATTTACCCTCAAATTAAACGTAGGCTTGTGATAGGAGTGGGTATGACAAAAACCTCAAAGGGTCAGGATCCAACGTGCGACGATCACATTACAACCATATGCCGTTGAGCGTATAAATAACTGAATATATATATTATTTTATAACACCATGTATAATAAAAATAGCAATTATTCCATTTCATCACGTTTACATAAACTTTGAGAAATTCACGTTTTTGCCCCAAGCCGACCTGACCCGGCGATTTATAGCCGGGAAAACGAGCCCAACTAAAATTGATGGCGCAAAATGTGGACTGGTTTAACCTGCCTGCTAATCGAGCTCTAACCGGAGATTTGGAAATTCAGAATATGAAGGGCGAGAAAATTTGTGGTTTAACGGTTGGCCTGATTTATTGTGGACCAGTTAACGGGTGCCTTTGAATTTTATTAAAATACTCGAAAGGATTTGTTAGACTCCTGAGTGCTGAAGAGTTATTGAGATGAAAGAAAAAAACACAATTTTTGTATCTTATATTAAACAGAAATTGAAAAAAATAAATAAAATAAAGATTAACTCAGCTTCATAAATCCTACAGCCAGAAAACAACACAGAATAGAAAGGCCGCTGTAGCGTTAGCCTGATTCAATGTTTGATTTTCAGTCAAATTTAATAATGTTTAATTAATTAATGGTAATATATATACATGTATGTATATACTAGCTATACGATTGAACTGTCAACATTTTACAAGTTTTCCTAATAACCTTCGTAAACGTTATGTTAGTTCGTGGTATGGATTTTCATCCAAGGTTACATCCAGTTGCCCAAAAGCATCTATACCATACATAGCGCGAAGAATTCCTTCGAGAACTTTTATTGTGACTTCATATCGTAGGTCGCATCGTAAGTCGGTACCAACTTTTTACCCTCATCAAAAAAATACGTACGTTTTCTGCTCAAAGAACCCGAGCACGGAATACGAACACACATAACATTCAAGACGTATTAAATCTCCGTATGGTACAGTTTTTGTAGGTAACGAACGTGGTATGTAAATATATGTATATGCCTTATATAATAATACCTACATAGTAAGCATAGCATAATAAGCTTATATATAAAAATGTTGGTATATATCTATTTGAGGTTAATATTCGACAGGGGTTGAAATTTATGTGGTAATCGGTACCATGAAAGTTCCTTAACAGCCTGTGAATGTCCCACTGATGGGCTAAAAGCCTCCTCTACCTTTTTGAGGAGAAGGTTTGGAGCTTATTCCACCACGCTGCACCAATGCGGGTTGGTAAAATAGAAATGTGGCAGAATATCAGAAAAATTAGACACATGCAGGTTTAATCACGAATTTTTCCTTCACCGTAAAGCACGAGATGGATTATAATCACAAATTAAGCACATGAAAATTCAGTGGTGCTTGCCCGGGTTTGAACCCACGATCATCGGTTAAGATTCACGCGGTCTTACCACTGGGCCATCTCGGCTTGCATATACCATATATATCATACCATATTATTCATATATTAATGATATTTAGATACACAGATATCTATCTACATAAGAGTAGCATTGCCTTGGGGCCTCGTATGTTTAAACTTGGCGGAAGAGATTTGTGCAAGCCCGTCAGAATAGGTATTCGCGCACCACATATTCTACAGGCAAACAGCAATACTTATGCAAAAACTACAAAAAGCACTTGAACAAGAAATGTAATTAATTCCAAATCCGCTATCATAGCGCAATAAGACTTTATTTTCTGCATTATTTATTTTATTACTTGGTTAACCGACGCTACATTTGCGACGGGACTGCACTGGTTATCTGTTTTATTACCCTCGACAGTCACTTTATTCTAATGGCTAACTTGTACGGCTGCAGATCATGAAGAAATTAGTTCGAAGCCTGGGTTGTGCCAGTGGAAGCTTATATCTTACATTCCCATCGAACCATAAAGACAAGGGTGTACGTCAATACGTAAGTGTAATGCTGTAATAAAAAAAATGTTTCTGGCTTTGAATTTGAATTTAACTTTACTGTCTAAATTAGATTAGAGTTAGTAATATATTTTTTTATAGCATAGGAAGGCGGACGAGTATATGGGCCACCTGATGGTAAGTGGTCACCAAACGCCCTTAGACGTTGGCACTGTAAGAAATGTTAACCATAGCTTACATCACCAATGCGCCACCAACCTTGGGACCCGAGATTTCTTGTCCCTTGTGTCTGTAATTACACTGGCTCACTCACCCTTAAAACCGGAACACAACAATACCAAGTACTGCTGTTTTGCGGTAGAATATCTGATGAGTGTGTTAATACTAATCGTATATTGCCAATGTCTAACGGCGCTAATGACCACTTACCATCCTTACACCGGTTTGCTCAGGCCTTTATACAAATAAATGAGAAAGGAATATATTTGTCCAGTTAAAAAGAATCCTTGAAAATAATGTTTACAAAAATCCCAGTTGAACGCGAGCCAACGGAAGCGTCCGTCGAAAAAGTCCTATTGTGGTCCGGTAATTGAATTTCACTACAAAACCAAACAATATCTACCACTCCTGAACATACGTCCGAGCTACACGTGTGCACCAATTTAAGTAAAGTATTTTAATAAAGCTCCTCTTTTATTAACAACACATATTATTGTTTTAATGCTATATTAGCTTTATATATTTCAAATATCTATACTCGTATATAATTAATATTTTCTTACGTTAGTTTAGTTAGTGGTAAGACCGCGTGAATCTTAACCGATGATCGTGGGTTCAAGCCCGGGCAAGCACCACTGAATTTTCATGTGCTTAATTTGTTATTATAATTCATCTCGTGCTTTACGGTAAAGGAAAACATCGTGAGGAAACCTGCATGTGTCTAATTTCACTGAAATGATGCCACATGTGTATTCCACCAACCCGCAATGGAGCAGCGTGGTGGAATAAGCTCCAAAACCTTCGCCTCAAAAAGAGCAGAGGAGGCCTTTAGCCCAGCTGTGGGACATTCACAGGCTGTAACGGTTACGGTACGTTAGTTATCGAGGATTTTTCGAAGTTTAAACGATATTTCTGCGACGTGATTAACTTTGATTAATTGATTTTATTTTCCGTTATATGATGATGTGAAAAATGTAGCGAAAAGCTAAGAATCCCTGTTAAAGTAAATAAGAGTCGAGAAGTTAACTCGTTTGTTCTACCATTGCTCTAATGCGGGTTGGAAGATATACGTGTAACTTTTTTTTTCCGTTACATAGAACCAGTATCCTTGTATTTGATTCCACTACATTAATTTTATCATCATGAAATTATAATTTTATCATCTATAGTAATATATGTGTAATATCCGGATTTAGATATGTGTAGCTTATTAATATACTTTAATTTAATTGTTATTATGTTTTTTTTTCAAAACTTCTTACACCAAAGGTTGTCTGTGAGAAATCGCTATGAGTTAAGATCGTTTGCGCACCATTTGTTGTTTGATTTATTGCTTTCTGTTACTTTTATGTTATCTTTTATTTATATATTGTGTAAAAAATTTTTAAATTAATACATATATATAATACATATACCAGATAATGCAACACGTTTCGGAGAAGGTTTTGATATATAATACTATCATATAAGTAGGTGCGCTTTCACCCGCTTTAAATTTAAACTATTGACGAGACAAATTTGAATTTTATGTACTTGTAATATAAATAAATAATAATAATGTTCTCCTGACCATATCTGCCACGGTGGCCAATCTCAAGAGAGATAAGCCAACTGCGCAGGACATATTATAGTGCACAAGTGTGTGCGCAAACATCGGGGCACTCTCTATTCCCTAGCTCTCATAAACCGATGGGACCCTCCACCGGACCACAGGACCACCGGCTTTACGTGCTTTCCGAAGCACGGGTAACCACTTCCAACTTCCAAAATCCGGGCTTTTACTGAGAATTTTCTAAAGAAAAACCCAGTAATCTTTTATTGGCCCTACCGTGGATTTGAACCTGCTGAAGATATAATAGCCACTAGACCAACGAGGTAGTCAATGGATAATAATAATATGAATAAATAATGACTGATATGAACCTAAGATCTTCCTATAACATCCTCATGCTCTAAGCATGGCCATCGCCATAATAATTTAACCTCAAAAGGTTTATTTAAAATATTGTAAGTCGAACAATTTTGTCATAAAATATGTATAAATAATCGTAATGGTCGATCTCTGTGACGTTAGAGTAGTAAGAGAGACCGGGATTACTGATGCTTACGGCGGTGTTTCCGGACAGTGGACGAGTATACCGGATGTCAATTTGACCGTGTGTTCAATGTTGGGAGATACCGATTTTTTTCCAGCTATATTCGCTCGTATCACAGAGAGATATGGAATTACTTTTACACATGTATTTTTTTATCATTTATCACGCTGTAGCGCTGCGAAATTATTGTCGAATAAGTAAGACTGATACCAAAAGCGCCTGAAGCGAAATAATGTCAAATAAAAATGTTGTGTTCGCTAAATGCGCTGAATTTTCATATTATTACCAAGTATATTACTTACCCGTTTTTTACCCTTATTTGGATTGAATTAAAATGGTTTACATTATCAACAATTATTTCTTAAACGTGCTGCGAACATTTTTTTTTTTTTTTTTTTTTTTTTTTTATATTACCCGGGAGGGCAAATGACTCTACTCCACCTGATGTTAAGTGGTAGTAGAGTCCAAACGCGAGGACGGCCAGTACAGTCGGGAAGAAGGTTCTGCACTAGCCGCCCTCGCCTTGCCGGCCCGCAAGATGCCTCTTCACGCCTCGTTTGAAGGAACCCGGGTCGTAAGAGGAGGGGAATACGTGTGCTGGTAAGGAATTCCATTTCTTGGAAGTGCGACAAAGAAAGGAGTTGCTAAATTTCTTTGTGCGCGATGGAATTGATGTCACAGTTAGTCGGTGACATCGAGAGCCAGCACGCGTAGACTTGTGAAGGAAGGGGGAAGCAGGAATTAGGGAAAATAATTCCTCGGAACACTCGCCGTGATACAGTCGATAGAAAGCGCTCAGCGCAGCTATCTCTCGACGCAATTGTAAAGGCTCGAGGGTGTTAGTGACCTTTACGTCGCCAATAATGCGGACCGCACGTCGCTGCAACCGGTCCAAGGCCTCAAGTAGGTACTTAGCGGAGCCATCCCAAAGGTGCGAGCAATATTCAACGCAAGACCGTACCTGTGTTTTGTACAGCAGGCACAGTTGTTGAGGCGTGAAAAAACGCCGCACCTTGTTCAGAACTCCGAGTTTCCGTGAGGCTGTTTTTATTACAGCCTCGATGTAATCCCTTGGACTAAGGTCGCAGCGAACGTCCATCCCCAGCATGGCGATTTTGCTTTGTATCACCAGCGGAGTGCCACAGAGGGAGGGAAAAGGGGAAAATGGTGACTTTTTTGCTGTGAGAGCGCATACCTGTGTTTTCTTGGCATTAAACTCAACAAGATTATCTGAGCCCCATTTGGCGATAAGCTCTAACGTCCTATCGAGTTCAATGACAAGATCCTCCCGCCTCTCCCTAATTTCCGCTCGCCCAGCCACTGCGCGTCCGTGGTATCCACCATGCACTGTACTATCGTCTGCATAGCAATGAATGTTCCCGAGAGAGAGCATATCATTGATATGCAAAAGAAACAGAGTGGGAGATAGCACAGATCCCTGGGGGACCCCAGCATTCACTACATAGAATTGTGAAGCGCAACCATCAACTAAAACACGAAGGCTGCGCTTATGTAGGAAGCTGGCAATCCAGGTGCAAAGCTGAGCAGGCAGACCATATGCCGGCAGCTTGGAGAGAAGACTTCTGTGCCAGACCCTGTCGAAAGCCTTGGAGATATCGAGGCTGACAGCCAACGATTCCCCATGTTTGTCGATAGCTTCACCCCAGAGGTGTGTTACGTACGCTAGAAGATCACCTGTAGACCGTTTTGGTCGAAATCCGTACTGACGATCATTAATTAAACAGTGATCTTCTAGGTAATGGATCAGTTGGTTGTTTAGAATCCGTTCCATCACCTTACAAAGTACTGAGGTGATAGCTATTGGCCGATAATTTGCCGGGTCAGACCGATCCCCTTTTTTGGGAACCGCTTGCACATTAGCTCTTCTCCAAGCCTCCGGCACACATCCCGAAGAAAGAGACAGTTGGAACAGGCGCGTTAACACGGGAGACAGCTCCGCCGCGCACTTCTTCAGCACTATGGCTGGTATTCCATCGGGACCGCTAGCTTTCCGTACATCAAGTGATTGCAGCTCCGCACGCACATCACGCTGCCTGATTTTGATGTCAGGCATCGTGTGGCCACAAGAAGGTATTATTGGTGGCAGAGCATAAACATTGTCGCACATTACTACCAAACTATTACACCAATAAACATCCAACTAAATTACATAAGCCTTTAACCTTAAGGATAAATAAAACACATACCGCTCCTCTTTTTTGGGATGGTTAATACCGAATTCTAGTCTATACTTTTCATTCACCTCAAAAGACGTTTTGCATTCTCAACAAAATTAAAAAAATCCTTTTGTTCAAACTATCTTTTATTTAAAGTAATATAATGTAGTATAAAAGATTCAATTGTTGTCTCCAACAAAAGAGCGCACAAAATTTCAGCAAAATCGTTCGGATTAAACTGGTTTTAATTTCAGTTGCAAGATTTGACGAGGCAATACTAATGCTCGCTGTACGTGAGCCGTGAAACACAAGTGTTGATGATTTCTCACGTTTCGCGGCGTTCCCTAATCGGTGTCGGTTTGTGTCCCGTGAAAAAGGGTTCTCGCTAAATACTTTTCTACTGTAAACATTGCAAGAGACCAAACGCAAATTGCGTTTATATTTATTTTTATTTTTTTATTATAATTGGAAAAGACAGTATACACCACATACATTATACAACAATTAATTCGTTCACACACCAATCAAGTTTCCACTTTTCCACAAAATAATTCATACATTAAACAAGCAATTTAGTAAATTATAAACATTAATTATGAAGAATCAAACAGCTAACACACAGCAAAACAGTAATATATATATATATATATATATATATATATATATATATATATATATATATATATATATAATAAAAAAAATGACAGTCGCGATTATGGATGTATGTTGGCTTAAGTGTTCTTAAATAGTTTGTTCAACACATAAATGATTTACTAAATTCAAACCTTGGCTTATCCAGAACCATGAACGCCAACTAGTATGGTGACTCTTATATTGGAGTATAAATTACAAAACCGATCAATCTAAGGTCAATTATATTAACTGGTCTTTAAGATTGATCGTCTTTGCAAAAACGAGACTTCGATTCTCGATGGTATTTGGTCCGGCGATGTTTTGTCATTAAAACCCGATCGAAAGTTTGTTAAATCTTAATTAAGACTCCATCAGACTTTCGCGTCACTCCATCGCTTCTGAATTACGGACACACGGGAAGACAAAACTACGTACTTAGTTCGTAATGGGATTTGATTTTTATTAGTCTAACGTTGAGGGATATTTAGTTTTCAATGGTAAGTGAACCAATAGTTACAAATATAAGGAATATAATATATATTTTTTATGTTATAGGCAAATGTCACCATGTTAAATGGTCACCACCATAAATCGACATTGGCGATGTAAGAAATATTAACCATTCCTTCCTTCCATCGGCAATGCTCTACCAACCTAAGGGCGCATTTTCATTGGTCGATAAGGCCCGCATTCGGGGTGCGGGAGATTTCTGTAACGCATGCCATAGGGCCCGCAAAGAGTTTATCGTTTTCACTGGTCGTCAGAGCCCGCATACGGGGTGCGGGTGATTTCTAAATATTTAATGATTTAGGGCGCATTTTCATTGGTCGATAAGGCCCGCATTCGGGGTGCGGGAGATTTCTGTAACGCATGCCATAGGGCCCGCAAAGAGTTTATCGTTTTCACTGGTCGTCAGAGTCCGCATACGGGGTGCGGGTGACTTCTAAATATTTAATGATTTATTATTTTTATATTTCATTATATCACCCGCACACGTTTAATCGACCGAGTTATCGACCAATGGATTTCATTGGTTGTTAGCTCGCATGCGAGTACTCCCCGCAATCGGGCTAACTACCGACTTATCGACCAATGAAAATGCGCCTTTATTATTTTTATATTTCATTATAACACCCGCACACGTTTAATCGACCGAGTTATCGACCAGTGGATTTCATTGGTTGTTAGCTCGCATGCGGGTACTCCCCGCAATCGGGCTAACTACCGACTTATCGACCAATGAAAATGCGCCTTTAAGAACGAAGATGAACGAAGATGTCTATTGTACTTGTAGTTACACTGGCTCACTCATCCTTCATACCAGAACGAACCAAGACAAAGTATTGCGGTTTGGCGGTAGAATATCTGATGAGTGGGTGATGACTACCAGACGTGCTTGCACAAAGCCCTACCACCTAGAGTTATTCTATCTTATACCCTTTTCCACACACACGAGAAGTAAAGATAAATAAGCAACTTTGATATTGAATAATATGTTATCATTGTGCAAGATCTTGAAAAATCTGTGGCATTAAATCTATAATATTCTTGAGAAATGGAGCTTTGAATATCGGAGAATTTATTGGAAGTAAAATTAGAGTGGATGTAAGTAGTTCAGTGAAACAGTGTTGTATTAATAATGAAGATATTTTAATCAATAACAGTTTTAATATAACAAATATATAAACAAATCGCATGAAATATGTAAATATAGTTTGTTTATTATTTTGCGATTGGAACTGATGGAATTGTTGCGTTGTTTTGGTTGTGTGAGTAGTAACTAACCATTCAAAGATTACAAAGCATTACTGTTTGTTGGTACAATAAATGATTTAATAATTAAATGGCAGTTGTTCAAACATCGTACAGAAAATAATGAAATTCATTGGCTTGTAATCAGGTTCCATCGTTTCCTAGAAAACAAACCACATTAATGGAGCACCGGAGTTTTACTTTTAGAATTACATAAAAAGCTTTAGAATGAAGTAATTTAACCTGATTAATTATATCTCCCTAATAGTAATGTTTTTATGTTCTTTTTTTAAATATATTTTTTTATTCACGATAGTATTTTCCGCCCGTTAGTGAGTTTTCTTTTATGTATTATACGTTTTGATCTTTTTTTCCGTTGCATTCTTCATTTTCATTATTTTCCTTGAAATATTTTGAAAAAAAAAGCTAAAATGGGTTTTTCGTGTCATCATCGCAAATGAAGCATTTAGCTTAATATGAAAGACGAGATGGTGCAGTGGTTATCATTATTATTTCTTAATACACAAGTGGAATACATTATATGGCTATCTTAAAAAATATTACGGTTTCAACCCCGGGGAAGCATCACAAAATTTTCATATGCTTAATTCGTGTTTATAATTCATCGTGCTTAGCGGTTAAGGAAAACATCGTGAGGAAACCTTTATAAGGTCGTATGAAACCTGCTACATGTATACCACAAACATCCTGTACAATAAGACACTCCCTCAATCTTTAGAAAAAGTTATTTATTTATTATAAATTGCATGATTTTTTATGACTTTTAATTAATATTTTCTAATTTCAATTACGATTATGATATCCATAATTGATTTTCACTGATTTTAATTATAACAATGACGTCACGTCAGAGCAGACGTCTGTCCAGTCGCTACTGCAAACCGAATGCGTTAAATTTTGATTTAGTTTGTTCGACGTTCGACAATTGTGCATTAGTATTTGATAAAACAAAAAATTAACATATACTTTATTCAATTAGGTCACAATTATACGCAATTAGATATTCTGTTTGAAAAAAAAGCTATTGTATTTAAATATGTAAACTTTACTTGGACTTACTACGGTTTAATGCAAGCCCGGGTGGATAGGTACCACCCCACCACCCACACATCACATATCTTGTCAAATACTTAGTAATCTTGTGTTCCGGTTTGAAGGGGGAGTCAGTGACTCCAGGCACAAGAGACATAACAACTTAGTTCTAAATGTTGGTAGCGCATTGATGATGTAAGGGATTTCTTACGGTGCCACTATCAAAAGTGGTGACCACTTAATATAATAATAATATAATATTTTTTATTTGCAAAAGTAGAAACACTACATTGATGTAATCGTATCTACTAATATACACAAATGTAATACATTGTTCGATGATCACTAAAATCTTAACCAGGCCAAGCCCGTATGTTAGTTTCTTCCTATGAAACAAATTTGTTACAATGTATACTGTTAAGAAAAAAACATGTTTATTACTATTTATCACTAGATGGCGTTGATTCATTTTTTGATATTCCTGAATCACGCTGTCTGTTTTTTTGTAACGTAAACGCATACGTATACGTATTGTTAATGTTACATGATTGATCAAATTTATTAAAGTAGTGTGAACTGTGAAATATTGTTAACTGTGTAATATTTCGTTCATCGTTTGGCCCTCCGATTACTTCAGGACAACATAACATAACATACTACTTATTCGACAATACGTCTTACGTATGTTGTACCTGCATGCAGTACATTGTCGTGTAAACTCGGTTTTAGAGTAGCTATTTTACGATCAATGTTAATCTTTTGGAATTGACGGTAAGCTTTGAACTGACTTAGGTGCTGTACAGTTTTGTCTAACCAGTGTTGGAGATATAATGTTACAGTTTGTCTACAAAGTCTGTATTGTGTGTACACGATTTTCTCATGAAAGATGGCCTTGGTAACCTTTTAAAAGCCGAATCATTTAAAGTTTAAAATAAAAGCAAACAATATATACGTTTCTGGGTTAATAATGAAGTATTCTTTATCTTTTTTATATCATACATGAAACACATATTTTTAATTGTATTATGATATGTAATATGAATATTTTAATACATAGCTGGTGGCAATAGTCTATTTATATTTATTATCTAACGAAAAAACAATTCAGAAACCGATGATTTATTAAAACATTAATCAAATCACAATTGCCCTGTCCATTACCCTACATAATAACGCCAATTTTGTCCCAATATATCAATACCATGATTACAAGTGATCAGCATGGATTTTGCCAGCGTAAGTCAACCACTACAAATCTCACAACTTACATACATTACATTTCTGGGTGCATAGACAACAAACAACAGGTTGACTCGATCTATACCGACTTCAATAGCGCGTTCGACAAAGTTAATCATAAAATCTTAATCTACAAGCTTAGGTTATACGGCATTCATGACCCCCTGCTATCTTGGTTCCGTTCGTACTTATCTGATCGAGTACAGAGAGTTACACTCGGTGGTTACAAATCTCACGAGTTTATTGCGACCTCTGGTGATCCACAGGGATCACACCTAGGCCCAATATTATTTATCATCTTTATCAATGACATTGCACACTGTATCAAGAACAGCAAATGTTCTATCTTTGCTGATGATTTAAAGATTTACCGCTCTATAACATCCATGAATGATTGCAAATTGCTCCAAGACGATCTAAACTCCATACAAAAATGGTGTGATTTGAATGGAATGGAACTAAATGTCGATAAGTGCCAGTTTATTAAGTTTACGCGAAATAAAAACATAATAAGACATCAGTATAGCTTACAGGGCAAACCGCTCGGGGAAGTTTCGGTTGTTCGTGATTTAGGTGTTATGATCGACGCCAAACTTAAATTTAACACTCACATAAATCATATTGCCACGAAGGCCTGGAAAAGCTTCGGTTTTGTCAGACGTAACTGCAATGATTTTAAGAGACCGGCAACTATCATAACTTTGTACAATTCGTTTATACGTAGCGCTTATATGCGGTTGTAGTATGGAATCCGCATTATAAGATTTACATTGAAAGGTTAGAACGCATACAACACAAATTTACAAAATTACTGGCTAGTAGAAGTAACAGTTGCCCTTATAAGGCCGACTATGAATCACGTTTAAAATATTTTGGACTGTGCACTCTAGAAGAACGCCGCGAAATTGCCTCTCTAATTACTCTCTATAAATTATTGAATAACCACTTGGATGCAACAGATCTACTACAAAATATTAACATAGCAGTGCCACGAACAGCACCTAGACAACCTCTAAAAAAAAATTTCTCCTCTCGAACTTCCAAATCAAATATAGGTAAATACTCTCCACTCAACCACCTCATAAACTTATATAATAAAGTCAACAGTGATGGCATTGACATTTTTCACGACTCACTACCTCTTTTTCGCAAAAAATTAACGCTGGGAGCTTTATTGTGATTGTGATATCTTTACTGTTATATTTAGTTTGTTATATTCTACTTAATATTAGAACTTTGTAAATTACGGTATTATCTCTAAAAATCTTATATTATCATTGTTTGTAATTATTGTTAGTTATTTTTTTTTTACTTCATTTTTTTATTTTTTTTTGCTAATTATTTGAATGTCAAATAATTAATAAGCGTGTTATATTGCAGTCTGTAGTATTTATTAAATAGAGTATTGTTAAAAAAATTGTTATTGGAGGCTAACGTAACTATTAATGCTGTATATACCTATTAAGTGTTTGAAATTGTATCTGTCATTTTATCGTATTCTTGTTTTAAATGCCATATTTCAAATACTGTGGTGTATCGATTAAATAAATAAATAAAATAAATAAATAAATAAATAATAATGAGATTACCTTACATATAATATTTGATTGGATGGCACGAACGGAAAGAATCATGACATTTCTGACATTAACGGTAAGTTCAGGCGCACAGCTAATGGCTTCACGTGCTTTTCAAGGCAAGGGATTGTAAACACTGCAAAATTCCGCACTGCTTGTCAAAAAAACCTTAGTTATTAGGTTCGAGAACAGTTTAATTTCTAACAAGAATCTTAAGGGATTCAAACTCAGGAACTCCGAATCTGAATTGCCTCAATTAGCCGCTGAGCCAGTGAGCTGGTACATAAACAAAAATATACAAAGATGCTAGACTATCCTCTTTCGTCTCACACCAGTTAAATGAATAGATAGATTTAGCTCACACTGGCGTTAAATCTATTTTCATCTAGAAACGTTCATCTAACTTTCGCGCCATGTGTCACACGACCCTGTGTAAAAGCCGACTCGTGTAGGGAGTGATTGATTACACGACCCAACCCGCGGTACAAATACATCTTCCAAAACTTTTTCATTATTAAACCCGTGTCTCTGAAGTTGAGTATGATACAAAGAATATATGAAGAGAACGAACGTTTTGAAGTAAATTTTCTGTTAGATCTCTCAAGTCAATTTGAAAAATATATTTTAATCAAGTACTTTGAATTGTTGACACGATATGCTAATAAATGCGAAAATTTGTTCGTGTTTTTGTTACGCTATCACGTCTGTAATACTCAACCGAATATCATTCATGTATAGAAATTATTAAGTACAGATGTACCTGACCCTTTCCCACAGGAGAAGCCTTGAGCTGAAGCTTGTTCTTCTTAAATCGTGTGCAGTTCTAATTTGTAAGAACACACTTTGTATCTCACTCGCAAAATGGACATAAATGTATTACGGCGTTACACGATTTTGACCCGTGTATACTTTAAATGTAATTATTGTTATAGTCAATGTCGCATATAAGGTATTTTTAGTATTTCACGTTTCTAGATGTTTTTTTTATTTTATTTTAGCATTAAAAATGTTTAAATGTTTTCTATTTAGTTACTTATATTAATACTATATACGTAACGATTTCTAAGAAAGACTGTTTTTAGGAACATACATGAGAGTTATTTTTATTTACTTAAACTTACTGCAAAGTGAAGCTTTAACGCCCAAGATATAAATTGGCCAAAAAGACCTCTGCATTACCCAAAAGTAGAATGCTTTAAGAAATTATACTAAGTAAAAACTATAGTATACCAGGCGAGCCACATTAAGAAATAGTCAGTGTTTTTCAACCGCGAACGTAGTGCGCTGAGTCAAATTACCAGCTTATTAATATGGGCCTACACAATTACGGCCTTGTACCTAGCACATTCGAATAGAATAATTCAACTTTTAAACAAATACAGTCAATTATTAAAAAAAGTTTGATATTCTGACGAATTTTAGCAAGAAAACAGCAGCTTTGTTTAGCGGGAAGCAAAGCAATACGATACATGTGTCGTCGTAGCGCGAGATCGTGCAAGAAAGAGTTTATATCAAAATTGACATTTGACAGTGGACATTACTATTGCGTTTACACTGACTTACTCACATAGTCTCGTATAAGTCATCGTCTCATCCTCTTCTTCACTGTCTTGTCTTGTCTTCTAAACCAGCTTTCTAATCGTATAAATTCAAATCAAAATATTCCATGCATCTTAAAAAGCTATCTTAAATTTACTCAATTAACCTTTCCCATATTTAAATCAAATATTAACCTTATTTATTCAATTTCTTACGATTCTCTTATTTATAAGCCCAACATCATTCCTTCTTTGGGTATCGATAAGAGAACTGTGAGCGCTGATATTCATTTCCTTGATATAGTGGATAGAGATGTTTCTAATCACTTTACCATATTTATAGATGCCTCCAAATTATCTGATGAAAGTTGTGTTTTTGTTGCATGTTGGATCCCTAAATTCAAAATTATTCTTAATTTGAAATGCCCTCCTCAATCATCTGTTTTACTGGGGAATCCATAGCCTTACTAGAAACCATTAAATTCGTTGAGTCACATGAAATTCGAAAAGTCATCATTTTTAACAGACTGCTTAAACTGTATTCAAGCTACAGATCAAAATCCTTTCCGTGGTTCATCAAAATTTCCTATCATTCTACCGTAACAGCCTGTGAATGTCCCACTGTTGGGCTAAAGGCCTCCTCGCCTCTTTTTGAGGAGAAGGTTTGGAGCTTATTCCACCTCGCTGCTCCAATGCGGGTTGGTGGAATATACATGTGGCAAAATTTTAGTGAAATTAGACACAGGTTTCCTCACGATGTTTTCCTTCACCGTAAAGCACGAGATGAATTATAATCACATTTTAAGCACATAAAAGTCAGTGGTACTTTCCCGGGTTTGAACCCACGATCATCGGTAAAGATTCACGCGTTCTTACCTCTCTTTCTTACATCTGGGCTTATTTTACAGATTAGAGAAATTCTTTATATTTGCCATCTAAAGGGTCTAACCGTTAAAGTTGCTTGGATTCCTAGTCATTGTGGTATTCATGACAATGAAATGGCTTATCTTCATCATCAGCTTCTTCATCAGGTTTATTGTCTCATTTTCGTAATTATTCTCATGACTTATCAGCCTTGTCTAAAAAGTTCCTTCATAACGAATGGAATCAACGGTGGATTGTTTCTAAAACGATTAAGGGCAAGTATTATGGTTCAATTCAAACCAATATTCCACACATTCCATGGTTCAGTCGCTATCGAGGGGCGGATCGTAAAATCACGTCTATTATATGTCGGCTTCGGTTGGGTCATGTCTGTACCGCTGAACATTTAGCTAAAATAAAAATTAAAGACAACTCCATTTGTGAATGCGGCTTAGATGAAGGTTGAATTGATCACGTATTTTTTAATTGCTCTAAGCTCCAAGATTATCTACATGAATATCTTCCCTCTAACATTCAACTTCCTGTAAACATGAAATTTCTTTTGACAGTTTCCTTCCGTCCGTCCGTAACAGCCTGTGAATGTCCCACTGCTGGGCTAAAGGCCTCCTCTCCTCTTTTTGAGGAGAAGGTTTGGAGCTTATTCCAGCACGCTGCTCCAATACGGATTGGTGGAATACACATGTGGCAGAATTTCAGTGAAATCAGACACATGCAGGTTTCCTCACGATGTATTCCTTCACCGTAAAGCATGAGATGAATTATAATCACAAATTAAGCACATGAAAATTCAATGGTGCTTGCCCGGGTTTGAACCCACGATCATCGATTAAGATTCACGCGATCTTACCACTGGGCCATCTCGGCTTATTAACAGTTTATTCACCATTTATCAAATATGTAATTAAATTTATTGCAAGAAATAAATTAAAATTATGATTACTATTATATTTATATATTATTTATAAGTTGTGTTCAAATATTTTTTTATTTAATTATAATATTGTTCTAGATATCTACTGTAGAATAATATAGTTTTCACTCATCATCATTAAACTATTCAAAATTTGATACCGAATAATCACATATCATATGTGTCATCTATTTTATACGTGACATTGTCAGAATATTTTGCGCTCAAATAGCAATACGCGGTAGAAAAGGGAAAAAAACAGTCTTACATTATATATTGAAGGTGACACAAATCTTGGTGTCTGGGGAAGGGGTTGTTATAAAAAGCCTAGCCTATAGCCTATAGCCTATAGCCTATAGCCTATAGCCTATAGCCTATAGCCTATATCCTTCCTCGAGGTTTAAGCTTGCCAAGTTAAGTTAAGTTTACCAAGTTACATCAAAATCGGTTTAATTTTATATTATAGTATTAGTATAGATTGCTGTATGCGAACCATTAGGGTTTGGGAGACAAACTTACAAATGAGGCGATTCATAATAATTATTCACTTCTGTCCAAGACATTAGCGATGAAAGAATCGTTAGCTACTCCTAACATTGTCATTATGCTGCGAACGGTTCTGTGTTTATGTCCCTTGTGCCTGTAATTACAGTTAGTATCCCTTTTCAAATATCTCATACATTAAAACTGGTCTATCAGTTTGCAAGAGCCTTTTCGAAATTGTATCCATGTCTAAATAGCCTTGTTTTGGTTAACAGTAAATCCATAATGAATTGATTGAGTATTGTATATATTTAAATAATAATTTACATCAGGTCTATGAATATTATAGACACCATGCCCGCACATATTTGACTGTAATTATGTATTATTACATATATGCACAATGTTTGTACATACAGAAACATTTTTGGATCGTTTTTTTTTCCAGCTTTATCCATATTCAACTTAACTTCCATAGCTTTTTAAGCAGGCTGCCGAAAAGTACAAAAAATCAAGTGACCACTCCTCTAATTCTCCACATTTTAAAGCTAATTCAATAAAAAATATCAATAAAGCTCGTAAAAGAAAGTTTCACAATCGGCGAAAATATCGAGCGAATAAACCAATATTTTTTTTTTGTTTTATACATTAGAAATGCGGACGAGCATATGGGCGACCTGATGGTAAGTGGTTACCAAACGCCCTTAGACATTGGCACTGTACGAAATGTTAGCCATCGCTTGCATCGCCAATGCGACACCAACCTTGGGACCTAAGATTTTATGTCCCTTGTGCCTGTAATTACACTAGCTCAATCACCCTTCAAACCGGAACACATCAATACCAAGTACTGTTGTTTTGCGGTAGAATATCTGATGAGTGGGTGGTACCTACCCAGACGAGCTTGTACAAAGCCCTACCACCAGTAAAATACTCTCAATATGTATATTTTCTTGTTACAGATGAGGAGCTGGTGTTTCGAGACCGATGGGGGGGACTGACGTTGTTCAACGTGAAGAACTTCACGACCAGATTACTTATGAATAATTCTACTTTTGTAAGTATTATATATGTAATAATTATAATTCTAGTTTAAAAAATACAGTAAATCTACTTTTAGATAAAAACAAAAAAAAATCTTTATTACGGTTATTTCTGAGCAAGTTACAATCAGTTCTTAGATCTCTCTCTGTCATAATAAAATCCTGCAGCCCTTAATAAGCATAACAACTGGATATGAAAAGTAAAGGGTGGTAATCATAAAATAGTAAGAATGTTGTTAAAATAACAATATTTCATAAAAATTAACTACGAACCTATTATATTAATTTTAATTATCACTTTGCAAATATTACATACAGAATTTATTTTAATCCATATCAACCATAAACCTGAACTTTAAATTGAATACTCAAAACGTCAGGTTAATCGTTTTGTTGATTAAATATATCTATGAAATATAAATGTAATATGTCTCCTCAAAAAGAGGAGAGGAGGCCTTTAGTCCAGCAGTGGGACATTCACAGGCTGTTACTGTAATATATGACAGCCTTAACAAATATCAACAGAAAAGAATGAAAATTAAAAAACAACAAAAGCCCTTGTTACTTTTTCGTATGAGAAACGTGACTCATACAAACTCGCACACATAAACTATACAGTACAGTAACAGTTATGGCCTCCTCACCCTTTTTCAGGAGAAAGTACACATAAAAATTGATATCTTAATCTCGTTATGATTATGAAACAAATAAGCCAAATTAATAGGTACTTTATTATTTAAAATAGACTAAACAGACAACAGACTATACATATACTAACAGACTATACAGGCAAATGGCCTACCTGACGGTAAATGATTACCACCACTCATAGACACTATAGAATTTGATATGAAGAAACGTTCAAACCCAAGAAGGTACCTAGGCAACTTTTCTACATAACATCTGGCCCCCTAAACGCGGGCAAAGCCGCGAGCGAATACATTTTATATATTACCCATATAATTTACATTAATCAACTGGCTCATCATCTTGTTCTTTATTAAATGAACAACTTTCAAAAGGATCGGTACGATCGGTAAAGGTACTTTGTAATTTGAAGGGGGAATTGGTAAGTTTTGTTAAAAACACAAGATGTAATATCCATAACTTAGCAGGGGCCTATTTGCCCAAATTTGCGTCAGATACATTTCATTGTAATGTTACTAATTTCTGTTGCACTTCATATAATTATATATGAATCGGCGTATCAATAGAGACATTAAGTAAATGCATATTATATTATAATCCAAACGTAATTAAAATTAACGGCGATCCGTCGATGACGTCACGCCCTTTTATAGCCACGACGAGCCCGATTTGGGATTTTCTTACTTGTTAAAACTGTTTGCCAGGCTCTTATTGTATTTCATCTTAGATTTTGGCGTAAAGTTTGCATATTTTATAGCGATGGCAGTTTGAGGTTGGGCCAAATCGACTAATATTTTCTATATTAGATGTATTTATTACTGCATTTAAAATGTTGAACCGATATTCAACTTATATAATAGTTTTTTTTAACAAAAAATATACTAAATAATGTAATAATCATATAAAATAATTATATTTATGTATCGATAACCTTTTACGATATGATAAACATTTTTAACGTGAGTTTTAAATTTAGTTAAAGGTAAACGTGAAAAGTTCAACGAAATTTAATTATTTTATGAATCAACTTAAACATCATTTTCTATGTTTCAAATATTTGAGTCTATGAACGATCGTTATGTAAAACATGTATTTATTTCGTAGTTTTACTTGAAAGTGAAAAGTAAAATCGAATATGAGTACAAAATATATATTTAACGTTTGATTGAGTTGAGTTATTCTGACACAAAAAAAAACCTATTTAATTTCTGGTCTATCTTTTATTAAGCAATACTATTTAAATATGCATTGTATATAGGGATAATTTATATACTTAGTTTCGAATAGATCTTCAATACCAATCACTTATCTAAGGTACAACAAGAACGTTTCCATTGTTAACCCGTCTGCGCTCGAGAGAATAAAAAACAAATGGATATTAAAAATGATTACGCAAGAGTACGCCTATCACACCGTACAATTTAATACCTAAGATATAAATTAAGAGCCTCTAATCTGTCTATTTCATGGAAGTGGTAGTAAATATAATTTCGGCTTTTAAAAAAAACAACTTTCATTTATCTCTTTCTAACGGATTTTTATCAATAGAAGGAAAGGAAAGAGAGGCAGACATAGTGAGACTAGTTTTATTATGTTGTCTCGTAGTTTCCATTAACGTGTTGTCCGTACTTCTATCATATCTTCCTATCGGTTTATAGTGTCATAGTTATATATTAATGTTACCGATTGACCGATGACTCATTAATCAAGCGAGTCAGCTAAATATCTCTGTGCTTGGTGCGATTTTTTTTACTTATTCGATAGCGTTGACGTGCTGTGATTATTGTCACTAGAGGGCGCTATTTTCATGCCATATATTAAGTCCTTACATATGATCACACTTTGATCTGAAATATCTCCTCTTTGGTGAAGAATTCCAAATCAAATTTATAAATTCATTTAGCTGTTATATTTGAGTTTTGAAAACAGTCATTCATTTGGTTTTTACTCATAATTTTTTCTTTGGCGTCGCTTATTACCGTACCATGGAAAACATGAAATATCGGTATATTTACGAGTACGAGTTCTACCGTGGCACTAGTGCTGCAGAAACAGCTCGAAGGATTCATTATGTTATCGGTGCTGGTATCGCAAAAGAAAGCACGGTACGTTTTTGGTTTCAACGTTTTCGTTCTGGAAATTTCGACCTTCAGAACCAACCCCGTGGACGGCCGGAGATCAAGTGGAAAATGAAGAATTAAAGGCTATTGTGGAAGCGGATCCATCACAAAGCACTTCAGAGATAGCTGCAGGCTTCGGGGTAAGTGATAAAACTATGAATCGAACTTGCAAACACGCGTTGACTGCTGTGTTACTTTGCTCAACCGACACAATAATGAAGGGATTTTAAATCGAATCATTACTTGTGATGAAAAGTGG
The DNA here is from genome assembly GCA_905147175.2 of Nymphalis urticae. Classification (NCBI taxonomy): domain Eukaryota; kingdom Metazoa; phylum Arthropoda; class Insecta; order Lepidoptera; family Nymphalidae; genus Nymphalis; species Nymphalis urticae. Next base: position 638,544 of record LR990007.1, read on the forward strand.
ATAGTGTACGATAATCAGAAGCGCTCGTCAATCTGAATCCTGGAGACCCAGCCAAATCCTGCCCTAAACGAAAATTGACTCAAAAAAAGTTACTTGTGAGTGTTTGAAGGACTATCGTTGGTGTCGTTCAGTACAGTTTTCTAAAATCTGGCCAAACGATTACGGCAGATATCTATTGTCAGCAACTGCAAACCATGAAGGAAGAACTAGCTGCTAAACAACCGAGATTGGTCAATCGCTCTAGACCACTGCTGCTTCACGACAACGCAAGACCACACACTGCACAACAAACAACCACTAAGTTAGATAAGCTATAATTGGAATGTCTGCGACATCCACCCAACTCCCCGGACCTTGCTCCAACAGATTACTATTTTTTCCGGAATTTGGACAACTTCTTACAAGGAAAAAAATTCAAAGAGTTTATTAATTCTCGTCCCCATGCTTTTTTTAGTAAAGGGATCAATGAACTATATATGAGATGGCAAAAGTGCATAGATAACAACGATGCATACTATGATTAATTAAAATATATTTTCCAAAAAAAAATTGACTTTATATTCCTCCCGTACAAAACGCCAATTTCATATGTTAGGACCTAATATATTGCAGTTAATCAACGCTATAATAAGAAAAAAATCTCTCGCTATACACACTGAAAAGAAAATAAACTCGAATCTGACACAATAATTGTAAATAATACTTCGTTTTGAATGTATTTTGAGGAAGCCTGCATACGTCGAATGATAGGCTGTCACACGTATATGCCTTAGTCCAGCAGTGAGACATTCACAGGCTGTTATTTGCTTTTTATACGGTGTAATAGGCAGCCTCCATACCGACCTTTGTACACAGTCAAATATACTATTGAGAATTGCACGTATAGACATATTGTTACCTTCTCTTTACGCTATAATGAGTTCGCGTAATGAATCCTATTGAATGTCTCTGAATTTCTCGAGATAAATCTCGTGATATTATTTTCATAATATTATTTTCAAATATAGATTTTTTTTTAAGGAATTATACTTATTGGATTTCTGTTGGTAGTTTTAGAAAAGAAATATCTATCGCTACACAACTTTGATCATGGATTATATTAAAAAAATTGCTTTGACTATTTGTGTTTCTCACATCAAATTCCAATATGTTACTACGCAACACAAATACACACACATGCGTAGATCTTCTACACAAACACATATCAAATCATATGTATTTATTCAACTTAACTTTACAACAGAGAAGAAATGAGGAAGAAAATCGCATAGTTGTTCTTTTAAAATAAAGCAGATACACCACAGTGTGTATCTAACTTAGTTTTTCCAATTATGGTTCCTGATCAGTCCTGAATTGGAATCCGAGCTTAAATCGAATAACACATTTCAAATGTTTTTTTTTTATAACTTATCATTGAAATTTGAATTTGTGCTTCAGGCTTAAACTCGCAACCAAAGAGGTTAAGGTTAGCTTTAACACCTATAGTGATTGCATAGGTAGCATTTTATATAAAAATATTTCGTTTATATATCAAACAATATTACATAAATGTTTTACAAATACAAACAAAGCAAGACAAATTAATCCACATATCAAAAAGATTATATCCGTCATGACATCCAGGTTTAAATAACACACGACACACTCGGCTTCATTCGTGAGGGTTAAACAGAATACATATTGATTTTTGTTAACCTAAATATTTCCGGAATAAAAAAAAGTATGAAGGATTATTTAGAATTTGATTAAATGAGTCAAAATGAGTTTCACTTAAATCTTAATATTACTGATATCTGTTTTGTGTACTTATAAATGAGTAGGTATTGAAGTATTTCAGTTTTTTGTTTTTGCATTGACTAAATATTAGAACTACTGCACTAATAAACGTAAAACTTATATCAGAAAATACAGCTCGTTTCGGTTTATAATCTGTAATAATACTAATATTATGTGCGAAAGTAACTCTGTCTGTCGGACTGAACCGATTTTGATGAAATTTGTTATAAGCAAGCTTGAACCCAAAAAACATAGGCTTACTTTTCTATACCTAACACCTGGCACTGTAGACAAACCCTAAGCAGGATGGCGAAAACTAATATTAGTATGTAAGTAGAAGCGCGTCACAGTTTCACCAACCTTAAATTTTGACAATTGACATGACAGGCGTAAATTTCTTGTAGTAAATCATTGAAAACTATTTAGTTTGGATAAAAAAACAACCAGATCTGAGATCAATTTTTTTACGTAAAACATTCATTAGCCGATCGAGTTGAATCCCGGAACGGTAAACGGCACGATACTTTTTTGTGCTGTCATCCCCCGCTCCCCGCCGCCGGTCCCCCTTTTATATCCGTGAATAATATATATAAACGTAGCACGATTTCGGAATGTAGATTCTACCGGAAACTGACGAAAAAATCAAATAAAATAGACCGGCACAGGAGTAACTCCTCTTTCTCAATCGTAAACATGTATTATTCATATACAATTATATCGTGTCCTGTATGAAAATCAAGGAATACTAAAGCCCTTCTATCATCTATACATAACAGCCTGTAAATGTCCCACTGCTGGGCTAAGGCCTCCTCTCCCACGCTGCTCCAATGCGGGTTGGTGGAATACACATGTGGCAGAATTTCAATGAAATTAGACACATGCAGGTTTTCTCACGTTTTCCTTCACCGTAAAGCACGAGATGAATTATAAACACAAACTAAGCACATGAAAATTCAGTGGTGCTTGCCCGGGTTTGAACCCACGATCATCGGTTAAGATTCACGCGTTCTTACCACTGGGCCATCTCGGCTTACCAACTTTAAGCTTTTAACTTAAAGTGTATACGCGTATCAACTTTACTAGTTCCAGCACCGTATTCGTATATCTAGAGTCGTATGGTTGATAATTACAGATGACCTGTCCACTCTGGCACGTGTGCGATGTAATGATCAACGCGGACTCGCCGTGCATTGTACAGAATGTTAATTGCGAAGCAATTTTAGATTATTCGTTTGGATTGTGGACGCGTGCTTGTAACCAAATTTGCTTTCAGTAATTGCTTGATTTCAGCTGCCGGTTATGTTCGTAATGGAACTTGTTTCAACTGATATGGTAGCTATCTCCATAGAGTTTGCTAGAGCTGATGTATCGAGGGTTTTATCTATATAAAGGGGTTAGTAGTAGTTAGTAGTAGTAGTTTATTGGTTTAGTTTGTTTGAACGTCCTTATCTGTCGGTCCGATTTTTTGTGTTAGGGAATTTATTGCAATAGGCTTTTGACGATATAATGTTATCTGATGGATAATGAGACTAGCCAACTATGCAGGACAAATATTGCAAAAGTGTATATGCAAACACAGGTTCACTCTCTATTCCCTCATACTCATAATCCGATTGAACAGCAATCCGACACGATCAGAAAGAGTTAAGGCGTAGGACCAACGGCTTTAAGTGATTTCCGAGGTACGGGAATGTACACACTTCCAACTTTCAGACTCCAACCTGCTACTCCTAATTATTCATCAGAAAACCGGAATACCATTTTATCGGCCTGACATGGGGTTTAAACTCAGGGTCTCGAGTTCTGCGGCCTTATATGTAACCATTAGACCATCGATAAATATCACACTAGTATTCTCAGGGTGTAGCAGCAACATTTGAAGCGGGGTCAGTTAGTATGGTATATCTGTTAAATATTACGACTTTTTTTTTATTGTATTAGATAGACGGCCGGGCAAATGGGCCACTTGTTGGTAAATGGTCGCCATCGCCATAGACACTGGCGATGTATGAAATATTAACCATTAACACCACCGTACATCGTCAATGCGCCACCAAACTTCAGAACTAAGTTGGTATGTCCGTTATGCCTGTAGTTACTGGTACACTCACCATTCAAATCGTAACACAATATTAAATTTTGCTTCTTGGCGGTAGAATATGCGATGAGTGGGTAGTACCTACACAGGCGGGCTATATATATATATAGTCTATAGAGCCAAGTTATCTCTGCACCTGAACCCGAGCAGGCTGTGCCTACTAAAACTTTTCGCTTCGTTCTTATAACTTTTATAAGTCTCCCCATCTTATCAGTTCCCGTGACTTTATACATTGATATTATAATATTCTAATGCTAATAATACTTTAAAACTTATTCTTTTAAAAATAAGGCCTATACTAAAATAACCAACAATATTATTTCCAAACAAAATTTCATGTCAAGCACGTTCCAGCTAAAAGTTATTATATATATAGATATCTGAACTCGACTGCGATATAAAAGCAATTTTCAATTAATACCAGTTGTTTCGGCTGTTTGGTCCAATGTTGGAACAAATCTTCCGTGACAATATAAAGACTGAAAAAACTGCGGAACGAATGTTATTTCGATAAAAAGTTTCAAATAAGTTGTAATTAATAAATAACCTTAATTCAAGTAGTGTTTAAAGTGATTTTAAATCGACATTTATAATCTTGGCTCATTTTTTGACACAACGCAAACAAATGAATGCACAAACACAGATTCACCCTATTTCCCGTATCAAAATTGTGTGTGTAAAAAAAAATTAAAAGTCTCATAAAGGAGATCAAATTATGGTTAGCAATTTATTGGACAAATATTGGCACCAACGATTGATACCAGCGCTGTATATAAAATTGGTAACACATTCAAAAAAGAGTAATAACTCAACGTCAACGTTAGCTGACGTAAATATATCGGCACAATTTATTCAAATTCTTAGGGACGTTTTGTATGGGGATTGAATACGAAGAGAAATTCTGTTTATAAAGTTTTTACACGCGTATAAAGAAAATGTCGAATTTATTTTGTTAATACTCATTTTTTTATCCACATTTGTGAAACAGAAACGAAATATTCAGCCTTGAAATGTATTGTCATCCATCTTTACAAGCTGATAGCCTTGTGCAAACCCTTTTAGCGAGATTAAAAATAATAATATAGTAACATTAAATATTTTGAATATAATATTAGACTGGTAACCTTCAACTACACTTTTTACCTTACGGAAAATATTCATTAAATTAATGTGTAGTTTGGTTTAAGCTACTCATTTTACTCTATATAATATCCCAGCTGAACTTGAACCTTCTCTTCTTTATAAGAGGACTTGCAGCTTATTACACCATGCTGCTTCAATGTAGATCTACTTGGTGGATACACGTGTTTTTTTTATAGAATAGTTAGCTGAACGAGTATATGGACCAGCTGATGGTAAGTGGTCACCACTGCAAATAGAAATTAACGATGGTAGAAGTATTGACCATTCCGTATATCGCCAATGCGCCACCAACCTTGCGAACGAAGATGTTATGTCCCTTGTGCCTGTAGTTAAACTCGCTCACTTACCCTTCAAACCAGAACACAATAAAACCAAGTACTGCTGTTTTGCGGTAGAATATCTGATGAATGGGTGGTACCTACCCAGACGAGCTTGCAGAAAGCCCTACCACCAGTACAAATCCGTCGTTAAAATTGTGTTTGCAGATTTGATATTTTCGAAGCTACGAAATAATTAGTTAGATCTATTTAAAAGCGTTATATCGATCGCATTGGGTTTGCCAAAAATAAAACCTTGCACAAAGCCCTATCACTAGTAAAGACTATCATCCGGCACATACAACCTGCCTCGCAATTTTCAATGATAATATACTTTTTCGATTAACTTACTGTAACAACTTCGCCATCTCGCTTTTATAATTCAATTTAATCAACACTTACATACAATTAATATATAATTAAGCACTTACGCGTCGAATTAGTTTGCGAGTCGACATCATTATATATGACCACATATGTTAAAGCATAGTAACATTTACGAACACACATTACATTATATGGACATTTTCTAAAAATTTCGAACGTAAGGTTTTTCATGATTTAAACTTCCAAAAATCATCACCTTTATATTATTTACAAATGTGAATTGAATAAAATAATATTCATTTACAAGCAATCATTGTGTTCGGTATTTTTAATGTAAAGATATTAATCGTTTCGGAATGTTGGTACCACGGAAAAGAAACGGCTAGGAACTCATTAGTTACGATTTTTCTCAAATGAAATACATCAATAAAAACGATTTCTATGACTGACACCCACTCATCAGATATTCTACCGCAAAATAGCAGTACTTGATATCGTTGTGTTCCGGTTTGAAGGGTGAGTGAGCCAGTGTAATTACAGGCACAAGGGACATAACATCTTAGTTCCCAAGGTTGGTGGCGCATTGGCGATGTAAGCGATGGGTAACATTTCTCGCAGAGCCAATGTCTAAGAGCGTTTGGTGACCACTTACCATCAGGTGGCCCATAAGCTCGTCCGCCTTCCTATTCTATAAAAAAAAACATGTAACATAAAACATAAACATGGAAATCAGAAAATCGTGCGCTTTCTTATTATACATTCTTGTATGACTAATAAGCCTTTATTAATGGCTACTAACATTAAAATTCAATTAATTATAAGCAAAGTCAAAGGCGACTAAAGCGTAAATACCTTCAATCAATTCAAATATCTCAGTATTCGAATCATTTGAATCACAACGTTGTAGCATATCCCATTACGCGGTTACTATATTATAACGCAGTACACACATCGAGCTGACCCCGCAACTTCCACTAATCCTAGTGTTGAACGAATCCAGAACAAACGCGACAATAAAAAACAAATTGTATGTACGTATTGTTCTGACAATTCGATTTATATGAAACTCCATTTAGAGAACATTCTTTATTTGAAAATTTAATTTATAAGTTTTTTATTGTCGTAACCGTAACAGCCTGTGAATGTCCCACTGCTGGGCCTCCTCTCCTCTTTTTGAGGAGAAGGTTTGGAGCTTATTCCACCACGCTGCTCCAATGCGGGTTGGTGGAATTCACATGTGGCAGAATTTCAATGATTATACACATGCAGGTTTCCTCACGATGTTTTCCTTCACCTTAAAGCACGAGATGAAATATAACCACAAACTAAGCACATGAAAATTCAGTGGTGCTTTCCCGGGCTTGAACCCACGATCATCGGTTAAGATTCACGCGTTCATACCACTGGGCCATCTCGGCTTTTTATTGTCATTTTTTTATTATTATTACAATGATTATATTGGTCAATAGAATTAAATATATATTATTATATAATATATAAATACATATACATTGTAAAATACAAATAAAAAGTATAATTTAAAATTGAATTTCTGTTTTGAATGAGTTTTATGTACAACTACTGGAGATTTTTACATTAACTTAAAACTAACTATGCAAAACAGATAACAAGAGAACACACCATTCCCAGTCACAATTACAAATGTATGTAAATCGCTATAAATATAGGCTCATAGTTTAGCGGTATACGGTCTAGCGATGTGAAAGTCGCAGATACGGTCCCGCCCATGTTTTACGCTTGAAAAATGTCTTTTAATGTCCCACCGCCCACAGCTGGACAACAGCTTCCTTGCCTTGCCACCGTGCAGCCGAAATGTGGGTTGGCGGATAACACACATTTGGCTAAATTTTATCTGACACATATACGTGTTTTATTTCGCCGCTAAGATTAATAATTATAAATATAAATATTATTTGCTTAACATTAAAAATCAATGTTGGTTAGGATTTACGTGTTCTAACCACTGGGTCATCTCGGCTATTAACGTTTAACTCAATGAAAAATGTAGTAATTTCTCTTCAACATTAATTGCTAGCACTCTTTTAATAATAAAAAGTAACACTTCTTTTATTATGCTCTAAATATCTGAAAAATTATAAGACAGCGGTAAACACAATAAAAGTTGAGATTGTTATTGCAGTATGCATGATACTTGAAATCGTAAACATCGAAAATGTATGGTTAATGCAGACAGTCAATTTTTATAAAGTATTTTATATAAAAATGGAAATAAAATCCAACAATAATATATACGTAATAAAAATGAATTAAGTTCAAGATGTCTTATTTTGATTGGCAAGACTACAGTAGTTATGGTTTCCGATATCGGCAACGACGGCCAATCTCAAGAGATATTAGCCAACTGCGTAGAACATATTATAGTGCGCAATTGTGTGCGCAAACACAGGTATTTCCTCCCTCTCATAATCCGATGAGTCGGCAAACTGACACGACCAGAAAGACTCAGGAGCAAGACCAGGTTTTATGTGCTTTCCGAGGCACGGGAGAGTCTTCTTCTTTTTCGTCGTGACACTTGTGGCCGCCATTTAGTATTACGAATTGTTCGGCGCAGATGTTATTCTTCCACGAGCCTCCACGGCCACGACGAGCCACGGAAGAGTTCACACACTTCCAAATTCCAGACTCCGGGCTGCTACAGAAAAACTCACTTTCGCGCACATACACATACACAGTCACGCACACACAAGCTGATAAATGATAGAAATTGTGACAATTGGAATAAACGCTCTTTAAAGATCACAAAGGCCACAAATAACTTTGTCGTCACAAATACTCAATTTGACAGCTAGACTGACGTATCTTATTTCATCCATTTTATCACCGTCAATTCATATATATACGCAAATACACCATGACGTCATTCGCGATAGATTATTGTTCTCGCATATCAATATGCGGATCTCGGCTGTCACATAAATGCAACGAATGCATTCGCAAATTGACAAAATTCCTTATACAAACTTGCCTCAATCTTTAAAAACATAATAAAAGCAAACATAACTTGCAAAAGATAACATAATTGTAAATATTGGTAATATTATAAATAGATATTTTTTATATTTTCTTACTCAATCACGCTCGAACTCTACCAACTGTATGGATTCTCAATATCGGTTTAGAAACCGATTATGTGTCGACACTGAGATGTTGTTCAAGTCCCTTAACGGAAATACATGATATATTTGATTATTATTATTGATTCGTCCCAGAGTTCGAGCCCAGGAATCATTCGGAGTACAGGGCTAATTCTACTAACAAATTGTCACATTATCGCAATCAAATTGAAGCATAATCGTTGCCGTTTATTCATTTTTCTATTCTTTAATTTAATTTTCGACTTTTGATATAAAAGTTAACAATTAAATTTAGTTTTGACATAACGGTTTATGTTAACATCATATCGGTTAAGTTTCGATACGAATAAACATTTCTAAGTTGAGTTGAAATTGCATTGGGAACGTATCTTAACCGTAAGAACCTCCGAGCATTAGGCAGTCTAGCTGCACAGGCTGTGGTAGCCAGTCGAATATAGGACGTTGTATGAAACTGCGGACTTAACAAACCCGAACTCCCGGTTGCGGCAGCTATTTCAACGCGACTATTGGCTGTGCGCAGCCAGAGCGAGTGTACAGGCGAACAGATTAGTAGAATTGGCGTCCTGACTGATCAACTGCAAAGCATGTTTGTATAAGTTTCACCTAATCATTACTCATTCTACCGCTAAACAGCAATACATGTGTGGTTACAGGCACAATAGATAAAGGTCGGTCGCATTGACGACATAAGGGATCGAAGCGTAGAAAAAAATTGGTATAAAGCATGCTTGATCCCTAAGAATGGGCATAGGTTTCTCCTTTTCACCAAATAAAGTTTTTAATAATACCCAAAAATCCCAAGCCATTCATTAAAGTCCAATCTGAACTAATCTACACGTCTGACATAGTTATATCTTTCAAACGCTATCGACTGTTAATGGTGTCTGCGGTTTTCATTTCATTTCAGCGAAATAATATTTGAGCGGTAATTAGTCGAGCGATCAGCGATTTGTGATAATTGATGGCAAAATTTGATTCCAACTGTATGTCTGTATGTGGAGAGCAAGAATGTTCAATTATAAATTCATTCAATGATAATTCATTTAAACTTATAAGCTCCATATAGTATATTGATATGTACAAATAATTTAGTAGTTTATAGAATGATTATAATACAAAATACCTCCGCCACTGTGTGCCATAGGTACACAGTGGAAATACGAATGAAGCGCTTTAAATCTACATTTATCATTCGCACTGCGAAACTGTGGAATACTTTGCTTGAGTCCGTATTTCCTGATAGGTACAACGTTGGTGTCTTTAAATCCGGAGTGAACAGATTTCTTCTAGACAAGCGTGCTATATTCTAGACCGTGTCGATGCTTAAGATCAGGCAAGTCAACAGTCAAACGCTGGCCTATTAAGCGTAAAAAAATGCTATAATGTTCCAAGATTCTATTCAAATTGCCTATATATTGTATTTTTAAACGTATGTCACTGGTATTGTTTCAGAGGGAGCTGAACGCGGTCGACTTCAAGGTGTCTGTGGATTTGAAGTTCGTCCTCCTCATCTCAGACGTGAGGCCGGGCTGGAGACACGCTCGACTCGCGAGATATCACGTCTATGATGTCATCACAAGGTATTACATATAAATAAAACTGAAGTATGATTATCATTATTTATTTGACATTCGAAAGAAAAAGACATATGGTTAACTACTAATCACTGTCAAGTATACCACATAAATCTCTCTCGAAGCTTTACCTCAACATGACCCTCAAATGCTACAGATTTATTTTAGGATGCACTCGAGGAGGTGTAGTTTTCATTCCAAGAATACCATCCATGAGAATATACCATTCGAATTTCAAATAAAACTAGTACTTTATATATCGCAACACAAAAGAGTTCTCTTCGCTCTAAGTTTGTTAAGTTCAGTTAATTTTCGAGACGCGAACTTAGCCCGTTATTTTGATGTATTAATACCGATATAATAAGCAACACGTGTTCCTAATAGACAATTCCCTGGAACACGATGTTGATATTAATTGTATTAACACAACAACTGACAGTGTTCAAAATCCCCTCAAATTATCAAGTTCTAGAAAAGACCGTCTGAATGTACGATACGACATCAATTCGACGCCTATTTGTTATAATTATTAGATACTAGTTTTCGCCCGCCCGATTCAAGTAAGCTTCATACAAAATTCCAACAAAATCGGTTCAGTAATTTAGTCGTGAAAGCGTAATAGTCAGACAGAGTTTCTTTCGCACTGATAACATTTTTTTTATTGTATAGGTAGATGGACCATCTGATGGTAAGTGGTCACGAACGCCTTTAGACTTTGGCATTGTATTTTTACAATGTTCACGATCGCTTACATCGCCAACGCGACACCAACCTTGGGAGTTAAGATATTATGTCCCTTGTGCCTGTAATTAACATTAGTAAAGATATAGAAAACCAAAGTAAACATATCAATACTAGCCAAGACTACTCTCTATCTCTCCAGACATTCCTTCATTCATTTGAATTATTTTCTTCCATCGGTTTCTCTCAGTGGCCATCCTAGCTACAGTACAATATCACTTGACAAATAACTCAGCCGGTCTGACCATCTAGTTGGGGCTTCTGAGTTTTGCCTGGTATTACTCATCACAAAAAGCGATTTTAGTAGCTAATACTACTCTGGCAGAAGCTTGAAGGTAGTTTCACTAACTGTCACAACATTGTCACAACTGTCAATTACAACTCGATCGATGCATAGAAAACGAGTGGAGACTAATTTTTTTATATAAATGATAAGAAGATAGAACCCCAAGAATGGCTGCTGGTATATATTCGCCTAGGGGAAATTATATTTAATTTTGATCCGTAGTATATATTAAGTTGAATGTAAATAATTCGTATAGATAAATGTAAGGTTTTAAGGCCCTTTATTATTGCTAACCAAACCCTTTAAACTGGAACACAACAACACTAAGTATTGTTGTTGGGCGGACGAATATTTAATGAGTTGATGGTATCTTTCAAGACACAAGCTCTACCACCAAGAAATGTTGTAATATCGTAGGCATATAGTTCAAATCGAAAGGATGTTATGTATATAAATCAAAAGACCGGAAAGGCATACGTTCACTACACCATTGAAATCGGCATCCTTATCGTACGTTATCATTCGTTCTCATCGTTGATTCATTATGTAACATCACTAAAACTACTATATGCTTTTTTTATACTGTGATTTGATCGTCGACAAAGTTCGTATCCGAATGATCAGGTAACGTATCGTATAATAAATAATAATCGTATCGTATCAATATATATGCCAAGCACTGTATATCTGAATTAAATAATGACCTAGACAAAAACACAAAGAGATTGTCGAGTTCGTTTATAAAAAACGCAAAATGTATGGAAATTATGTATACAGATGTATTCGATTCATCACGTGATCAACAATCGACGTTGAATTGAATAATTAGACGAAAGCGAATTTCGAAATTGCTTCGACAATTGACGAGTGTAATTTGTCCCCCGATATCGTATCGATGAGTGCAAATACGCCGTCAGCGAGATTAAACTTCAAGTACTTTATTTTGAGGCCGCCTTTGTCCGTTGCCATGGCAACCGTTGGAATGTAATTAGTTCTTGTAATCTTAGACGAAGTAAAGTAACGAGATAATTTGATACTGTGGTTTTAGAGTTTTGTCTGTCTTGTATGTTCGATTCAGTTTGGAAGTATATTGTCAAGGGCTTTGTTCTCGTTTGTGTGGGTGGATACAACACGATTATCAATTTTTCAAGTCGTTCTTTTGGTAATTTCAAATGGAAACAAGATGAAATTACATGTAAAGCAGAGAGAGTAAATTCTACCGAGATTAACCGGCAAGAATAGCAGTAACTGTCATGTACAACATTATTATATAACATTACGATATAATTAAAAAATGATGAATATATTTCTTTTACCCTTGTTTAATCGCCCACACATTAAAAAATTTATTCAATGTACAGACACACGATTTCTACTGCTTTATTATATATATATAGAATATATTAGCAATAGTATTAAAATATTTATTTATCGACTTAGTACTAACGTTTTGCCTTATTTATATTTTACTTAATTAATATCTAACTAAAAACAAATCATAATAACTGTTCTAGGTTCCAAAAAAAAATTACCAAAATTTGCAACAACACATAATTTACTATCTTTGCAAATTTATCTTTAGACGATCTTTATGATTTTAATAAACGAATAAAATTATTTTGCTGAAAGCTTAGTTAATAACAGTTTTACTGAGCACACACAAGTATAGCAATATATTAGTGAAAACTGACAAATTAAAAACTAAAAAAATATACAAATATTTATAATAATATCAAAAAAGTGAGTAGTGTAAAAACAAATAAATAGACAATATATATACATAATTAATTAATGAAAAAGTAATTGCTTGATGTTTCTAACATGCTCATATACACAAATACACACCCGCAGTCTATACATACAACTATTGATTGAAACGGGAATTGTAACCGCAAGCTTTAGAGCTGAATCAAGTTCAGGTGAAAATCTTACCAGTGGCCAGGGGGTAATTGCTCTTAAAACTTACTATTCCGTTAAATTACAAAGGTATTCAATGCCTTGAGAACAGACATTAGCAAATTATTCGCAAGCTAATTAATATTTCCGTACCCGTAACAGCCTGTAAATGTCCCACTGCTGGGCTAAAGGCCTCCTCTCCCTTTTTTGAGGAGAAGGTTTGGAGCTTATTCCACCACGCTGCTCCAATGCGGGTTGGTAGATTTTTTTTATTATATATACAAAAATTCGTTTGGAACAAATAAATATTTGTTCCAAAATAATTTTTAAAAGTGACTGCAAAAAATAAAATGTTGTTAAACATTTTCAATTATAAAAATATATATATCAAAATTCGTCTTTAAGCCTAAATAACTCATTGTTATGTGAATAACCTAGGGATGTATCGGAGGTTCAATCCTGATCCCTTGTGCTATGCTAAGCTAGATAAACGTCTAGACATAAATATGATTATGATTAATTAGCTTAAAATAAGCATTGTAACTATTCATTCCAAATCAAATTGTAATGTTGTATTAATATAATAATTTATATAAAATAATTTATTTATCTTTCAGTGTAAGGTCTTGTTACTCAAGTCTAGTATATCAGTGTTGTATTATTTCATTCTTTAGGAACAAAATCCCGATATCTCCAGTCGAAGAGGACAGGTCAGCGCCGTTGCTGCAGTACGCGGAGTGGGCGCCAACTGGCTCAGGTCTGGTCTTCGTGTACGACAACGATATCTACTACAAACCCAAGGTGCTGAAGACTCTTGTCTGCAGGATCACAAGCAATGGTAAGCAAATTAAAATAAATATTATTAAAGTTGTTTTACTAAACATAGATATATTGAATTAAAATATTTACGTGTTTGCAATTTTATAACATTTTTGATGTGAAACAAATATCGGTGCACCTTGGAGGTCCGACTTGGGTATGCCGTGACGGTAAACAGCACGACGCTCTTCTATGTCGTCACATATGAAGACAGGAAGGGTTTTTATCACAAATTAAATTGCACGTGAGCGAAGGCGCGGATTTAGCTAGTTGACTAAATTTCGTTAATTTAATAATATTGTCAGTACGAAACATTCTAGGATAGATTACACAAAGTTACTCTCGTAATATTATTATAATTATATTGTGCAAACGTCAGATAAGATGTTTAAATTTGATCCTCCATTTCGTTTAATTAAGATTTACACTTGACATAAAAGTTAATGCGATTAACAAAATTATAAACAAACTAAAATCATTGAGAATACTTATGATCGAACACAAAGTATTATTATCTATAAAAAAATATTTTCACCTAATAATGTTTTCTCCGTATCAATAAATATAATTCACCCTTAAATAATAAGAAATATGTCATTCACAGAGACTGCCCGTTCTATTATATATTCACTCATATACTTCCTAATTGGTCTAGTGGCTAGTTTAAAAGGTCTCGAGGTCCTAGGTTTCCGAGTAGGGAAATAATAAATTTATCGTTTTTCTGTTGATAAAACCTCAGTAACTACCCGGAATCTGGAAGTTTGCGATGTTTAAGCTCCTGTGCCGCGGAAAGCACGAGAAGCTGTTAGCTCTGCCCTAATTCTTTCTGGTCTTGCCATCGAATTATGATAATGAGGATTCCCTCATTATCATAATTCGGAGTCTTTATTCAGAGAGCCCTAAAATTTGCATTTACTTGTGGTACTATTATGTCTCGCCAGAGTGATTATCTCTCATAAGATTTGTCACTGTGGCCAAAATCGGTCCAGAAGACATACCATTTACGTATAAAAGGATTTGAGTTATCTATCTCGTGATAGTAATTAAATTAATCCATATTTAAACAGATTTATGAGGTGATGTTAACTGACTTACCTACAACCTTCACATCGCAATTTTAATTTCGTTAAAAGCAGATTAATGAAAATCAGACGGCTTCATAAACAATGATTTGGCTCATGAAAAATGATATAATCTAACGAAAGTCGAATTTTGATGAAAACTGACGCTCTCTCGGAAATCAATAAGGAAATTCGTTTCGCATTTTTAACGAGAAATTACAACTGAAAGCCCTTTAATTAATCTTAAAGGTTGAATTAAAAAAAAATACGAAAAATTATAGATGAGAAAATTCTTAGCAGACGGATAATTCTATTCTCAACTTGATATTTCACTGAATAGCTTCAGCTCTTTTGATCCGTTAATTTGAAATTGAATTTTGTAAACTTAACCTTTATGAATATTAAATGTAATTTTCGGCTTCAAATAATCGTCGGCGACATTGGACACTGTATATTATGTTTCTGGCGACTACGCTTGTGTATATACCTAACGTTTTAATTATAATCAAGATGACTCAGTAGCTAATAAGACTGAATCTTAAGCGACATTTGCGAGTTAATCCAGAGTTATCGTGAGATAAAGGATTTTATATCGAGAATGATTTGATATCGAGAACATTTAGGAATGATTTCTTGTCTGTTTTGATTCCTAAATGCCAGTATAGCTATTCTGTACGAACAAATGTGAAACTCACCGCAGGAAATGATCGTGAAATTCCAGAAAGTGACACGCGACATTGACCATAATAATCTTAACATTACAAGAATACACGCATCAAAATATCACTATAAATCGGTTGTCAATATTTCAAGAGTGAGTAATGAAGTGAGTTTTTATAGAATAGCACTGCTGATCTATTAACTAGGTTTTCAGGCATGTTTTGTAGAAATTTCCATTTTTCACGAAACACTAAATCTTAAACTAACCCCTTTAAAATGAATATACAGATTACAAAACGTATTATCTGAACCGGCGAGTTTTCCAACCAGATAAATGGCATCTATACTGCCAACATTAGCATTAGGTATATTTATTTAGATTGTTATCTGTTTCGGGTTTCGGTATATAAATTATATATATATATATATATATATATATATATATATATATATATATATATATATATATAATAAGTTATTTATTTTAACATCAACATTATATATAATACCTTTACATTATTGAGTGTTCGTTCAGCCAGCTGTTTGCATTCCACCCCCGTGCGTCACAAAGGCAATCTTGCGTTAAATCAGCATCCAATATACGTAACGCGTTTATCTTTCTAAACTTTGTGTTCCAACAATGGGGGACGTTGGAAAGAGGTCCATATCTGATTACGTCGAGGTTCCAATTCTAAGGTATAACATGAAAATTGCTGAAGGTGGGTTGGGTTTGAGAATATATAAGGATTGTTTAAAATTGTTCTTTATAATGTAGAAAATAAGGACTTTTTTTGAAAGTCGTAAACGAAAACAAATAAAATTTGCTTGAAATTTATATTTTATTGTATTGTCACCAGCACAAACACGGTGTGTCCAATTACATTTCAATCAGTTGGAAGAAATGAGTTTAAAATTTATTTATTTACAAGATTTATTCCACATAAACTAACAAATAAAGTAAATAAAAAACTTGCACAATTGGGAAAAAATTAAAATATAAACTTTTTTTTAATTTATGTCCATTAACGCCAGTGCGTTTGCGTCAATTAATATTTCAATTCAATTGCTTTACTTGATTCGCACATACTAAAAAATGAAGATAAAACAATACTTGTAATAAAAAAAAACATTAACAGTGACCGTAAATACATAAATCGTTAATCAATACATGAACATTTTATTTATCAAATTATTAATTACATATAAACGTCGCTTAGGTTCTTAGTAAAACATTCATTTCTCTTTTTCTGCCATTCATGATTTGACATTCGAAAGAAATAGAAACAGCATTGCTTAACTAATCACCCAATAAGCTAAGTTTATAAATAATACCGTGACATTTTATCTGAACAGTACTAAACTATAAATATATTCTTTTAACAAAACGTGGTGATGAAGAGAGAAGATAGCCACAAAAAATATCTTCCTTTTATCTTAATCACGCGGCAGCGTTGGATCGAGTCCTCAGGCACTTTATAGGATACCCTTTTTTCTTTGAAATTAAATGACTCAGGAAATTGTCAAAAAACTCTTATCTTTATGGTGCTGATAATACTTACCACGATAACACTATTTACCGTAATAATATATTGTATGAATACTCACGCACGGTTTCACCTGGTTTAAGCGTTACGGTTCGGCTCCCGAGTTTCCGTCACCGGTTCTTCTCAGCTGCTTATTTCCGAACCGGTGGTAGATTTTTTCGATCGATAAGCCAAAAAAACGCTAATATATTGAATAAAGATTTTTGACTTCGCTCCCATGGATCGTTAGGTGATAGTTATTATATAACCTTTTTCAATAAATGACGCTGTAAGATAGTTACAAATCTGTTTCTCTTTCTGTGTCTGTGTAAGACTGTTGAATCCTGAGATTAGAGCAATCAAATAATAAACTAACAGTTTTCAGCATAATACATAGTCCGCATAATATATGATTGAAATAATATTAAAACATTTTCCAGGCATCCCCGGAGTGATCTTCAACGGTGTACCGGATTTCTTATATGAGTCAGAAGTGCTAAGACTGGATCGAGCGCTTTGGTTCAGCCCAGACGGCCAAACCCTCATGTATGTCACGTATAACGATACTCTCGTACAGCAGCACAAATACCCCTGGTATGGGTTGGACCAGCAAGAACCGCCAGCTTACCCAACTATCAGGACCTTGAGATATCCAAAGGTAATAAATAGTTCTCTGTTTAAATATGTATGTAAACTTTAGCATTTTATTTAATAAGTACATTTTTTAAATATATTTCATTATTTATTTGTTTTGATTTCTGACCAAAATTTTTTGTTTTTTTTTTGTTGTATAAATATATTTTTTATGATTATCCGTCTAGAGCTAAAATATATAAATGACATTTAAAAATAAATCATCAAAACTGGAATAATTTTGAGGATTCCGAGATAATAGTGTAGCGTACTTTCACTAATAAGGATGTATATTTCCATTTTAGTCGAAGCTCACAAGGTCAAAAGTGCTTTCATAAAAACACCACCACGTTCTCGGCAGTGAAGGAAAACATGTGTATCTACTAAGCCTAAACCCAAAAAATATAATAATTCTACAACTATTCAATTTACTTATACGAAAAAATAAAGTAGTACCGGGTCGCCTGACGTTTCGTCCACGACGACTTATTCGTATATTACTCAAACGAAAATGTTCTGTTTTCGGGGCGAAACGTGAGTCGAATGTATTAAGGATGAACTAGAATGATATGAGGTTCTGGAGGACGTTTTTTTGTTCTTTACGAAGGTGGATGGTTTGTACATGATAGGCTTATCTTTTAGATTATATTTTTCTTTCGCTAGTCTATTCATCTCATTGAAAATAATACGCAAATCTTCACCGAATATTCTGGAATTAAATCCAGGCAAGCATATATTTTTTATGTGCATTTTTGTCTATTGTACATCTCGTGCAGATACTCTCGAACGATACATTTTGAGAAAACTGCGTGTGTCGAATGATAATACATATATCAACGACACGCATCGTTGGAACGGCGTGATGGAATACGTTCCAAACCTGCTTAAAAAGAGCCTGCTTCTTAAAATGACCGGCTGGGCATTGAGGGGCTTTTTTTGCAAGTCACCATTTAGTAATCGATGAACTAAACACTGTAATCTAATTAATTGACCATTATTAATAAATTAAATTACTTTTCAGATGAACACAAACAATCCGGTAGCGACCCTGTACGTCGTCAGCATCAAAACGCCAAAATTTCTATTCCCGCACGCCATACAGTTTAACTCACCAGTAGACAGCAGTATGTTCAATTTGTATTGGTATCTTATTTATAAATCTCATTTCTGACTCAATATCTGATTTGAGTGCAACGTGAACATGTAACGTTTGAGGGAAAAGTTTCTGATGCAAAAAGTTTCAACTTTTATCCCATGTACTGAATTGCAAGCGTTTTTTTACATTTTGTACGTATATTATATTATGTAATATGAATTATATATTTATTTCTTGTAATAAAATTATTATGTATTTTAATTTAAATATCCATATATGCAAATAAACACTGCATATTATGATTATTAGTATTTATACACACGAGAATCTTAACCAAAGATCGCGGGTTAAAATCTTAAAGACATACTAAGATTTTTGGTTATTTTTGAATTTCAAGGCTTATGTTTTGACAAAGAGTTTTAACGCACAGAACGATTTTCAAACCACACGGAACACCTAGTCTTTTATATCTGACTGTATCTTACATCGCAATTCTGTTCCAGGTTGGTACGTGCGCTGGTCGAGCTGGATATCGGAGCGCCAGATAGCCGTCCTGCTACTCAATCGACCGCAGAACGTTTCGATCATCAGCATTTGTAACGCAGTTCAATATAATTGCCAGGATGTAAGTAACGACTACTTTAATATGAGCATTGTCTTCCAATCAATTTAACATTTTAGTGATTAGAACACGTGAATCTTAACAGAAGATCGCAGGTTCAAATCCGGATAAGAATCACTGAGTTTCCATCTTATTTGTGCTAATAATACATATGGTGAAGGAAAACACTATGAGCAAACTTGTGTGTTGAATCGTGAGATAAAATTCGGCAACGCTTGCATTCAATTCAATCTGAATGGTGTAGCGCAATGGAATGAACTACCACCAAAGTTCATTTTTACTTTACACTTTTATCCATATAACTGCTTGTGTGACTGACTCTGTTACTACCTCCATTTGTCATGTATATCTTCATTTATTCAAATTCGAACTTCTTTGTTAAATAGAACTAAATTTTCTTTTAATAAAATAAACAAAAACCTAAGATAAAATTAATGAATCTTCTCGACGTCGCGGAAATAAATCAAATGAAGCGGTCGCGAGGCCGCGGTCGTCTTGTTTTATTTTCCACTTCACTAGATGGCAAATTTCCCTTCAAGTTCCTTGTTTTATCTACTTAAGTAACACTGGGTACTCGTATTACAAAATAAAGTTTTAAAACATTATTGTTTTATCATGAATAAACTTTTATTAAAATATAGCAAAACGTTTACGTTAAAAGAGATATGTCGTTATTTTAATGTGTATAGATTGATCTTCTCGATAAGAAATAAATAGGAAAATATTGAAAATTTACATTTTTCTCTAATTTCGTCAGAGAATTTGAATCAGTTTATAGTGTGTTAGCAATTCTAAACACATTAGACACGTTCTTGCCACACAATGATGTCCTGCTGGCCGATTTTGGCCACGAATTCTTGAAAGAAACAAACGATACTAATGGTAGATAATATATAATATCCTGGGATATTATTCTCTCAAGGCTATCTAATCCCAAATTAAGCAGATCTTGTACTATCGAAACCAGACAAATATATATAGATCATTACACCCAGACTCAGGACAAACAGAAATCTTCATGCACACAAATGTCTGTCCTGAGTGGGAATCGAATCCCTTCGGCATGAAAGGCA
Organism: Nymphalis urticae; assembly: GCA_905147175.2. NCBI lineage: Eukaryota > Metazoa > Arthropoda > Insecta > Lepidoptera > Nymphalidae > Nymphalis > Nymphalis urticae. Next base: position 659,326 of record LR990007.1, read on the forward strand.
AGTATCTGACAACCACGCCAACCGGTCCGTCATAACTTTTTACAAGAACTGAAATATAAGCTTGCTTAGCTTACTACGGGGCCAACGATACACTGTTACGACAAAGGCTTTATAATCCAATGAAAATATTAAAACTTATCTATTTGATCTGATCACTCTTGGCGTAGCACTTTTGACTGTAGCAAGTGTTATTAACCATGTATTAAAATCTACTTTTCTAGATTTACCGAGATGAATCAGATGGCACGCGCTGGTCAGGTTTAGGATCTGATCCAGTTGAAGATGACTGCGGGTGGTGTGGGGGAGGCGCTTTAGTAGGCGGGAAGAGTGGAGTATTCACAACTGCCCCTATAACTGATCAAGGTGGTATTTGGAGGCATGCCGTTCATCTAACCCAGGATACGCGGACCACTATCACTCAAGGGAGTTTCGAAATCACACAATTAGTTGGTTGGGACGAGAGAAGAAGGCTATTGTAAGTAGTAAGAAATTTTAAGTTAATTTCATAATTCGGACCATTCTATATTAAAATGTGCCTAATTCTTGAGCCACACGACATTGTTTTTTTTTGTTTATTAGCATAAAAAACTTAAACTTAAAAAAGATAGAGAGATTATTACTATTTCAATTATTTTCTGGATAAAAAGTTATCCCGGCAAGATTTTAGAACCGTTCTCATATCAGCATTTTTACTAGTGGTCTTTGTACAGTTTGTACCACCCGTAAGGGTCTAAATACCAATACTTTACAGAGCTTATCATAGTTGAAGGTGAAAGTAGTGTCTTAGACTTCTTACATTGCTAGTGTATAAGCCCGAAGGTCATTGCTTGTCTGCCTACCGAAAGAAAAGGTTGCAAATAAACTTGCATCAGAAGTTATACATATATCATTGTGCAGGTACGTAATCGGAACAGCTCCAGAAAAAGCTGGTGAGAGACACGTGTACCGAGTGTCGGTGCCAGTGGATGGCTGGCCACCACCACCATCCTGCCTCACTTGCCCCGGCAACGTACCAGATAGCACCGTCGAACCTAGCACAGAGGAACTGGTTAGTGTATAATTCCAAAATAATTTTAAACCGTGATGAGATATTTTATTTTTTACGTAATCAATTCGCAACTGAAAACGGAATGTCAATCCCAAATATATCAAACTAGTGCAAATTTATATTTTAAAGATATTGAAAGAAATATAAGGTCGATGACTATTTTCAGGAGTACGAAAATGCGACATCTGCGTTGCCTGCGTGGCCGACGTCGACGGTGTTGCCGCATGTCGCCGATGAGAATGATTCCTTACCAACAGTCTGTCTGTACAATCGCGTCATGTTCAGCAAGAATTTCTCGTATTTCGTTCAGGTAATAAATGCTTACTCAAAATAAACAAGTGACAACTAGACAACTGATTACTGATAAGCGCATTGATGTCTCTACACTATGTTCATATCACAGGAGTGCCTGGGCCCGGGCGCGCCGGCCACGTTCGTCTGCACGGCGGGCGGCGCGCGGCGCGCGGTGCTGTGGGACGGCGCGCCGCTGCGCAGTAAGTTCGCCGCGCTCGCCGCGCCGCAGTCCAAGGTCTTCAGAGTCGAGGTATTTGATGATTTCTAATATAATATTTAAATAACCCTTTTAGTTTGTTGGAAGGTAGTTCTTTTTGGTGTGTGTATGGGAATATATATATATATATTTTAATTTGAAAATCTGTGTAAATTGTTCATGCTGAGTGTTCGCTTTAAGTTGGCTTACGTTTATTTTTATATGCTACAAAAATATTTATTTGCATCTGGGAGTTTTTACCTCAGTCCTTTACTTTAGAATTCATGTTTATTTGCAAGTTTTATTTCAATCTGTATATTGTATTTATCTTCTTCTCAAAAGGGCGAGGAGGCCTTAGCCTGGCAAGCGGTTACTGTACTGTACTGTACTGTACTGTACTATTGTATTTGCATGAATTCGAAAAAAACGAAGAAGCAATCCGAAAAATTAAAAAGAATCCGTTAATCTTTTGATAATATTGTAGTTCAATATATAATCTTAAATGGTCTTGAATTGTAAAATAATTTTAATCTTAACACACACAGGTGCAAGCGCACAGAGAAGCTCGCGTCCGTCTCTTACTGCCACCCGGACTGAAGGAGACAGACGACCTGCCGCTACCATTAGTTTTACACGTGTGAGTGTAAGCAATTATGTTACACAGACAAAACATAATAATCATTTATATTCATAGAATTTATCTATAAAAAACAAAGGTATTTGTTGGTAGAAAATGAACAAATCGTATATTATACGCGAAAATATAAAAGTTAAAACGTTTTTTTATTTGTCGTTTTCAAAAAACGACATTTAAGTTTAATATCTGGCTTTAATATTGAGAGCATATATTACTAATATATATAGTAATAGTAACGTTATATACATATAGTCCTCGACAATACAACAATTTTGTTGTGTTCGTGATGTTCTGTTCTTTTTAAACGCCATCACACAACTTTTAATTATCAAAAGTTGGGGATTTTACAACTCTATCATTTATTATTTATTATGTATTAAATTGGACGCGACCGCACTCGACATACGACTTTACTTATAAACGTTGCTTAGGGACTGTTTAGTTAAACATTGAGTTCGCTCTTTCTGTCATTAATGATTTGTCATTCGAAAGAAGAGGACACAGCATTGTTTAACTAATCATCCGCTAAACAATGTTTTATAAGTAGCGACATTCGTTTCATAAATAAAATCTAAGAACTAAACAAATGAATCGGTAAAGTTATAGAAATTTATCTGGTGTCATGATATCCAGACATAGCTGACGTATTCAACAATCAATAATGAATCAATACATAACATTAGTCGTACTATGATTGGTATTGGTATTTCTGTACTGATGTACTGTTTTTTCTCAAAAATATTAAAAATAAAACAAATAAATTAAAAAAAAACTAACTAAAGAAAATCATCATACATAGCAATATACAATTGATATACTACATATATAGCAATATGTAAAATTATCAATTTATACACTTAGATCAGCAGAACCAGGCGGACAGCTTGTGACTGAACGATGGCGCCCAGACTGGGGCTGGTACTTAGCTACAGCTAGGAATTTCATAGTTGCTGAAATTGATGCAAGAGGATCTGGGGGGCAGGTAACTATTTGTGGTAGAACATTGTGCTAACTCCCATGTCTGTCCGTCGCAGCTTATTTGCTTTAACAACGAATTGGACTAGATTAGATAAAAGTATTTGTTTCTTATATCCTTGTGATATATCATCACCATATAGAATAATATAATATAGAATAATTGTTTCAGGGTGAAGAGCTCAGAACCGAAATATACCAGAGATTACTCTCGGTTGATGTCGAAGACCAAATAGCGGTTTTGTCGTAAGTGTGCTAGAACTTAAATGAATTCTTCTTGACTTCACTTTTGAGAACTTTTAATCAATTTGTCTAATCTTAAATTATATAATTTATATAATCTTCTGAATTCTATAAAGGTATCTCCGAGACAATTTGAAGATGGTGGACGGGTCCCGCGTGGGCGCGTGGGGGCGCGGGCTGGGCGCGGGCGCGGTGCTGGCGCTGGCGGCCGGCGACGCGCGCAACCTCACGCGCTGCCTGGCGCTGCTGGCGCCGCTCGCCGACCTGCGACATCATAGTGAGTCGCCTGGAGCCATCTATAATTGAGCAGAAATAGCCTAGAGGGTAGGACGTTCGTAATTATTCATAATGGCCGCAAATCCAATCACTATGAATTTACATGACGTGCATAATTAAAGATCTGCCACATGTATATCCACTAACCCGGCAGTGGAGACACGTAGAGGAGTAAGTACGAAAGTTTCTCCAGAGAAAGACATCTGTCCAGCTGAGGCACGCGAACGTGCTGTTACATGCTTCTCTTCAATAAAAAACCAACACATTGTCTGTATTTAGTAGTTAGTATTTAGGGGGTTGCGTATGCTATGCACATGGGGGTCACAACTTTAGGCAGCATCTATTTGTTAGATAAATAAAAGATAGTCACGGTGTTAGGTAGGTGTATCCTAATTCTAAGTGTTAACAAGGGGACGCGCGACTCGTTACTGGCTCGCAATACAGTAATGACGTCCCGTTCCACGCAGACTCGTACTGGACGGAGCGGTACAGCGGCGCGGGCGGCGGCGGCGCGGCGCTGGCGGTGTGGCGGCGCGCGGGCAACCTGCCGCCGCGCCGCGTGCTGCTGGCGCACGCCACGGCCGACCTGCGCGCGCCGCCGCCTCACGCGCTCGCCCTCGCGCGCGCGCTCATCCGCGCGCAGGCGCTCTACACGCACCAGGTGACACGCACTTACTTTATATAAACGGGTTCGAATATTATAATAGTTTGGGTTCGTGATTGGATCCCGAATTTTTAAATCTTTCATTACAATAATTAAATGCATGCATACATGCATATCAAAATCTGCACTTCATCAAAATTTAATATTTAATATAATTGGAATTAAATCATCGTCGTAATAAAAAATATAAGAGCAAATATCAACTTTATTTTATAAAATCTTTACTAGTAAATATAAGTTGGTATTATTTGGATTACTTCGGTTCTGCGATTGATTCTGTCAAACCTGTAACTTTTCGTTTAATATAATCTTTTATCTCGATATGTCTCTGTAAAGACTATTCTATAGTGTTATTTGAAAGAATATTTACTTCATATACCGATATAATGTCCTTCCTTAATAGTTACTCAATTAAACTAATGACGTGTTTAAGGTATATCCTGACGAGGGCCACAATTTCGAGCGATCTTCACTCCACGTTCATAAAACAATGGAACAATTCTTCGACGAATGCTTCGGACCAGTAGAGGTGGCGGACTGGGACGCGGGTGGAGTGGGAGGACTCTTCCCTTTCCGCGACTAGTGGAATGTGGAGGGGTAGGGAAACCCCTAGAAGAACATAGAGATATTTTAAATCCACTTTTTTGTTTGAGGATTGAAACACAAAAGCGGTCACCTGAGTAAAAAATTACTTAAAAACTAATAAAATTCGAAAGTGCTTATCATATTTTAATAAACTATGTTTGAAATTAGAACATGCAAATATAAAAAAAAAATTGAAAAAGTTTAATTAGTGTAACTCAGTTCAAGTGACAGAAGTAAAACCTTTTTGCGCCAGAAACGTTTGGAAACGTTAAATAAAGCAACATTGCACTCAACATACACATTAGACTTAATAAATCTAAATAGACATCTAACATTTATATTGAAATGCTTTCAATAAATAAAACTACACACTACTATAAGGAATAACAAAGTAAACTGTTTATAAAACCAACGGTGTTGCTATATTATGCAATTTAAAATTAATCGTTTAGAATTGGAATTGTAAATTAAAGCTTATGTGAGTCGATATTTGAAATTTAAAAAAAAAAGAAAATAATTCTAAATGTCTCGAAATTAATAATTATAAATATCAAAATTAGGTCATATGTTATCATTGTGATGGAATATATATAAGCACTAATTATAAACATACATAATTATATAAACGGTAAATCCACAATAAGTTAATTTACATGTTAGAAAGAACTTATACTTATTGTTATCCGTTTTTCTATATATTAATTCTATATCAAGTTTTATTAGACATCAATTAATATATAACAATAATAACAATATCATAACACTTTACCTGTTAACAGAATTAATATTAGAAAAGACCATTAAACTAATTTATTAGATAACATTAATTATCGATGGATATTTAAAAAATTAAGCTTACATCGATTTATACTGCCATTACGGAAGTATCAAACATTTTTTTTGTAATGGAATCGTTCGGTAACTTTGAAAAAATACGTTCGTAAAAAAAAATATAATAAAAAAAAATAAAGAGTTCAGATTATCGCACCAAGTTTACCAAATATATTCCATAGAGATGTAGATTATTTAAACTGATATAATGGTGCATTTTTGAAAGAATTCAATAAAGGAATTCGATATTTTAGCCTAAATACATATTACTAGGTAGTTGAAATTAGACAAAGAGATATAAATACAAAATGTGTCACTTTTTAAAAACCTTGATGTATTATTAGAATAATAATTGTATTTGGGAATAGAGTGTGAACAATTTCACCTTTTTTTTTTAAATAAATGCTGCCAACAGTATTGTATGGGTAACAAATCTAGCATCGGTTTCTCGTGGAAAGTCATATTTATTTTTTAAAGTTTATCTTTATAAAAAAACTTGCAATATATAAAAATGTATAAGATTTTGTTTTTTTTTTTTGAATAAAATGACTTTAATCAGGGCAACATACGTCCTATAATTATTTTATTGCAATAGAAAATTGTTCACAAACTATAAAACGGGGTTTATCTGCAGTGAAATTTTCTTATGATTACATTATAAGGAATATTATATTTTAGTGTTAAAGTAACAATCACCTTTATCTTTATATTTCTATGTCGCTTTCAATGTCATCGTAAAAAGATATGTAGCTTTAATATATTATTATGTATAATTAGATATTGTTGTCCCAGAGGCGTAAGTGTTAATAGGCAGAATATTTCTGTAGTCAGTTTCAATGAAATTTGTACGAAAGACGATTGAAATGAAAATTGTAATTTATACATATGTGTGACATATTAGTTTCACGTGGGATCTTCCATTAAATATTAATGCGGATAAAAATGAGAAATAATTAAAGGCCAACAAACTCATCAGTAAGAACAAACTCGCAACTCACTACACAAAATGGCCGTGAAATGACAAAAAGTGATATGCAACATTACCCATTATAATCATAACATTTTAAGAATATACGCATCAAAATATATCAACATACGTCGGTTGTCAACATTTCACGGGTGAGTAGTGAAGTGAGTTCTTACAAAATATCACCACTGGCGTCGCTGTCAAGAGTGAACAGCGATTTATTGTTGCTATCAGGTATTATTTGCAATAGATAGAAAATCTGCGCATAGCATTTGGAATTCTTGTCACATAAACTTTTACAGGCATAATTTCACTTCAAATTAGTGGTAAAAAAACTTAATCCCTTTTAATGATTTAATAAGTGAATGACAGATGGTATTTACATTTCAAAATGGAGTCGTTCTTCTTTAGGCCGCTGATCTAGATAGGTTTGTAGCACTATACCACAAATCGTCAACGTGGATGTAAATAAAGATGGGTGGATGGATAAAAGGATTTGCTTTTTATAATTGTCTTAATCAGTAGTTTTATAATGTATTTTCACTTATTAACATTCACATTAGGATATCTTATTCAATCGTTACAAGATTTATGTAATGCAAACTATTGTAGAACTCAATTTGAATGAAATAGAATCCTTGCAAATGAACGAGAGAAGTGTAACTCTTCTTACCTCGTAACCTAAGTGAAGGAGAGAAGGTTACCTTTACAACCCGATAAAATAAAAATACAGATCCAGTAAGTTTTAAATAAGCTTTGTATCAATAATTATTTATTTATGTGGTGTATTTTTAAATATAGCTAAATTGTAACAGAGGTTTTTATTTGATATTAAAATGCTTAAAGCTTATGTAACCTATACTCTGAATTAAGAAGCACTTCAATCACTCTCTGATACAGACTTAGGCATAATGTAATCAGATTAATGTAATCATCAATCACGATTACAGTATAACGCAAGTAATCAAAAAGTAGTGAATGGTTAATTCAAATAAGTGGCAAATATCAAACCTGGATCAGATAAAAATATTCAAGTATTATCGAAACACAAAATTCTAAAAATGGACGCACCATCGGTAACTAGGTAACTTGGACATAAGTTCTGCTTGGATGTAGATAGATCTCACTAACCAATGACGCCAAGTCATAATGTTTCCATCTAGTTATTAAATACCCATATAGATACATTTGTCTTTTACTAATTAGCAAGTATCCCAAGGTCGGGTTAATTTTCAAATATAAAACACTAAAAATATTGTAATTTGTTTTAACATATCGCGTCGTTATTAGCGACATTTCCAGTCGCAATTTTCTCTTTGTACAAATTTATTTGAAGCCGAATATACATATTAAAATATATTTCATAGAACAATAAATAAAAACATTAAATGTTGCTAGTGTAAATAAATCGTAAGAGAAACTAATTTTTGAAATATCAATGTTACTAGTATTCATGTTAAGACAGACAGATATTAATAAAAGAAATAGAAAAGTTGAAGGAAATTCACTGTTTATAGCTTTCTTGCCTATTTTCTTGAGTTGCCATATCTCAAATTGTTTATGTATTATTAATTAGCAAGATTTTTTAGATAATTTTGAGATATAAATTAATTCATTTTTCTCTCAGTAAATCTCCCGAAGGTTAACTAAAATCTATCCTAGCTATCCCTCAATGGGATAAGTCGGCCTTTGTGATTTTTTTTGTATATTTAAGTTTACCGTTTGTAATATGATTTGTGTACAATAAACATTTATAACAACAATATCAACGACAGTCATCATTCTTGAATTATCATAAGTATATGAATATTTTTTTGTGATATTAATGTCTTATCCAAAACTCTAGTCACCTCCCCGTTTAGAGGAAATATAAAGTTATATACATTAAAATATGTTTAGTTTATTTTAGGACCTATAGTTCATTTGCAATCAATCATAAAAAAACTTATTTCACCAATACTATGAAACCATTTTGAACCTTTTCGATAGATTTTTTTTTTTTGGAAAAATAAAATTATAACTGCCATTAAAACAAGTGTAAACAGAAACAAATAATTTAAAATTAAATGTATTTAAGTCAGCAAATACCATACACCGAAACATTTCCATTAGTAAAAAAAACTGATATAATACATTTATTTTTAGTCTCAGGTCAAATATAAAAATTAAAAACAAGAATCCATATCATGCATTAAAAAAATATAAATGAAATTCAAATATCACGTTCGTATTTGAATTTAGAATGAAAATGAAACTTCTTTAAAAAAATCTGGACATTATTAATTCGATTAAAATATTTAGGGGCAGACTGTATTGCTATGTTCCATTTTCAAACATAATGAACTCGTTTTTTTTAAAAAAAAACGAACAACAGCTCCTAATTTGTAATTTGCATGATAAGGAAATATTTTAATTTATTTGTCATATAAATGTCTAAATTAAATTTAAAATGTGACCGTACACTTTATGAAGGTAAAGTATTGTATGATATATTAATTCATTATATAGTTACATATAAAATATGTATTTTTAAATGCTCAGTGGATGAATATGTCGTTTATTTATGTTAAAATGTTATTTTATAAAAAATTGTTCCAACATTTTGTTTTATTTATCCTGTATCACTAATTAAACCAGAACTATTATATGATATACTGCAACTTAAATTGTTATTAAAATAATAAATGAATTTCGGTAATCTCATGAGAGTTTGCACTGGTCTGTGCAAATTGGTAATTACTTAATAAATCATTATATCCGTAAACAGAGAAACTAATAGACGCAATGACGATTTCCTTCTCACTTACACAAGAAAGAGAACGAAAATTACGCTACTCAAGTAGCGAAACAGACTTTTTAAAAAGATATAATATTTGAATTTTAAAATATTTAATTATAATTAAAATTGACACGACCGAAAAGAGGTTTATGCTCTAGTCGAATGTTCTTCCCTTTTTACAAAATCGTTTCCCAAGACATATGATCCCAAAGCATGGAATGACACAATGACTTACATTCTGCTGATTAAGCATTTACTTCTATTGTCTTCATGCGTTGGGCTAACATAACTTGTTCATTGTAATGTAACAGCCTGTGTAAGTCCCACTGCTGGGCTATAGGCCTCCTCTCCTCTTTTTGAGGAGAACGTTTGGAGCTTATTCCACCACGCTGCTCCAATGCGGGTTGGTGGAATTCACATGTGGCATTGTGTTTATTGTAAATTAAAAGCGTTCATTGTGTTTATTGTTAAATTTTTGCTTATATTTATGTTAGAAAACTACTCTAATCCAGTGAAATAACAGAGAAATAATCCTTATATCATATCGAAGGTTATACAATGGTGCACTGTCGTATTATTTCATATTAAACCGATAGCAAGCAGAAAATTGCCGGCGTGTGTTTTCACGCGTAAGTACGACGGTTTTGTCCCTAAGTATAGTTTCTCAGTGATGTTTATTTATGCCATAGCATGACGGAATCTTACATCGCATTAAAATCCTGATGATAATAGGATTTTCCTGTTATTATCATTCATAACCTCTAATTATTTATCATGTAAGTGCTGACAGCGTCAGCTAAAAGAATGTCCGGATTTTCGATAAAAATTATCGACTCGTCGACAATGTAAACAAATAAACACGGAATCCAATAATAGCCTAAAGTGCTTCGTTGTATATTAATATGCTACTTTAATTTATTTGTTCTCCTATTTATAATTTCCTAACGACAACATTATTTAACATTCTTCATGAATTTATAATATTATTAGATTCCGAGTAAAGTTTAACATAGAAATATATGTGGCAACCATTCTTTATTAATAATTTAATTGAGTGTTTCAGATTACAACATGAGGAGTATGCTTATCCAGTACCATAAAAAGATGCTGAAGTACTAATAATAACAGAAACAAAAACAAACAATGCATCGGTTTTTGGGTGTAGTTGGAAAAAATATTTTAATAAAAAAAAATTATGATAAATATTGAAAAGTAAAATTTTTAATGCCTGGTTTTGTTTTAATTAAATCCTGAAAATTATTTATCTACCAAAACAGGGAATGCAGTTACTACGGCAGCGTTATACGCACACATTGACAAACTATCTCTGTCTGAACCGCGGTTTCACAGCCCCTTGCTCTATTTGTCTACGATTTTATCCATCTGTAGCAACTCATGGCGCAAAATTTCTATTTTCGCTAAGATGAAAATTCAAATAGGAATAATTACTACTCATTAGGACTAGTTAAATGAAGCTTACTTAGTGCTGCAGTTAATGACAATTAAATCAAATCATATTAATCATAACCGTCTCTTGACATTTCATTTATTTGACATTTACATTTTTATTGCCATAGAGGAAAGGCGGCAATGGCTATATTTATTCTTTACGAAGAAAGTAACAGTAAACTAATTATCATTACCATAAAAAACATTCCCACGTAAGATTAACTTTTTTACCATTAACTACCAACTTTTTGATGTGTATGATGTGTAATGTTCACCGTTTAACCGTGCTTTAACTTAAATCGTAATATCGATATTACAAATTTAATAATACATATTATATTTTATATATCGCTAAGTAATCGCTATGCGCACACCCCTTCTTCACTTCGCGCCAATACCAATATACAGGGTGACTGGTGAATTAGTATCAATACTTAAGGACGTGATATTTGACGACCATATATGACCAAAAAAAACTACATATAACATAAATATTAATAAACTTCTAAGTAAGGAGTCAGTCAAAAAGACTGGCAACACAGGGGCAACGGGGTATAAAAGAACCCCTCTCGCTCTCTCGCTGCGCCCCCTCCGACTACGTCCTGAGCCGAGGTGCGATCTCGCAGGAGACACCCTCAGGATGGACGTCTTGTAAGAGCCCGTGACGGCTCCAAATTCACGGCGGAGTCTAGTACCCGCCACAAAGCCCGGTGACGCTGTAAAGGCCATTAGGGCCAACAGCATAAGTCAATCAGGAAAAAAAAAAAAAAAATCTCTCGCTGTGTCGTAGTGGTATATTTCTCTATTAATGTTATACAGTCATTTTTAGTTAATAATTTAATTCCTTTGTTTCTTTATTTAACTTTTAATTTCCGTTATTATAAAAACCACTTCTGGTTCCTAAATACATATATTCTATTTCCCGCGCTCCGCGATGTGTGTCATACGAGATGACAGATGGATTTTTTTTTTAAATGTATAGGCTAGCGCTTGACTGTATCACACCTGATGGAAAGTGAGATACAGTCTAATATGGAGCGCGCTTGCCTAGAAGGTGCCTATTCACTCGGGACTTGAAGGTACCCATATTGTAGGTGGTGGGGAAAACGGAGGTCGGGAGGGTATTCCAGACCTTGGCGGTGCGTATCAGAAACGAGGAAGCAAATCGTTTCGTACGTGTCTTAAATACGTCAACGTCAACCACGTACGGGTGCAGATCCTTTCGATGCCTCGCAGTTCTTTGGTAAAAAGGTGACGGGGGAACCATAGTATATAGGAATAGTTCCTGAGCACACTCGCCGAAATATATCTTGTAGAAATATATACACCGATAATAAATATTCATAGTATAAAATACTAATTAATACATTATTGTAGTTGTGTGTACACCACGGTATGGATACCTAATGCTTTATCAAAAGAGATTTTACGATACTCTGCCGATACTGACATTAACTAATGAACACAACTTGTCTTTGTGATTTTCAAATTCAAAGAACACTCGTTATTCTAAGACTAATAATTTAATGAATTTTTCAAAGGATGACTTATAAACGTTTGTTAGCAACTGTTTAGTTAAATACGGATTCCCCCATTCTGTCATTATTTATTTGACATTCGAAAGAGAAGACACGATATTTTTTAATTGAACAACGCATTCAAGTTAAGCTGGAAGTATTTATAGTTGACTGTAGGCATTCATTAAATAATAATACAGCTAATCTTATTAAAAGTCTTAGAGAATATCAACTCGCTTTTAGTAGACTTTATTATTTTAAATTATAAAATGCTTTAAAATAAAAATAAAAACTTATAATTATAATTAAATTTTAAAGATAAAATGATCTTCACACTTGAATTATTTATAATGAGTACAGTTATATAAAGAAATGCATGTATGAGTAAAACAGTACAATTGTTTGGAATCACAATTTATTTTTATATCTTACAGATTTATTCGCTTATATAACATTGTCTACTCTACCGCTAGCCATTCGTCAAGCACCAAACGGTTATACCTGTGGACAATATTAATTATAAATAAACAATTCTGTGCAGAAAGAAATATATATACATAAATGATTATATACACACAGCCGAAAGGTGGAAGACAAAATCAAAATATATCATACTTTATTGAAATAGGCTTAAAATAAGCACAATTGTATAGCAATTTATATTAAATTAGTTTTCAGAAGTGAATTTTTATGTGTGTGTAGGAGATGTTGGGTAAAATATGTTTAGTGATGATGACGGTTCAGTAATTAAGAAGTAAAAGCGTAACAAACAAAATTTTGCTCTTTTTCATTTTAAATACAAAATTATATCAAAGAAACTAAAACTTGACGAAACTCGATGAACGTGATGAACAGGTTAAATCCAAAGACAGTTCTTGGATTAATGGATTGGATGGACAGTTAGCACCGTTGGTCGTGATTCGTGTCTGATTTTTTCAATCATCACTCTACAAGAGTTAGGGAGTTGATTATGCACACACATATTTTTTTTCGCCGGAAAAACGCATTACGCGTCTCCCACACCCCCCACTGTTCCCGTGGGGGGTGTATAGGGCTCGCCGATGTCGAAGGCACCGCGTGTGCGCTGAGCATCGTAATACCCACGAAAAAACCAGCAGTACCCTTGCTTACACATTCCACCATAGAGTGTGCACACATATGACACAACTACACTTTTTAATATGTCGTGCACCATTAACTAATTATTGTTTTAACATTATTAGTTAGTTATTTTTTAATATCGCCGAGTAGTTTTTTTACAAAATAACAGAAATGACTTACACAGTTTACTTCCAGCGGTTGTTCTCGTAGTCCCACTTGGAGGATAATCCGTCGACGGGGTTCACCTTCAAGTCCAACATACGCTTCAGCTGAGCCTTCTGGTGCTCTTCATCGAAGGAGTCAGGCAGAGGACTGTATACTGGAAATAATAATAATCAAAGCTACAACACAGATTATCATAGTAAGCAATAACCTATAAATGTGCCACGGTTGGACACAGACTTGTTATTTGTGAAAAGAAAAATTGTAAATTATTCCATTATGGTGATGCATAGATGGATACATATGTAGTGGATTGCTATCCAATACCTGCAGTTTCTTTACAATGTTTACCATTCCCTTTGAGTATAAGATGAATATTAAAAACAAATAAACACTGGGCCATCTCAGCACCAAATCATAATACCTATTAATATTATGAATACATCATCCATTTCTTGTGTACATTTTACATAACATAATCAAGTTGGTATCCATTTTAAATATAAGAACTCAATAATTTCCAAAATGGTATATAATATCAACATGTAATATAACACTACATATATGAAACATAACAACCCGGCTTATTGCCACCATAACACTTTGGCATGATTTGTTTTATATGATATAATTATTATTGGTATGGCAAATAAACGATAATATTACTCTTATTTCATTATCCTTCCAAAACAAAAGACGCAACCCTTCTGAGTGTGTTCTAAAAGCCATGCGGTTAAAAGGTTTGACCAGAAATAACACAATTACCGAAGTAAGCCTCTCGAAAAATATTTTAACTATAGCTACCGATGACAATGGGCTTAAAATTGTTATTTATTTACCGAACAACTTCATGCCCATGTAAATCCAGACTGAGAGGGAAGCGATGCAAAGCGCCCAGCCGAGAGCTCCCTTCCATTCTCCAGTGGGAGCCTGGAATTCAGCGAAGGTCTGGCAGAAGGAAGCACGGTAGAGGGCTTTCTTCTCTTCCAGGGTCAGCTTACGCCAATCACCCTTTTCCTTTTCACGGAGTATCTGCGGACATTTTAAAATATTTATATTAATATCATAAACTTAATTTCAGACTCGGTGGCCAGTGGTAGAAAGCCAGGAGGTATAGCATGTGATATAAAACACAAAGGGCCTCGTCCGGTGAGACCCTTTCGGATAGTCATTGATATATTTTCAATTTAAGAAATTAAAAAAATGAGAATGGTATTTGAATCTTAAAAATAAAAATGTTAAATCAAAATAAATATTATTATATCTCATTGCCGCCTCTACTGAGACAAGGGTTCATTTTACACCGTACAATTTTTTATTTTTTTTAATAGAATAGGTAGGCGGACTAGCATGTGGCCTTCGTACACCTGACGGTACGGACCTGACGGCCACCTGGTGGTAAGTGATCACCAACGCCCTTAGACATTGGCATTGTAAGAAATGGTAACCATCGCTTACTTCGCCAATGTGCCACCAACCTTGGAAACTAAGATATTATGTCCCTTGTGCCTGTAATTACACTGGCTCACTCACCCTTCAAACCGGAACACAACAATACCAAGTACTGCTGTTTTACGGTAGAATATCTGATGAGTGGGTAGTACCTACCCAGACGAGCTTGCACAAAGCTCTACCACCAGTGTCGATCATCGAAAGAATCGAATCATTCCCTCCACCACATCCCACGATTTGTACATATATAGTTATTAATATTGTTCTATATATTTACATAAATTCATAGCATACATATATAATGAAATATATTACCTTGATGTCGGGTGTGTCGGGACGGAACCTGACGGCGGGGAGGGGGAAGTCAGGCCTGTCTACATAATTGGGCTGACCATTGAAACCGTAGCCTACCCACTCCCGACTGCCAACCTAGAAAAATACAATTACATTGCATTCCAATAAAACACTTCTAAATTTGTATATTGCAGGTTATGTCATTTTAATTGAGAAAATTAAGTTCTCATTAAAATCAGAAAACTATATTATAGAAAGTTATAATGCTAATATGAAGCTCCTGTATGGACTTATTTATAAGGACATTTAAGTATATTTTGAATATTACAAGAAAAATCAGTCAGTCTGAATCAGTGGTGCTTGCCTAGGATTGAACCTGCATTCTTTTGTTAAGATTTACTCATTCATACCACTGGGCCATCTCACCTCTTGAATGTTACGTAAATTTAACTTTAATTCTAACATCTACTTTTCATTATAGATTTTATTGAAGCAGTAAAAGAAATAATTGCTTATATAAAAATAGCTTACCTTGGCAAGTTCACTGGAAGCCCGGGCACCGACAGGTACACGAACTGCATCTAACAGTGCACGACGCAACAGGAAATTTGCCATAATTCTGCAACAAATATACTTCTATTAGAGAAATTCAAAATAAATGTTCATTATTGTCAGATTGCAACTGTAGTTGAATAAAAATTAACACTACTAGAATATGATCCGAAGTCACAATCAGCATAACTTAAGCATTTTATATTATAAAGTTAAAGAGATATGTTTTAAGTTATTGCATAATGATGCCTACACAATAGATTATTAGATTAAGATTACATTGTCTCATAGCAGCAGACTTGATGCAAATGTTAAATGTCTATTATTCATATTAATTTTATTTAAAGTAACTGTCTGTCTGGTACAATATAAAAACTAAGCACTCTTACTTTGTGGTAGGGCTTTGTGCCTGTTTGGGTAGGTACCACCCACTCATTAAATATTTTACCATCAAATATTAATACTGAGGACTGTTGTTTTCCAGCTCAAAGGATGAGTCAAGGTAACACATTCACACGGGACATAACATGTTAGTAGATTCATTGACAATGTAAGTGATGGTAATTACTTGCAGTGCTAATATCTAGAGCGGTGGTTACCACTCTCAGTTGGCTTATTTCCCAGTTTTTATAAAATAAAGTAAGCAGCTGAAATTATTTTGTTCAAATTAGATGAGAAAATAATGTTAATTAAAGTAAATAGTAAATTTCACATTTAATTTTGTTTGGTAAAAGGAACCAGATTAGTATAACTGAGTAAAAACACAGAACTGGTTTTTAGATGGTGGTTTACTTTGGAAATTGCACAAAATCAAGAAAGTAATCTATTATAATTAGACATGAAGTTTTTGGTAGTATTATACTACTTTTATATAACATTGTCCACACCTCGTAGGGTGTAACCAAGTATTTATGTAATGTAACCTGACATAAAGGATATATATAATGTATAATTATTTCACATAGAGAATGATTCTGATAATAAAAAAATCCATAAAGTACTTCTATATAAGAGACAAGACAACTATCATGTGCAGATTAAGGGTGTGGATGTTAAGGTATAAATTTTGTATTGATTTATGAATACATTTTGATTCCTTGTAATAAATACACCAGTAGAAGTAATAAATTTTATTATTTGTTAATTTTAATATGTTTAATATAATAACTTATGAGATCTTTTGAAATTTTATTAAAACAAAATATCATATATTGTTAATTCGATGATAATCGTTCAGTTCTCCTTTTTTTATGTGTGCGGGAAAACTATTTTTTTAACTTTAATACCAAATAATACCAATAACATTCTGAAACCAATTATATTTTTATTAAATCGAAATACAATATAGAAATATGTAATTATTAAATATATTAAGTGAAGTACATAAATAAGTATTTCTAACACTTGTATTTATTTACACAATTATCTGAATTTTTTATGTTAGATATAATATAAAACTTATTACATTGAACAACAATTGGAATTTATGTTTGGAATTGTATAAACAATTGAGTTTATATATATTTATGTTAATCCATACTCGATAGTACCATAGCAATGTATTAATTGTAAAATTTATTTGTATAATATTTTTAAAAGTATATGAAGGGCTATATATTATGTCTATGTTTTTATGAATATAAATGTGTATTTATTTTCTCATTACTATTTTCATCAATTAGTTTGTTATTTTAAATAATTTTCTACAGAAGGTTCAGGTGATTCCATGAATGTAGGTGCAATGATAAAGTATTGATAACATTCATAGGTTATGTCTATCGATCTTCAGTTACATAACGAGAAAATTTTTGCTTAACGTAAATTATTTTTACGAAAATGCTTTCTATGGGAACTAACTATTAATTTGTGAAATATAATCTAATAAGATTAAAACAAAATACGTTCTTAATGAGTTTATTTTGAATTTAGAATCGCGATGACATGTTCATATAATAACTTTTTTTACTTACCGCTTATGTCGAAATTATTTTATTAGTATAAGTACAGGAAAGTTTCAACACAATAATAGTTTGATTTAAAAACAAGTATTTCTTGACTTTTCTCTAAAATAATATTTACCTTATATTATCGCAACACCACCCTACACTGTAAAAATACGGCGACCTCTAGTGGAAGAAGTCAATACTGATTATAGAATTTGCGCAATGCGCATAGATAGAGTATAAAAATTGCGTTTCGCTCATGCTTTGAGTATCAATTCATAATTTTACAAAATGTCGCTTAGAATTGAGCAAAATCAATATAAAAAAATTAAATTATTTGTGATACAATAAATATACCAAAACTATTAGTGTTTTAATTAATATCTTTTATAATATATAAGAAACAAATATTATAAAAATCTGAACATTGTTTATTAAAGTAGAAACATAAAATCGTTTTTAAATCGTCATGTTCCGTAAAGTAAATAAATAAATATTTACGAATTTAGTATTAGTAGTTACTTTTGTAGTTACGACGTATCAATAAAAATACGTTTTAAGGCCAGGCAATCATAAGTTGTTTAGTTTAATTATTATTTAAGATTTGTATTCTAATAATAATTCATTCTAGTAATAAAACACATACAAAAGTTAATTTATATCTCCAACTTCATCTCTTATAACATCAGATAATAATTCGTACAAAACACTTTCTGGTAAAACATCATTCACATCCTCTTTAGCCCTCGTTAAATCCTCAAAAATATTACCTGGAATACTCATACCTACATCTTTTTTTTCGTTTGTTTTATCGCCAGAAATCATTTTAATATTTATACGTTTTTCATCGGACGTTACTAATTCATCAGCTTCTTTGATTTTATGATTTGTATTTTTTTCTATTTTAA
This sequence comes from Nymphalis urticae, assembly GCA_905147175.2. Classification (NCBI taxonomy): domain Eukaryota; kingdom Metazoa; phylum Arthropoda; class Insecta; order Lepidoptera; family Nymphalidae; genus Nymphalis; species Nymphalis urticae. The sequence continues at coordinate 678,199 of LR990007.1, forward strand.
ATGGAACCATAACTTCTTCTTTTACGATTTGCTCAAAGTCTACATTATCCATTATTTTGGATACCTTTTTGCTAAAATCTTCTTCGTAAAGATTATTTTCTGGATCCATAACTGTATATGCTGTGTCAATATAATTTTTACCGCTTTCGTAATCAACTGATCCATCTAGCAGTGATGTATGTGTTTCGACTATATTCCGAGGTTCAGTGACCGGAATAATTGTATGCGAAACTGTTTCATCGATATCTGTATCATTAGCGACAAAATCGATTATAGCATTATCGTCATCTTTTAAAATATCTTTATATTCGTTTATTTCTTTACTATTAAACATGGTAGAGAGGAAATCTTTGAAAACATTTTCATCAATTATTCTGAGTTGAGAATCGATTTGAGAAATTGGTATAGGAGTCATTGTTTTTCCAGTTATCGGTTCTATTTTGAAGGTGGTCGGTTTTGGTGGTTCGTAACTAAAAGGAGGTGTGTGAGGGTCATATGGTGGCTTAAGAGTTGTTCGCTTCTTTGACACTGGAACATACTGTTAACAAAAGGATATACATTTTTAATTTAGTGTTTGATATATGATTTTAAAATAATACTATGAATAATTAGGACATATTCAATTGATTTGATCATTTTTACCTGCTCCATTATATCCTCAATCCAATCAGTATAGTAGCCCAGTTTTGTGAAGACGGTTGGAGCATCAGGCATGCCACAAACTGGTGAACCAAAGCTTATCACACCAAGTAATTTTCCATATAATATACCTGGACCTCCAACATCTCGCTAACATTTGAAACAAAGAGTTAAATAGTTATTTATAGCTATGCATTTATATAAGCAAACGTAACGAAAGCAATCAAATTCAAATTTACTTAGTACGTTGGCTTTGTGCAAGCTCGTCTGGGTAGGTAGGTACCACCTCCTCATCAGATATTCTGCCGCAAAACAGCAGTACTTTTAGGTATTGTTGTGTTTCGATTTGAAGGGTGAGTGAGCCAGTGTAATTACAGGCACAAGGGACATAAGACCTTAGTTCCCAAGGTTGGTGGCGCCCTGGGGATGTAAGCGATGGTTAACATTTCTTACAATGCCAATGTCTATGGGCGTTGGAGACCACTTACCATCAGGTGGCTGTCATATGTTCGTCCGCCTACCTATTCTATAAAATAAATACTTTTTGTTTTGGCTTGTGTTAGTTTTCTATTTCAAACTTATGATTAAATAACAGAAATAAATGTTATTTCTTGTATAAAATATTAAAAACAACTGTGTATATAGTATTGTTGATCGAAGGTTTATTTAGGAAGGAACATTTGTGAATATATTGACATAAAAGATAAGAATCAATTAATTAATCATCACACAATGAATACGTACGAAAAATAATTATTTTTATTTTTTGCACAAATAATTATGATGCAAATGAATTAAACCATAATTTAATGCAAATAAAGATATTGAGTCTTTAAGGGAATGGAAAAATGAACACGAACGTTACACGCTCCTCCTCCTCGTGAAAAGAAGCCGGCACAGAAATTCTTGTTTGAGACGTATTGTCTGCAATATAAATAGAAAATATTTATATTCAATTAATTATTTTATCATACGGTGAGTTTTACTTAGGTAATTTATTTGTAAGCAAACCTTGAATAAACCTCCTGGCATTCTCTCAGTGGATAAAAATCAAGAACAGCTTCGGATAATTTATTTTTCCAAGGGTTACCAATAATTGAGCTGTGCTAAAATTAAAAAAAAAATAAGGAAAATATGTGTACATATATTTTTCATCAAGTAGGTATTGTATTTGTAGCAAACCTCTCTCGCACCCCAACCAACAACTGTAATTCCGGGAGTATTCGAAGGAAGCTTGAACTCATTTCTGTCAAAGTCGATTTTCTTGATATTTTTTTGTCGTCGCTTAAATTTCAAATGCCTGGTGAGACGCAGTAAGCATAAATTGTCTTTCAAGGTTTTAGGGTTATATCCAGGATAAAAGTAGACTTCTAGGATGGGTATAACTTCTCCGCCTCCATTGTAAAAACTGCTGCCAACACGAGCTGAGAGAAAAGCAGGATTTTCTCGGAATAAACGATTGTTCCAAGCTCTAAAGTAAAATTAATTAATAAGTAAATGCATAGACCGTATGTTACATGAATGCAATAAATTTAAAAACGTAGTAACTAATATGAAGTCTCTTATTGGGCGCTGACCTTTCATACCGATATGTTGCACTGCACATCTTTATTCTTTAGAAAAATATCGAGTGTTAATAATATATGTCTCTCTTTGGAATAGCTGATTACGTACAACCATATCATTATTAGTGGCAAATAAAAATTCATTGTGAAATTTTGTGAGAAATGTTACTACGATTTCCAATTTACTAAATACAATTAAACTTACAGTTGTAAACACGAAGCAGCGGTTACAATAAGATCTGATTTAATTATAGATCCTGCACAGTGAAAGTTATTGAAAAGCTGAATCGTGGCCATGAAAGGATAGTGTTTTATCTTCGTCCTTTCACCTTTAAATATTCTACGTCCACTCGGTTCTAGAGAATGAAATTAAGTAAGTTATTAGAGGAGTTATTTAAAAGAATAATCAATTAAATGTCCTTAGTTTACCCCAGAACTCGTTATCAGAAATAACATCATTCTCTTCAGACTTATTCAATCTAGATTCTATATCTGATACATTCATTGATTTAAATTTTAAATTTGGATCTTGCAAAAGTTCCAGAACATCTGCATTTATGTTCGCGTATTCGTTATCAAAGTTAAATTCTCGTTTCAATTGTTGAAGGTTGTTTAAAAATAATTCTATGAAATTTGCCACGTTCGAATCTTTACTAATTTCTATTTCATTTTGTACAGTCTTCGAATTGTCTTCTTCAAGCACATTATTTATGATTGCAATTAAATTATCTTCTTCACCTTTACTATTTACTCTTGTAAGTCTTATAATTTCGTTTAGGTTTTCATAATCTTGGAACGTCAATTTTGTGAAATATTGGAGTAAAGTATTATACTCGTTAAAACTTGCCAGTTTACGGTCTTTATTTAGTTTAAGAGTTCTAAAAAGATTGTTGATCGTATGATGAATAATGGTTTCAGTAACAACTTTCTTGTGATCTTCCCCTGGTGGTAGTTCTAAAAGGTTATGACTCAAACCAGGTAATACTAGGACTATGTAGCTGAAGATGATAAAATTAACAGGAACCATATGAATTAATCTATTACGTTTTTTGAAGATTTTCTATTTTAGTTTTTACATATGTACAATGTTATTACTTCTAGTATTAAAATATCATCATTGAATTCTTTTTTTTCAAATCAATTTTAAATAAGTAGGTAAAGTCGTAAATGGTATTCAACGTTTCAATTTTATTGGTAACTTTATTGAATAGTAAGAGTAAAGCCAAGCAATAAGTAATAAAAGCACGCCACATATTATAAGCAAGCATAAATGTATCAAAGATTTCTAGAAGGCGCAACTACATTCATTTTATTTGGAATTATTGAAAGCAATTACATTTTGAAGAAAGATCTTCGTTTTGATGTAACAAACGAAAATATTCAGATAATAACTAACAAGTTATTCTCAAGTTTAGGACTTAGGAGCATTTATCAAAATTCCGATAACATTCGAGACATGCTAGCTGAATTTTATAAATTAAATAAGATTTTCAACATAAATAAGCAAATATATAAAATGGCAACAGAACTGTCTAAAGAGATGAACAAAGAAACTGAATATTCTGATCTAATAACTAAAATGATTGATTCAGTTAAAGACCATATTAATGAAAGTGAATTATATACTCAACATAGAAACTTTTTTGAAATTATTAATGCAACCATAGAAAATGATTTACAAAATAAACTAGCTAAAGTAAACGAAATAGTCAGTCATACAAATTTATCCCAAACAACTACTATGACTTCGCCTAAACTGAAAAAGAAAACGGTTAAAATAATAGAAGAAAATATAAAAGCTTCTTTTGAAATACAAAATGCAAGTTATCTTGGTGCAGCATTCTTTGATAAATTTCACCGTAAAATTAACGATCTTACTTTAGATGATTTTGTAGATAAGAGAACAAATTAATGATTACAACGACGTGATGCAATATAATTGTTATACAAAACAGAACGATACAATTGCAGTTACACAACAAATAATAATATTGACAAATACATGAATACAATAGCCAATTCTGTACTTGTTTTTTATTTATTTTTGCTTTTTAAAATTAAGTAGCAAATATTATTGTTATAGAGCTGGTTAGCCGACAGATTTGAAAGTGAATCCAGATCGGTTGTAAAAGCCAAACTGCTAAACAGTGCCTGATACTAGAATATATAGGATTACTAATACAAATAAAGCAATATAGTTGGGCGTTCTTATTTTATCTAATAACTTTTGAAAACTATCGAACGATACAAAAACTGTGGTACGTTTTGGTGCTGGCTAATGGTTCATCGAGATACATATTTTTAAATAATTATATCATCAGTATTTTTAAATATCAGTATTACCTGCCTTTCTACCAATTATTTAAATAATATTTCTTATCATACCATAAACAAATAGGTGTATTAACTGAATAACATAACATTTATATAACCTCCTTTGATGTCGTTATAATGTCAGTTTTTTATATGTAAATTAAAATCTCATATTGTCAATAAACGTCTTGTAACTTCCATTGAAACACTGAAAATATTAAAAATGTTTCCATTAGTTAAATCTCCATTGACCTTTAAACCAAGGTCGCAATTCATCAGAACAGTTTATGGTTACTGGAGAATCGGCTGCAGGGATGTCGTGGGGCACGGCATCAATGGTTCTGCGAACTACAAAGACGATGCCCTTTTTCCATTTCCAGCGATCCGATTTAAAGAAAATACAAGAGAGATTTGTGTAAGTTAATTGGATTCTTCTATTAAGAGAATATATCTAGAAAACGCAAAGAAATTAGTAATAATATAAATATATTTGACCTAAATGAATATCAGATAATTACTTTCGACTCACACTATCAAGGTCTTTATCGCTTTGTTAGGCCCTAAGAGAAAAAGAGAGAGGTGACTGGCGACTGCTATGTTGTGAAGAGAAGAAAGAATTGTACCGTGCTTCCTTCTGCCAGACCTTCGCAGAATTCAAGGCCCCGACTGGACAGTGGAAATTTATTATGGGCTGGGTCTTTATATGTACTTCCTTTGCTTTCTGGGCTGCTATGTTCTGCCATTACTATGGTATTCATTTCTTTATTTATTTGTATACTTTTTAATACATAGATAGATAGCTAATTGCACTAATTTATAGAGGTACACATATAGCAGATTAGGAATCAAAACAAAATAAATAAATTATTATATTCTACATACAAATTAAATATATATATATATATATTTGTATTTACTGGCTGTTTTGCCATATTTTCAGATGGACAACACGTATATATAATCGTCTATCACGGTCTTCGATTTAATGATTATAGCTTGTACAAAATTTCCTATTTGAAATGATTCATTACGGAGAATTTAACCATAAGATAAATATTATATTTATGATGATTGTGACGATTATATGACAGGACTTACATTCTATAAGAGTACAATTGTATTAGTAATTCTTTAAATATTTACATGCCTACCTCGTTGGTCTAGTAAATACATACAAAGCTGCAGATCCAGAGGTCGTGGTAACAAAACCCAGGTCGGGTCAATAAAATGTTATTGTGTTTTTTTCGTTCAAGATTTCTCGAAGTCTAGAATTTGAAAGTGAGTTTTGTTGAGTTCAGAGACATGGGTCGTTGCCGTTGGTCCTGCGCCTGAACTCAACAATTGTGTCGGATTGCTGTCTCGTCGGATGAGAGTGAGGGAATAGAGAGTGCATCTGTGCTGCGCTCAAACTTGTGCACTGCAATATATACTGCGCAGTTGGCTAATCTTCATCATCATTCAAATATTTAATAATGTTTTCTTGATTTAGTATACGAGCCACTACCCAGCTCGTTCTCTAAGGCGTCACAAAAAGCCCAGCTGCGTAGGATGCTGGAGCTACGTGTGAACCCTATAGACGGTATCTCATCTTTGTGGGACTATGACAACGATCGGTGGAAGGTAAAAATAAGCCTCACTATATGTGGCTCTTTATAAACTTGTAAGACTGGGTTGGAGAGTAAGGTGATCCAAATCATCATGTCTCAAGCCCAGTTTTTCTAGTTAGGGAAGACGTATAGAGCGTCATAGTCATTTGTGTGACCAAGCTCTTTTAATAAAGAAAAAAAATGTCCATACATAACCCTTTATGAATATATTCTTATGTCACATTTATTTTAATTGTAAGCATCTAGTAAATATGGCTAGCATATAATGCCAGTATAAATTAAATCAAAACCGTTTGTTTAATATAGAAGCGTTTCACTTACTTATTGACTGTAAAATTAAAAACTACCATCGGTTCGGGAAAAAAATACTCTGACCTGAGAAGAACCGGCGAAAGAAACTCAGTGGGTTGTTTTTATCATGTATCTTATAATTGTTTACAAATCTTTAGTATAAATAGAAATAGCCAAGAGGCGATAGTTTCATTTCCAAGGGCACACCTTTCCGTCCATAAACTCAGTAAGTGTATAGTAATAACCTTTTACACACAAGTGTTTGCACATCTCGGGATGCAGATCGACAACTAACCACTCCTCCGGTCTTAAAAATATGGTAAATAATCGTAATTATATCATGAACTTACCTTCGCGAGCGGCTTCACCCGCGTGTTAGGGACAGGGAGTAGGTATTTTGTAAACAAAGGTAACCTATGCCCTTATTTTTGGTTCAAGCTTACGACATACCAAATTTCATCAAATGTAATATTAGTAACTAGTATTATAATAGTATTAGTATGTGATTCTGAACGCGCTATAACTGATTTTTTCTTTTGCAGTAATGCGGTATGTGAAGATATTTAATTTTTCTACTGAATAATATTCTTTAAAGTTACCATTTGTTTGTTAATGAAGAAATAAAGTGTTTTATTTAATTTGTTATTAATTATATTAATTAAAACAAATAATATTTCATTTTAATTAACACACTCATTACTTTATTTTAAATTACTTATGAAAAATTTCATCAATGTATTGTATGGACAATGCACGAAGCAATTTCAACACTTTAAATAATTGTTTTACAGTCTTTGAAGTTTTGCTGGTCATATCATAAGCATGCATTGTCAAACATGTAAAATTTAAATTCCGAACCGACCTAACCAAAACTAACAAACAAGCATTTAAAAAAAACTCGTAAAAACAGTTTATCCAAGTAATTTAAGCATGAGGGGTACATATTACTGTACACTGTTAAAAATCTTGCTTATGGTGTACTGAGTAATTTGCAGAGTACAGTACAGTTGCGTTTGCTTGTGCTTTGGTGTAACATAATATTTTGTGTTATACATTGTATTGTTAAAAGCCGAGATGACCTAGTGGTTAGAACGCGTGAATCTTAACCGATGATCGTGGGTTCAAGCCCGTGCAAGCACCACTGATATTTATGTGATTAATTTGTGTTTATAATTCATCTCGTACTTGACGGTGAAGGAAAACATCGTGAGGGAGAACCTGCATGTATCTAATTTCATTGAAATTATGCCACATGTGTATTCTACCAACCCGCATTGAAGCAGCGTGGTGGAATAAGCTCCAAATCTTCTCCTCAAAAGGGAGAGGAGGCCTTAGCCCAGCAGTGGGACATTAACAGGCTGTTACTGTATTGTACTGTAATATTTGTTGCGCAATCTCGAGATTGGCCTCTGTACCAGAAGTTTTAGGAAGAGGTCACGCATCTGACTAATTTCTGACAATTTTCTGTGTCAAAGGTCGTAGATTTAATACGTCCTTATAATCAAAACGATTTGAATATGCTATGAATTACATTTGTCTTGTTTTAAGTGTTTATACTCGCGTTCTATATTTCTCTGGAACTTCAACTGTATTTGATGATTCACGTTATTATCTATTTTGCACATGTATCAATGACTTAGATTTCGTGCTTAAATATTAGTAACAGTTTCTAAGTTAAAGGCATGACCACATTTTATCGATTACAACTAAAACAAGAATAGTTTTTTTTTAAAATAACTTACATTTAATAACATTATTCTATATAGTAGAAAATATTGTTGTGTGCCGGTAGATTAGTTTAATAGTTTTTCGCTGTTGACTCAAAATGTGTTATAAACTTAGAACTTTCTTTTTCTTCTTCATACCAACCAAAATATCTTGAACAACATATTATTTGTATTTTTTTACTTATTTTAAGTAAGATATCCATTCCTTCACAAGTCTACGCGTGCTGGCTCTCGATGTCACCGACTAACCGTGACATCAATTCCATCGCGCACAAAGAAATTTGGCAACTCCTTCCTTCAAACGAGGCGTGAAGAGGCATCTTGCGGGCCAGCAAGGCGAGGGCGGCTAGTGCAGAACCTTCCCGACTGTACTGGCCGTCCTCGCGTTTGGACTCTACTACCACTTAACATCAGGTGGAGTAGAGTCATTTGCCATCCCGGCAAATATAAAAAAAAAAAAAAAAAAAAATCGACTCATCACTAAACACTTGTAAAATTGAAGGTACTCCGAGATTTGGCTTCGCAGCTCTTCACGACATAAATAATTAATATAAAAAATTGCTCTATTAAAATACAAAATTTCTAATAATTATAATATTTAACTAAATAATAGAAAAACAATACTTACAAAAAAAAAAAAACTCATTGATTATTTTAAGTCGGTTAGTTCATTATCACAATAATATTGTTTAAAATGGATCTACTTAATATAAATCATGTTTTTGCGATAATCTTTGATTGTTATGTACACTTATAATTCAATTATAAGAAGTGTATGTTGTGTCGGTTATTATGTAATATATACATTGTTAGTGTGCTTATTAAATAAATAAATGAATAGGTCTATAATTAAAAAAAAATATTTATCGTAGTAATGTTTTGCCGCTTCAAAACTCGACTGCCCTGAGTGATAGTCATATTACGCCTGAAATTAATGTTTGTTACGTGTATAATAGTTTCATGTGTCCATACCTTTACAGGTCCTAATTCTAACATAGCACCTGAATGCAAACACTAATGCAATTTTGCCAGGATGTTCATCCATGCGTGAACCAACTAACGCAGTCTATATAAAGGTGTAGGAATTTTGTGAAATTCAAACGTTTTTGTTAATTTCACTTGATTGATCCTCTAAAGGAAAAAAATGAAGTGCGCTGTAAGTACATTTTAATTTTATCGTTATGTTATAGGAAAGTAAACGGGCAAATGTGTCATCGTGATGTTAAGTGACCACTTAACATCAGGTGGCATTTAAGATTTGCGATCTTTCAGCGAATCCATTCAATTTTAATTGCCCATTTTTATAAAATATTAATATAATATTGTTTTTTTTTAAATATCAGAATTCTATTCTAAGTAAAAAATCTATCCAAAAGGATACGATCGTGAAATGTCAGAAAGTGATATGCGACATCTACTGTAATAATTATAACATTTAAAACGTATTTCGAAATGAATCTTACAGAATATCACTGATAGTTATGACCTTTTTGTGAAATCATGAAATGAAAGTGAAAAATTATTTCAGGTAGCTATCGTTCTCGCTCTCATCGGCATGTCTCTCGCTCACCCAGCTCCATCCGGTTTGGGTGGTTTAGGTAATATAAATTATTATTACAATTATTATAAATTGATCGATACCAATTAAATTTCCAATTATTTATAATTTAATATAATCGATTAATAACAACACATAACCTTTTTTTCTTATTTTTTTTTAGTGAAAACAGACTAACAATTAACCTATAATCAGGTCGACGCATTATAATTTATACTTAATGATACATAATTATATTATTAGCTTGCTTTTAAGCCGAGTTATCTAAATGAGGACTGTAGGTATTATTATTAAGTAGGTATTAAAAAAATATTACATGTAGTTCCTAAAATAATGTCATCAAATGAAACTTAATCTTGAATATGAAGTCATTTTGTCTACAATAAGAGACCCGACAAACTGACGTAAACCTTCCCTTTGCAGTGAAGGGAAGCGTGAAGAGAATACGACTGAGGCGGTTTGCTCAGCGCTCATAGAGGCTTAGGATAACACGAGACTAACGTGTTTGTGGTCACCGTTGTTGCGCAATTTGAAGGTTGACTTTCTTCCACAGCCTATTCACATCTGCTGTTGCCATCCGCCGTAGAATATAGATCCAGCGTTATCAACCACGGAGTGACCCTCCCACGTGTAACCCCTATCATTAAGCCCATCATCCTGACCCCTATTAAACCCATCATAGAGCCCATCATTAAGACCCATATCATTACACCCATCATCAAACCCTATTGGGGCGGATTGGGATATGGCTCACACTAAATAATAAGGTTGAAATTCTTTCTATCGACTTACAGCGCTATGTAATTTTATTTTAACAATAAAATGTTTATGACTGAATTATTTGATTTATTTTATGATTTAATATATTTTATTTTGTAAACTATTCTTTTGAAATATTTTAACAGTTAATACAAAAATAGTAGCTATTGTACCTATTTATTAAGAAAACAGAAGTTTGATGTAAAATGGCAGTTACTATTAAGATACTATCAGGTCTGATATTAATCACGATATCTGCGGCCCACATAGAACATAAAGATTTTGACAAAACTTTTTCAGACGACAGTAAGTATATTGAAAATGATTCTGAATAAGAAAAAAAAACAAAACCATAGCAGCGATCTCATTTTGATGATTCATTTTTCGGGGCAAATAAGACGTTTAAAAAAACATATAAACTTTACCTTAACATTTTGAAGAAATAAAGAAAATAGCGTATAAATTAAATTTCTACAGAAAACGTAACCCTCCCCACGCGAGTCTGACTCGTTAAGTGCGTTTATGGTATTTAAATTTAAAATTAATTTTAACTAATTTGACACGAACTCTTAATATCCGACACAAGTAACACAAGATAGCATTTATTTTAGTCCTATCAATGTAGATTAATGTACATAGAGATTTCATACATAGATTATAATCTCCTTCTTGTCTTGTTCACCCTAATATTGAAAAATAATCTCAGAAAAATAAAATCGAAGACAAAACCGGTAAAGACGAGGAAGGCGAAAAGTTAAACGTACAATAAAACATTTAGATAAACTCCAATAAAAATGTAATCTCAATAAAGAATTTTTAATATTTATATTAATAATTTCTAAAACTGTATTTCTCAAATCAATTGCTAGTGGAACGTGAAAACATCGTGCGCAGCAATGACGATAAAGAGTGGCAATACGAAGGAATGACCATTGAATTACCCCTCAGAAGGACTTATAATGTTCAGAAAAACACTTCTAGTAAGTTTGAAAGGAATTGATCTCTCAATTTTAAATTTGGTAAAGATCCTTTTATGAACCTAAATGTATTATTTTAAAATAATTAAATCAAAATCTCGGCCTTTAGATTTTGAGATTTAAAAAATTTTCATGTGCTTAATTTGTGATTATAATTCATCTCGTGTTTTTCGGTGAAGGAAAACATCGTGAGGAAACCTGCATGTGTCTAATTTCACTGAAATTCTGCCACATGTGTATTCCACCAATCCGCATTGGAGCAGCGTGGTGGAATAAGCTCCAAAGCCTTCTCCTCAAAAAGGGAGAAGAGGCCTTAGCCCAGCATTGGGACATTTACAGGCTGTTACCGTTAAATCAAAATTGGCGGTTAAAGTCCACCAGTAATTTTTGTCAATTATATTTAACGATACAAATGAATGGAAGTTGTAAGGGTTATTTAGGAGTTTTTATTTAAGCTATTATTTAACTAATCACCCCCTACATTTATGGGCAAATAAATTAACATTATTAGTGGCATATTGCACAACTGGATAAAGGCTCTTTCACCTATTAAGGAGAATGTTTGGAGCTTATTTCACTACGCTGCTCTTGTGCAGCTCCTGAGTTTCTGAACCAAAATCTACAACCTTTATGTTCGCTTACTTTATCGATGAATACGAGATGAGTTAGACATGCAAATTAGGCAAGTGAAAACTCAATGGTGTCCATAATTTAGCCCGAAATTTGGTTACGATTCACATATTCACATGTGCACTGGCCATTCGTTATTGAAAATCAAGTCACAATGGCGCTTCATTTCGAAACTGGCCCATCAATACAACTGGAGTAGTTATTTCTTATGTATGATTATTTAATATATATAACACAAAACAGAAAAACCGACACCCAACCCAGAGCTCGATCGACGATACCGTCGCATTTACAACGCCGATGAGACCACATACATAGAAGATTATCCATTCCTTGCTGCGCTGCTGGTGAACAAGCAACTATGGTGTGGAGCTGCTATTATTGACTTTGACAGGATATTGACGGCAGCGCACTGTTTACAATTGTAAGACACTTTAATATTGGCACTACAATATTTTACGTTTATTGGATTACCTTTAATTTATTTTAGGAGCTAATAGGACACCTAATAATTAGTATGGAAAGATTAATACCACTTCCAACGATTTCTGAGATGTTATATCCCTTGTGCCTCTATTTACACTGGATCATTCGAATTCAAAACGAAACTCAGCGATACAGCAGTGTTGCCGATAGAATAATAGAGTAATAATTGTTAAGAATGGGTAGTAATGACATATATCACATATCTATGTATATTAAGCACATACACAAAAGTAAATCCTAGACTATTTCCTATAAAAACTGTATATTCGACTATTTATACACATTATTAGTAATTGTTACAAATTTTGTTTTTGTTTCGCAATCACCGCCTATCTCCTAGTTTGATTTTTACTATATTTATCTCTTTCTCCACATGTTTTTCCCAGACAGTACAACAACCGTTTCTTCCGTGAATATGTGAAGATGCTCTCAGTTCGAGTCGGTTCGTCAAACGCAACATCCGGTGGTGATATATACCGTGTCCTTGAAATCTTCTTCCATCCAAACTACAAGCCCGATACATTGGAATTCAACTTTGCTGTCTTGAAACTGCATAAGAATATCTCCTTTGGTGGACAAGACAATAGAGTTGCGAAGATCGATTATTCGACTGATAGAATTGTGCCCACTGATAGCAATATTACATTTTTGGGATGGGGTTCGGTCTTGGTAAGTGTACCTAAATTCTGTACAAAGAATAAAAGAGCTGTTCAATGTATAAAAACAAGCTAATGGCCGGCATGCGTTTCAATGCTTCATTTATACTTACATGTGTCTATACTATAATTGTAAATGCAAAAGTAATTCTGTCTGCCTGTTAAGCTTTAACGGTGTAGAACTAACGGCTTTACATTCTTTCCGAGGCACGTTAGTATTACGTTAGGAGGCACCGAGCTGCTACTGCAAAAATTTTTGGACGGAAAACATCAATAAATTTTTGATTGCTCTGACCTGGGGTTTGAACCCAGGACCCCAGGATCCGCGATCACAAAAGTGTAACAATGTAACGTTTAACATCAATTATTATGTTGTCCTTCTAGAGCACAGGTGGCTTGGGCGGTCAAGTGCTGCTTCAGAAACTAGTCTTGCCTGTTTACGACCTAGCCGACTGCCAAGAAGTATACGGACGGTGATTAAATATGATAACAATATTAAGAATATATTTTATATCGCTCACTGTTTGCATTGTGACCACTGTGATAACGATCGCTGAATTGATCGCCACTTATGACAAACATTTGTATTGCAAAATAAATTTGTTTTCCTTTAAGCGCATGTCAGTATTCGTGGTTTGTTTCCTGATCTAAAATATATATAGGTTGTTATTAAAGGCTTATCATATATATTTCATTTTAAATATATTTTTGTAACTAAATTACATAAGTTTCTCCAATAGTGTTTACACGACACGTGAATTTTAACCGCCCGACACAGACACACACACATCATTTTCATGTGCATATTTTATGTTTCTAATATTCATCTCGAGTCCGGCGGTCAAGGAAAACATCCTGTGGAAACATGCATGTGTCAAATGAATGTTTGCTGCATGTGTTTACACTAACCCGCATTGGAGCAATGTATGGCTTCAAACCATCTCCTCAAATGGAGACGAAGCCGTAGCCCAACTGTGGGAAATTTAAAAGCTATTACTTTCCGTTTTTTCAGAGACCTTGTCACGCGGAGTAATTTCTGCGCAGGATACATAACTTTAGCGAAAAACGTTTGTAATGTAAGTCATCACCGCGAACACCATTATTCAGCATGATCTGTTTTTGTTACTGTAAGTTACTAATAGATACATAAAATTAAAAGAAGATTTTTCACTAAAAATATCTACCACATACAAACATAGGACTGGGAGCTTTACTGAACCATTAGCCTTAAGGTACTATAACTATATTAAGTATTACGATAGAAACGTTCTATGTTGTCCCTTATTCTGCAACTGCGAAGCCAGGACGGGTAGCTAGTATAAAATAAACTAAAATATTTATTATTAGGGCCATCAAAGCGTATATTATTACAATAGATTTTTTTTAAAACGAATTGCTGAATATATTAATTATTACAGCATGACGCAGGGGGCCCGGCAATAATGGATGGATTACTAGTTGGGATCCTCTCATTCTCATCGAAGCGCTGTGATAAGCCAGACCAACCCGCAGTATTCTCCTCCGTTGGGCAAATTGCAGACTGGCTTGACACTCTCTCAGAAAAGAAGATAACTCTTATGTAATGATTTTCTACCATCATTTTGTTTTTTTTTTCTTTATATATAGTAATATTAACATCATCATAAGACATTGCGATATATATTCAATTTATACCAAACTAAAACAAACTTTAAACCTCCGAACACCTTTGAGGAATGAATATAGTAAGGTTGCGCTAGATAACCAGGGTGGCGCCACTATCGTTTAAGAACATTATCAACAATCAGCCTCGTAGGCAGATAAACTAACTGCCTTAGCGATTCCCGTATAAAACAAATATTTGAAAAAATCATACCGTTAATATTACCTAGTGACAAAGACGAAAATATCTTGAATATTATTTAAGATTCGATATCTTTTATTAGAGAAATCTCATTGTTTATTGATAAGATTAAAATTTCGAAGGCCACATAATAGGCTTGATAAAACAAAAACTACGCTTTCTCTACACAAGATGATATTAGATAATTTTTATTTTTTTTTCAGAAATACAGCAATAAAGAACCCTGATTGGAACGGCAAAAGGGAATAAAACAAAGACCAATTTTACATCACCAATATATTTTCTAATACTGTACAGACATCGAGACTACTATAACAAGATAAATTAAAAACAACATTATTTTTAAAACTCCATATATTTCTATTCAACATACAACATTGAATAACATACAATTTTTAAAATAGAATTTTTTTTTTCGTGTTCTCAAGCGGATCCTTCGACATTAATGGAATGATATCGAGCTGATTGTAATTTAAGGATTAAATATATTCAATGATTAATTATTTTAATTGGCAATACAAGCTATTTCATGTATTTACAGCAAATGGCAACCATCTTGTTTTCCCGCGTTTTTCTCACCGCACGTAGTTGTCATTTAAGACATTTGCACGCGTCCCTAGTGGCTACAGATTATAAACAGAATAATAATAACAATAAGAACTATAATCGGTTGTTCGCAGATTAAATACGCGAAAAAGTTAATAAGTTATGCGTAACATTGACTTAGATGCGATAATTGACGTGCAGCTCAGGTTTGATGTCATAGACCAAGTTGAGGATGTCATTGATCACCTGAAATAATGGAAAAAAAATTATCATGTGGTTTAATTTTTTTTTTAATGGAACAGTTAACTAAAATATTTTCTAGATTATTTGAAGGACCTCTTCAAAAATAATGCGAAAAATATTATTTACATAGAAAGGTTTTGTCTCAGTCCTAAGTTTATTGTTTCCTTTAATATAATATTCCCTTAATAAAGTTTATATAATTTGGTAAAATATAAATTTAATATAATTGTTAATTAGCTACATAAAATTTGAACATAATATCTTCGTGGAGGACTTACCGCTTCCTGCTGTGCCAGAACCATTTTGTTCATTTCTTCGATCTTAACCTTGGTCTCTGCATCAATTTTAGCAGCTACGCCTTCCCTTGTGCCCATGTGCTGTTAAAATAATATAAACACAAATAAAATCATGTAGAAAAAGAAAGAATTCAAAAAAGTCCTAGTATTATTAACATATTTTTCTAATAGCACAAAATATTATACTAAAAACATCTAATTAAAGATACTGTTAGATTTTTAAATCAAAAATTATAAAAAAAATTAACACAATACAAGGGCTTTTCATACAACATATATAATGCACCAATTTGAATATTTAAAAATATGCTTACGCTTGCAATATACAAATGTGCAGTAACATTTCCAACTCTTCTAATATATTCTACACTATCTTAACTTTAACTTAATTTAAATCAAGAAATTTGAGGGTAAATCAATGATGATTTGCTTTCTTCATGCATGTAATTGGGCATGGAATAACACAAATTAATAAAGCTTGACAAATAACTGTAACTTCAATTGTGATGTGATGTAACATTGGTGCTGACTCTGTGCTCAACCTCTAATTATTATTATTTTTATAGTAAAGGTGGGCAGACGAGCATATGGGCCACCTGATGGTAAGTGGTCACCAACACCAGCAGACATGCCATTGTAAGAAATGTTAACCATCGCTTACATCGCCAATGCGCCATCAACCTTGGGAACTAACATGTTATGTCCCTATCAATTTAACAGGAAATAAGAGCCAACTTAGACCAGTGGATAGGATGGATCAAATCCAAAGACCACTTGTTCAAATATGGACAAGCACCATTGAGTTATCATGTGCCTAACTTGAGTTTATAATTCATCACATGTTCAGTGGTGAAGGAAAACATCTTATGGAAACCTTTATGAGTTCCTACCAACCCAACTTAAGCAACATAATAAAATAAGTTTTAGCCACAAATTAGAACCTTTATATGCTTCTTCTTTAAATTGATACAATTATTTTATTGTGGGATTGCAAAATAACTTACCTTGGCCTCAAACTCTTTGAACTGTCGCTCACGTTCCTGTCTGTACTTTTCAACCTCATCTTGAGCCTCTTCCTTGGCTTGCTTTAGGCGTTTTGCTTTCCCTGGTGAATAAAAATACTGGTATCATTTACCTTGTAACTGAATGTGGTAAAACAGTGGTACAAATCTGCCTTTTAATATGTAAAAAGTAACCATCTCTTAATAATGGTTAGTTTTAGGAAAATTAAAGAGTGTGAAGCATACTGGCTTGACCAAATTATATTCAATTAACATTTTATTAAAATAAATTTTTCCTGGTAATTGCTTTTCCTTCTATTAATATATGTATATGCCAAATAGCAATTACATTTTTTTAGTTAGTTAGATATATATTTTGCAGCTTACTCACTGTTTATTTAAAAATTAATTAAATCCTTTAAAAAAACAAGAGGTTGCCTCCCAACAGTTTTTATTACATATATAAGAGGTTTTTTATTAAAACTATACAACTTACATCATTATTTTAAATATCATTATAGGCAGACCAATTGAAAACATATTTTCAAGGCGTTGCAATTACTTCAATCACAAAAATCGACATCATGTGATAAGAGCGAAAGACAAAGATATTACGGGTAAAATTAAATAAAAAAGAAACGTACAACACAAAATGGTTATAGAAGATAATGTACTAACAATTAAATCATTTATCTTGTGAAATTACCACCATTGAGAAAAAATATGCATATACGCATATAAAGTAGGTGTGTAAAAATGTTCTTGACTGACTGTATGATTTGTTAAGAACGCATTTAATTGACTTACGCTTTCTAGCCTCTGAAACCTTTTCTGCGGCGCGTTTCTCAGCAGCCAAAAGTTGCTGGATTCCCTGTGTCTGACTCGCCATTTCTAATGTTACACACAAAAACTATCCGGAGAGAATCGAGACCAAGACACAAATCAATAGCAAAGCTAGACGTGACGAAAAGTAGTCATATGATTAATTTAGTTCCATTATGTTGTCACGATTGGCGCTGTCATCGGCTCGTGCTTCGTTGAATATGCTTGAAACGGAACGTTGTATAATATTTTTTTTTCATTAGTTTTACTATTCAAACTCTTATGAACAAAAAAAATATTCAATTAAAAAGCATGTATAGTAAATCAATTTAACTATAATGACAGTATGTATTATCTAATTAAAAGAAATAAATAAGTATATAAAACTTTTTTGTGTGAAACGAACAATTGTAAAGAAAGTGAAAAAATGTTGCTAGCATATTTAATTCTATTTTTAACCATTTTTAAAAAATAGCAATACAATTTTTTTTATTGAAAAACCAAACAGTAATTTCTTAATTATTAATTAATTTGTTATAATGTTTGTTATTTCTGATGTATTATACACTAAATGTAAATTCAATGCTGTATTAAAATTAAGTGACTACTCTTTTGATGAAAAATTATGAAGTAATTCTGGTCACACTAAATGTCAAGCATATAAGTGGCAAATTTGAAATTTCGAATATTATATTTTTACAGATACATTAACAAATAATAAAATTATATTATAAATACGAATGAAATAGTAACAAAACACACTGCTTGGTCACAATAACCATATCCATATAGTAATGCTCTAGGTTAATATTTAAACGTCATGACATATGCAATACGTCATTACCCGTTTTGTCCTTGTCTAATATAAGCCGGATAAACGAAACGTCCAATAGATGCAACAGCGGGCGTTCGCCCCATAACTCGATATCGTATTTGTTTGTCTGACGTTGGCAATCTACATCGAAGTTTTTGTTGAATAGTATATCTGTACATGTTTAGATAAAACAAGCAATGCATTAAATGTTATCAAATATAATCGATACCCTGTTCGGTTTTTCAAGCAAATCCGGTAGTCGGTAACCGAGCACGTCACTGTTTCTTTATCATTTCGGTGGCAAACTTAACGTAGTATGGCCGTCGTTTGGAAGTATTCACAGTTTTACTTCCACAAAGAATACGCGATAAATATTTCACAGAGCGAATTACGAAAGACATTCTTAAATAAATTTTTTACGCGTGTGAGATAAAAATTAAACCTGAGTGTTTGTTTGGAATATAGAACACAGAGTAATTTCGACCTAAATTTTTCATAAATTTTGCAAATTTCTCGTTTTATAAAATTCAAAATGTGGTTAGTCAGCCAACCTAACTCTGTGATTTTGGAAGTCAAGGTGGAACCTAACTCGATTGGACAGCAATGTCTGGAAAAAGTAAGTAGCACATTAATATTTAAAAAAAAACTTTTGATAATATTTTGAAAAAAGTTTTTTTTTTTTTTAAATAAGGCATTGTGCACTCTCATATAGATTCTATAACATTTCATTTCGCAATATATATGTTTTTTAATTCGGCCTTCGCCTTTATAAATAAGCAACTTCAACATAAACTAAAACAATACTTCAAAACAAATCCTCGTGAACAAGAAATTGTAATCTGTAATTGGTACATTATAAAATTACATGTCATATTATTTGTATAATGTATTACAGTATTCGGTATTGTTAAGAAAGCGATTGACACGTTCTCTACAATATTATGACGTCTAGAGTTTTACCTTGTGGACTTTGTACCTCCTATTGTCATATCTCACCTTCACTAAAAAGTGCCTGGCTCACCTAATTTATCAATACCCGGTCTAAAATTAAGTGTCTTTAAAAAGGAAGCTTATAATTTAATTGTAATAAATTAGCAATAAAATGCATTTTCGTGGTTGGCGCTTAAACTTTTAAAATGTTTGGCGTTGTTCCAATGTGATATAATAATTTAAATTTAGGACAATCTAACAATGTTCTTATTTCATATGACTATTTTTATGATTCAAGGAAATTAAGCATTTATTATCGAAAAGTGGAGCACCATAGTAAATATAGTAATGTTATAATTTGTTAAATATAGATTTCGTACCTACGCTACGTTTGTTTTTGTTAAAGCAATGTGCTCAATTCACACAAAACATTCGTTAATATAACTGTTCGGATAGTTACCTCGTTATGTAGGTATACTACTAGGTAACTACATAGTGGTTATATGTGTCTGCAGGTAACGATGTCTTTGAATGCCGATTTTATGATAGTTGCGTAAAACCGAAAAATTATGCTATTTGTAGTTGCTTTTTAAATTTTTGCAATGTCGACTCACCGGCCGACAATAATATACTCGTCGTCTTAATTGTATTCTGGACATTAAAGTATAAAATATCACGATAATAGTCATTAAATCCATTTATACTTAAGACTTATAAAATGTAATATAAGTATTCGCTTTCTATGTACATTCAATATTGAATATTAATTTACTGTACGTTAGTTTATTATTATTAATAAATCTTTTTATAGGTGATATTTGTGTTTTTTTTTTAAATAACGTGAAAACACCTCGTCGTGTACAGAATCGTAATCATAAAAAAAAAACAACAAATACCAATAAGTTTATTATTAAAAATAAAATTTAGCGCCAAGTAACAAAGCGTGAATGATTATCTTCGGTACGGAATCAAGGCAAGGCGTTCTCGCGTTCGTAACACCGCGACCGGTGATTGTAACGCGGGTCCAAAGTCCAAACCGGCCAAGCAGCTGTGACTCTCTATAAACACGTGCGCGCTACGTGATCGGTACGAACTACGAATATACGGATTTTTTTTTTTTTGTTTTTTTAATTTTAACAAGTAACGCCTTTAACCTATTCAGCTTTCTTTGTTAGACGAAAACTGTTTCATCGAAGAATATATTTTCAAGTAATAAATAAAAAAAAACAACATTTTGCTTTCTCTACGATTTAATTTGGCATTCTAACATTGGTTCGCAAATGTTTCCAACATTGTTAACAATAAACAAAAAAATTACATCAAAAACACTAATGACCGAATCAAATGTCTCATTACAAACGAAAAAACAATCAAAGAAATGACTTAAACTCAGGTAGCCGAAACATTAATCATTCAAAACAGATTATAACATCGTGTTTAACTCTCATAAATGTTAAAAATAAAACATGTAAGTATTAAATTGTCATTGCATCACCTGGGTAGCTAACACGCGGCCTTAATGCGAACAGACGAGAGTCCAAACTCCGAAGAACTCAATTTAATTGTGAGGTCACCATCATTCGCGTACGAATTCAGACTTTGTTTTTAGCACAGATTAGGTACCAAACAGGTTATATGTAATTGGTTATTGTTTGGTGAATTAGGTCTTACAAAATAATGATACCTAGATTAATAGGGCTAGAATATACATTAAATGTATGATGTTGTTAATTAATAACATTATAAGCACTGTATCGATACGATAATTCAAATAAAAAATACTCTGTGTAATTTTTAAAATAAATATTTTTTCATTCGTTCTGGTGTATTATATTTTATTAAAAATCTTTTCCAACTACATAGTCTATTTCATAGACATGAGATAAACTAGGTTTGGGGTAGTTTGCCATAGTTTATTAGATATAAAATTCTCTTGTCGAAAGAAAGTAGACTTCACTATGACACATATATATACAGAATATTGATATATATTCATTTTAGATCTTTAAAATTTCTTTAGACAACTCGACGGACGGTTTGACTTTATAATAATAGCCCAGGTTATGTATGTTTTATATACAAGCAGGTTTTATTCGCAATATAAAATATTATGTTAAAATACCTCTTACGCTTAGATTTATTTCTTACTAAAAATTAAAAATTGCACGGTTTCTTCGTAAAAAGCAATCGCTTTTAACAATTGCGACACCTTCGGAGATATTACGTCTAAATAAAGTACGCTGGCGAGCAGACGAGTATAATTTAGATATAGTTATCCTTATTAATTTTAAAATGATCACGGACTAAAAAACCGAGATGGCCCAGTGGTTAGAACGCGTGAATCTTAACCGATGATCGTGGGTTCAAACCCGGGCAAGCACCACCGAATATTCATGTGCTTAATCAAAAAAACATCGTGAGGAAACCTGCATGTGTCTAATTTCACTGAAATTCTGCCACATGTGTATTCTACCAACCCGCATTGGAGCAGCGTGGTGGAATAAGCTCCAAATCTTCTCCTCAAAAAGGGGAGAGGAGGGCTTAGCCCAGCAGTGGGACATTAACAGGCTGTTACTGTTACTGTTACACGGACTATAACTTTATTCTACTAACGTGAGTACGATGTCTACTAATGTGAATTTCGATGTATATTCACGACGTGTTGCTAGTTCGATACAGATTTAACCTAACCTTCTTTGACATTCAATAAAATTATCCTAAAATACAGACACTTTAGTGTAATGTATATTTTATTCAAATTTTCATGTAATATTTAAGACTTCATTACAGTACGATGTGCATTTTTTAAATGTCCCCATTAAATAAATCATATAAGCATTTATTTTAAGTGTTGGGTGGTTTTATTATTGCATTTTGCCTTATTCAACTTCTATCTACGTTGCACAAACAATATAAATTATTACCTACCTAAAATCTATTGCGAAATGACGGTTTTATAAAATATTAAGTATAATAAAAATCATAATATAGTCTCAAGTTTCGATAACATAAACAAAAAATTTCAATTACATCTGCATTAAAATACACATAACTATTGCAACATATTTTAACAATGAAATTTAGCAATCAACAATTTAGCTTATTTAAGGAAACGTACGTAAAAAAAATCATCATCATTATATATTTTATACGGTAAATTATAATGTTAGGTTATGTTATCATGTATTTATGATATTGAAATATTTTCTATTAGCAATATTTTTTTCATCATCAGTTCTAAGTTCAAATATATTTATTTTGATGGACTATCATCGGCCGAACCATTGTACTCTCCAATTGGATGCGTGGACTTTGTACTGTGACGTCATAACACACCGTGCCGCTCTATTGTACCCTGTTCGAAGTATTTTAATGGATACGTGATTATAATCTGCTATCAGTGTTCACAAACATTATATACAATATCAAAAAGTCTATACCATTTGCAATGATATATTTTGTGGGTAAATATTTCACAGTATTTCTTATCGAAAGGGTTTCTTAACGATGTTTTCCCTTAACGCAGAACACGAATTGACCATTTACAAATTAATTTAATTTGGAAACTCACTTTATGTAGTGACAGAGTATATATAAGCAGTATATAAGCTACGAGTAAGTAGAAAATGCTTGTAGAAACACTTTAAATCAACATATTTCAACTTGAAGTAAGTATAGTAGTAGTATAGAGCTAATATTATGAATGCGAAATTTACTCTGTGTCTTTTACGCTTACACGGCTGAATCACTGAGCCGATTTCGATGAAATTCGGTATGCTTAAGCTTGAACTGATGTCAATATACAAAATATCGTTGAGGAATACATTCATCATTACATTTCTGAATGTTGCCATGGTTACACAATGTACTTTTTTAATTTTAAGAGGAGAAACATGTCGGGCCTCTTACTTTCTCTCGACACGAAATATCACTGGTCAAAGCCGGAAACGTCGCAGGAGTGTTATTTGTGTATATAAATAAAATAGTTACATAGTCTTGTCTGTTAATGCAATATAAATACAATAATAATTATAAGGAACATTACTGAACCTGCATTGTGCCCTCTTCGAAACAATACATTGATCAAAATAAATTTGGCACAACAATTTTGGTATTGTCCTAGAAATAACTTATAAATAAAAAAAAGTGCGTTACTATAACTACGTACAAGACTTTGCCAGTTACAAAATTTGCATTATTAATTTTCTTAAGGCAACACTAAACAAATAGTAATGGCGGTGTTAACGTCCTACAAATAAAATGAGCCATAAGTGTCCACAATTTCTTCCTGGTTTTATTCGTTGGTAGGTTTGATTTATTAATATTTGTGTCTAAGATAATACGTGACTAGGAGCATGATTCGCCGAACCTTGGCTTACTTTACCCGATCTCTCACCTCGGTCTAGGATTTTGCTTAAAATAATACAAATGTCATCTCATTTCAGTCGATTCACGGGTTCAGTGCTAATGTAACGTTAAAGTAAATTGAATATATGTTAAAATTGTTAACTTACTTATATGTAATAAGGGAATATACATAAATAGTTCATTATATGTATAATGTCTGGTACCGACTAGCGTTTTATCCTAGTTATCCGTTTTGTATTTATGTCCTGGGTTATTACATAATATGGAATAGAAACAATCTTAAACCATTTTATCTAGGATGTGAAATGTCATACATTTTCGATATCTCAAAAATATCAATTTTGCATTGATGCAAATTAAACTTGGAAAAACAAACAAATCTTTGTCGTATTTTGTAGTGGATATTATTAGTTTCATTTAACCAAAAAGAATTAGGAAAATCGATAGAATTATGACGAAGCCTTAATCAAATGTGCTCTACATATTTCCTTAAGCTGAATTTAATGAAAATGATCGTAATATGTTTTTAAATATTTAAAAGTAATTGTCATTGAAACGGCCGCCAAAATCCGCTTCAGACGATGCATGAAATAGCAACACACCAATGACAGATACGGATAGGCGTCAGACAATGTTATCCAGACATTTCGACCTTCATACGTTGGGGGTGATTTCGTACGATTCGTCAAAAATGTAGATCCGGTTCAGGGATCCGCTATCAATCCGATATCACATAAGCGATAAGATATATGTTAATACAATTTGTATTTACGAAACGAAATCCCACTTATTTAAATGTAAACTTATTGTATCTTTGTCTGCTTGCTATTTCTATTTGCACAAACCTGATCAATAAAACGTAAAATAATTTGACGTCTTTATCGTAATAAATACTTCAAAAGGCAATTGATTGTGCAAACACAAATGCACATTTACTATTATAATCCGATGGGACGAATAATCCGACACCGGCTGCAACTGAGAAATTTCGAAACAAAAACTCAATAACTTTTTATTGACCCGAACTGGGGTTTGAACCTTGGACCTTGGATATTTGTTTTTTTACATATTATCAAATGAAGTAATTATATGCAATTTTTCTAATCTCACTATTGTCCATCCTATAGTCAGACTACACATTATAACTATTAATTATGCAATTATTTCTAATATTTTTTCCTGATATGCCTCTTGCCATGACCGTGTTGCCCTCTTATCAATGGCATGACCTGTTATCTGTCACTATGCGTTATTGTTTTATAAATAATAATATTAAACACTGAATGTTATGATAATATATTTTAGGGCAATTATCGTAATTTTTAGGCAATGTTTTGAATCAAAATTTTCGAAATATAAATTAACATTACAGGTTGAACCTAAAGCGTTTACTTATTTAATTAACAACAGTATGTATTTCGCTGCCGTTTTGCGAATGATTCTATAAACAAAAAATAAATAGATTAAATGTAAAAAATAAGCTCCAAATCTTCTTCAAAGGCAGTGGAGACCTTAGCCCAGCAATGGGATAATTACACGCTGTTACTTAAGTAACTTTAGAAATAACTGTTTTCTTTTATCAAAATTTAAACAAAGAAATTTAATAAACATTAATATGATAGTGTTATAAATGTGAATAATTAAATTAAACTGATATCGCCAATGGTCAACGAGACTGATTGCGCCGGCGCACCCTTATCACTATACAAATTGAATAATTGTTTCTTTCATTTCAATGTTAGCAATATCTTTATTACTATCCTCTGATTTTATTGATTTAATAAACACGAGTACGACATTAATTCATCATTAAGATAGTCTACTGAGACACAAACACGGAATTATTTATCGTTTTATTGTATTTAATTCCTATTTATTTAGATTTTATATTAAACAATGTATTATCGATCCTTATTGCTAAAAGTGATTGATCTTCGGTGCGGTTTAAGACGTCATCATCGTCAACTAATAATGTGTTGGAATATGGCGACTATTGTTATAATTTGAAAACATTTATTAAGATACAAAAGAAATTTGTTTAGATTAAAATATTGTTTGGAAACATAATATATACAAATAAAGTTACCGAGCCAAGAAGTATAATGTGTAGTGTAGTTGGTAAATCTCTGCAACACCCGCAAGCTATACCTGTTCTATTTGTTCGAGATTAGGGTCTAATACACGTAGTTGTTTGGAGAATCCATTGTTTCTGTGTGACGCGCTTAATTGATGACTTCCTTATATTCTATTGTTAATGTACTAATGGCGTATAAACAAATTATATTTAATTATCATGTTAAAATTGTGGTATAATCTGTAATCCAAATTTTATTAAATAAAACATTTAAGAACAATGGCGTCTGCTTTTAAAAATGTATTGGTGAAATATTTGTGAAATTTGAAGGAAACATTTAATAAACAATAGACAAATTACATGCGTTTCACATTATTCGCTTGCCCTTTTATTTATTTGGGGTCAGCGTAGGGACCATTGCAAGTTGTCGCAGTAGCATGTGCAAATGAACCCGTGGCCTTCCTCGTTATGACGGAAAGGGTACCGCTGGTTTTTTAGTGGGTATTCCGATGTTTTGGGGCGCACTCGGCGCTTTGGACACCGGCTAGCTTCTGCAAACCGACAATTAAATGGTACTTGTTTTAAGTGCTTTTAATCAAGGTTATATAATTAAAAAATGTTACACGATCAACTGATATGGGTATATATGCTATCTGCTACGAAAACGGAAAATCTAGTCAAACACGTTTAGATGCTAAGTTCGCTTGGCATTCCCGACAGTCCCAAGTCCACGCACTTCCCAGTAAGGCCGTCACAGTTATCTGAAACATGTTTCTTATGTGCAAATTACTGTTCATTTATATTAGTCACACGTATTATCCCACAGTTACTTATATTAACCGTCATGATGATTAAGATGAAATTCATCATGATAATAAACTTTTTAAATGTAACAAATTGATTGAAGATTCAATTGAATGTTCGGTACATACAACACGATTTAATGGTATTTTTTACGACTCGAATATAGATCACGTATTATTATTGTTGAAATGTCGTCGGCATTTCTCCCATTCGATCACCGTTTCGATTATTTACGTGCAAAATAGGCCAAAGCGTTCATTAAAATCAATGAAACGAAATGACTATTATTTGAATTTAAGTGCACTAAAAATAAAAACATTTTTATAGTTTTGTTTTCTCATCATAACTAATTACTAAAAGGGCCAATAGAATATTCAAAGGGCACATGTAACGGATATGTTAAAAAGTTGTCTTACTACACAGCCTTGTGGAACACCAAAGGTAGAGTCGAACGCTGCAGTAGTCACGTAAGCCTAATAAGGTTTTATCTAAATATTTAATTAGATAAAGTTTTGTAAACAAACTTAAAAAGAAAATTTATTTAGTCTCGATCAATCACAGAACGCGAACATCCTTCACAAACCATAAAACCAACAATGTGAAAGCGTGTTCAATGTTAATTTGATGGATTACCATTTGGATTCGAAAAAAACATCTTTATATGATTACGTTGATTATGTATATTATCGTAATAAAGTTGAAGGCTTAAAGCTCATCAAGAGACTTATGCAATTTAAGCAGATTTACAATTTATTTATTTAACAAATTTTATACGTACGAGGAAAAAAAAGCGATACCAAACGAGAACTCGGTGTAAAAGGCATGCGTATCCCTTGAAGAGATTTCTTCCAGCGTCCAAAAGGGGCAAAATTAATACAGATAATTAACAAGTAGACACGTATAATCATACAATACTAATTTATGAAATTGTTTTAATATTAAAGTCTTATATGATAACAATAAAATATTTGGTTTTGTGTATACTCAATATAAAAAATATACCGACAGTATAGTACTACAAATCCGCTTCGCTTTTAGGTGTATAATATTTTAGCATAACTAAAATGATAATGCTTTATACATAATAATAAAAAAACTAGTATTTTAAAAGTTACTTTAATAACTAACAAATATGACTTTACACCTTAGGTTATGATCATTCATTTATAATGGTTATAAGTATATAATATAGTATGGTGCATATATAATAAACGTTATTCGTTTTCCTTAACTCAACATTAATATTTTAAAGAAAATGACTTGATGTTATGTATTTGTTAAAAATAATATCTATAAAGATTATTAATAATAATATCACACACGGCCATCTGATCCCAAACTAAGCAGAGCTTGTACTGTGGAAACCAGACAGCTGATATACTACATATACTACTTTTCTTTTGTAAATACATACTGATATAGATAATTACACCCAGACTCAGGACAAACAGACATAACCGGGTGGAAATCGAACCCACAACCTTCGGCGTAAAAGGCAAGTGTCTACCAACCACGCCAACCGGTCCGTCAAACGATTATATTCGATATATTAAGCATACTGCAAAAAAATATTATTAATAGTTTTTGAGTCAGGTGTTAATAATGTTTTTGACGTACAACGTTAAATTACTATTTTTTTAAACAAATATCTTGAACAGTGAAAGCTCACGTGTCTTTCGCCTGCTAACCGAGCTGGTTTGGACAGTTTCCAAGCATTCGAAGTAATGTCAATGACCAACTATCTTGGTCGTCTTCATTTTCCTTATAGATTTTCATACTATGGAAATATGCACGAGCATAATTTCACTATGAAACCTAATTTGAATCATCGTGTGAACAATTGTGAATTTATATGCAAATATAATTTAAGTAGCCTGTTTAATTTTGAGGCACATATGCGTTTATATATAATATTTAAATTTGGAAAACAAAACCTTATTTTCAATATGATTGTGCCAGTTTCGCTGAAATTCCAAATTTAAATAATAATATTAATAACCAATTATAGACTATCAATTGTTACTCTCGCCGTTCTGAGTTGTTCTGAAACTTATATTTTAGAAATGTTTATATAAGCAACTGTAGCCATGAGCACTTCACCTTACATAACATTGCGTCAATATTCTAGACACATGGACTTGGTTGGCGACTTGCTATATTTACTTCAATAGTAACCACACCTTATTGAATATTTATAAAATATTATATACTTAGTTGTCATACTAACCATTATTCGTTTTTTTTTACATTTATCTTCTTTTTCTGTATAATGATGCTTTAAAACTTTATTTGTACAAAAACAATCATGACCACTAATATGGTATTAGCTTTAAAATATATTAATCTCGTGTTTAACAATAACACAAATAAATATTTTAACTATTGTATAATATAATAACTTCGGAATGGCGATATTAATTCAATTCAGTCTTTTCTTTATTTCCTTGTGTCTCGGCACCTAAGTGCCTTTGTGTTAGTTCCAAGGTTGTCATGTCATGTGTCGATATGACGTCATGTACAACAAAAACTTGCTCTCGAATATAAAAAAACGCCTTAGCCATGCTTGTAAGCTTCACACATGAACGGCAAAGTCGAATTTAGACGGTTTAGTATATAAAGTATATTTGTTTGATTGCATCCTGTTAATGTAGCCGTTTATATAAATATAAACAACAGTAAACATTAAAATCCTTCGAGTAATTATATTATTGTCCTGTTCAACAAAGGAAATAATGCTAATAAATTGATTTTTGAGAACGAGGTTACTTCGTATTACTCTGATAATATGTACCCAAGGACTTATACGACTTATGTATTTATGCAAAATCAATGAAATAATTAACAGTTTACGCGCTTGGTAACTTAAAAAGGTGAACACAAATGTCGAATAAACCGTGATGTCACATGTTTATTTAAAAAATACAAGATCAATAATCTTCTTCGCTCGTACTGATAATTTTTAGTAAACATTTACATTTGTTGTTATCAACACTGATGATATCTTAACACGAACGACTCTTGTTGTCATGGGAGTTGATAACCTCGTTAGGTTGTTCATAATATTTAAATAACAATTATACATTTTTTATGTAATCATAGAAATTAATATACTTAAATGATTTTCATATAAAATACGTCAGTGATGGTGATGATGAGTTTCTTACATAAAATAAAATTGAAATTAAAGTTACATTCAATTCTGTAATTAAAGTTGAATCCAATATAGTTGTTTTGGATTCAAAACGATCGTCATAAGTTAGTGTCGCTTCGTTAAAATTTAAAGACGCAATAAACCCTTTGTATATAACAGCGTAGTTCTATTTAAATCAATTACGCCTTTTAAAGCTGAATAAAAATAAATAAATTTGACCTACAATTGATAATTATCAAATTATCTTAAGGATAACGTATCTAAATCCGAAATGAACAAATGCCTATGTACGCAAAACAAAATGGTAGTCCGGTTTCCGCGTGAAAACTGGCAAAACTTGTGCGCAATTTGAATATGTAACTGCGATTCTATATTTTCAAGGACGATTTATGGATAATATATTTATAATACATAAATGTCGCGACACCATTAAATAGCCGTAATTAATTTATGTCTATATTTTTTTAACGTTTGGATGTGATTTATTTTTTAGTACCTAAGAGTATTACTTTATGTAATAAAATTTACATAAATTGTATGTGACAATATAATAATCTTACAGATGAATATTGTTTTTATCCAATGCGCGTTCATATCATTTACATTCTATGCGTGAGGCGAAGTGCCGTCGTCGCATATAAAAGGCTACTTAGCTACCGGCCCCGATCCATGGACGTTTTTACGACTATACTAATATCTGCTCTTTATTATTATATATGTTTTTGCGTAAGACTTCATTTAATGTCGTTGAGGGGTAGTAAAATATTTTAGACAAAAATTGTACATTAACAAATTTTTTATTTGGTTTACGTTCGTCACATATCAAAATATAACGCATGAAAAGTAAAGATTTTCATTTACTTACTAGTTACGACTGACTTAAATTTAAAATAGCCATGCGTCGGGTATTTTAGGTTAGGAATTACAAGCTACAAAATGTAACCTAAAAATTGCATTACTTCTGCTAAATAACCTTTAATCAATGTGTGTTGAATCCAAGGTTAAAAACAAGTTGTTTTGTTATTAACGATTGTTTTCAATTCAATAATATTGATATTTGTAGATATCGCTCAACTACGCAGTTTTCCAACGTCAGGTAATAAAATTGCTATGCATTTGTTCATGTTAATTAGCTTAGGCTGATTACGAAATTAACATATTTTTTTACAAATACATTTATATGAAGGGTATATGAATTAATACTACTATTATTAATATTAATTTCTCTCTGTGTTTAAATGTTTTAATGAATTAATTAAACGAATAGTTACAACTAAAATGTTTTAAAGTTATTTACAATGAAAGTATGTAAAATTGTATTACTAACAACTATGTATATAAACTGTTTGGAAGAAACATAAATTATACTAAATGTTGGTTTAATGGCAATAACTCATACAAATATATAATTGACACTTTCATATTGATTTTATTCATATCGATCATATAGTATAACTATACATATATACATAAGCTCTTGAGCCTTGAAACATTTTTAGTGTTTTGGCATTTCTGAAATAGCCACCAAATCCATCTTCAAATCACGTTTATAATTTACTCAATAACGTGTTATGATCTGCTAAAAAATAAGCAAATATTGTTTCAAACATTACCCAGACTGATAAAAGCTATTCTGACTTGGTTGTCAAGCAAAATTTAAGAATTACATCGCAAAGTTATTTTTTTGTGAACGATAGAATCTTTAAATTGCTATTAAAATTTTATAATACTTTAATTCCATATTAAAATTTTCAACCAGCGTCTTGAATACCGAATGTTGCTCGTCTCCAACTTTGTTCTTTGTTCGTCACGGCTTGTTTAACTTAGATCAGTATCATTAAGTCTTTCTCAGAAATCGTCTTATGAATAAATGTAATCTGGAAAACAGACGCTTCTGATAGTCAGATCCTGACAGGCAGAACTTTAAAATCGTTTCATGTTTTCGAAATTGGCATGAAAACAGACGTGACGGCATCTTGTCTGTAGTAGCTATTTGTCTGGGCTTAGTTTTTATTATTAGCTTCAGATGTACAGGAATTAGGGCGTTGATCTATCTTCATCTACTTCAATACAATGTAACGTTTTCGTAATAATACATCCAATTCTGTTTAATGTTAAAAAAATTAACTCTCGCTGTGCTTTAAGCGCTTGAGGTGGCGACGTTCATTATTTTTGGGCTTCAATAATATATATATATGACTATTGCAAATCAATAAATATTATAAATGCGATAGTAACTCAGTCCCTCTGTTACGCTTTCAAGGTTGAACTACTGAACCGATTTTGATAAAAATTGGTGTGAAGCAATCTTGAACTCCAAGGAAATGGGCTTTATTACCCAAACCCGCCCTCTCCCTAATTTACTAGATGAATACTAGTATTCATCCGCGAATCCTTAATAAATAGCATCGTTTACCTTCCATTTGTTAAATGTAATTAATAAAAAATCCTTAATTTATTGTTATTTATATGTTATCCTTGACCTGTTACCGTTATAAACTCTTCCGTAATTTAATTGTATTAAGATTTTTGTTTTTGATTCAGTCTGTTTTGAATAATTTTATTATATATTTTAGACTAAATATAATAACATCTAAACGTTAAAATAGTTTTATATACATTACTGTGTCATTAAACATAGATTTTCAAAAGGCGTTTATTTGTGTATAGTGAAAGTAGGACTCGTATATTATTTTGTAAGTGCATTCACCTCAAAGAACCAGATAAGCGCCCTCATTCGGCTGTTCAAAAATAACCTATAAATTAAAGCATTAAGGTCTATAAAAGACCGGGAAATGCAGAGGCAAGGCGACACGAGAGATAACGCGAAACAATGATAAATCGATTTGACAAAAGTTCAAAGTAAATTAAACATTATATGTATAGTTATAATAAACCAATACTTGCAAATTAAAATAATACCACTGATGCTGTTGTACAACCATATGAAAAGTATTGCTATCCCCTTTTACCACATATACATATGAAAAGGATAACAACTGTACCTACATGACAGATAGAATTGGCAAAAATAGTAGTTGAACGTTAAATAGGTGTACGGTATTCCAAAGCCGACTTGTTAAATTGAAATTCGTTGATAGAATTTTTTGCTGCAATGTCAATGACTTATGATTTCAAAATGTCGAATTAATTCCAAGTTTTTCTTTGAAATAATATTCGAAACCTATCACCTAATTAGTCCTTATCAATCTTAAATTTACACTTGTTTTTTGACAGTCAAAGTGAAATTATCTAACTGAAATTCAGCATTTCACTTGTTTTTTTTATAGTCAAAGTACAAAACTACTACCGGTTTCGAAACGAAAATATTTGGACCCGAGCAGAACGAACGAAGGAATCTCAATATCGAAACGTTTTTGGTCGTTTTATTTTCACGAACTAGTGATTGTTTTGCTTATGAGACGCAACTGCTGTCAAAACAATAATTGACTTGTTTGTTATTTCAATATCCATTAATGGAAACTAAAATGCTTACCAAAATGATTAGCACTCCATAGCTCCCAAGTATATTCTCAAAGATTCTTGCGTATTTCGGAAGATGTTATATGATAATAGCTAGCACTACGGTTATTTATAGTATATATTAAATAAATCTTTTGTTCAATATAGAAGCGCTACATTTACTTATTGATTGTCATAAATCTACCACCGGTTCGCAAATAAACACCTCAGACCTGAGATGAACCGGCGAAAGAAACAGCGGTTTTTTTAAATTCTCATTCTTTACAATAAGTAATATACAACAATAGCCGAATTATATATACATTTTTTTAATTTTGAAATAACCTGGAGGCGATCGTTCCATTCCCAAGGTGTGCAATCATTTAAAAAGTCATTGGTTGTGTAATATTCGTGCACATAAGCGTTCCTTAACGATTCTTTAAAATTTCACAATTGAATATTTTTAAAGGTTTTCTGGGATCCTGTTGTAAAAGCGTCGTATACATTGTCCCATAAAAGACTCATTAACCCTGTGTAATCTGGTAATAATGGTTGTAAGTTCACAACGTGAGTCGACGATGGAAATATAATAGCGTTCATTGATCGATGTTTACAACAAAAACTAATTACTACACAACTAGGAAATTATTAAGTCAGAAACTAATACTTCACTTACAAAGGATTGACATGCCTATGTACGTACTTTATAATTAACTCCAAATCGACTAACGATAACATGAATCGATACATTTGTTAACGAGAGTTAAAACCTTTCCAATTCGAAGGGACTAAGATGTGTTGTCGTCTCCAGCCTTGCCTTGTAAGTCGACGTCTTACTAAACCAGCAACAGATGCCAAGAAACACACTCAAATATATTTGGCAGTCATATTAATATTAATCCCACGATCTCCGAACTTGTAAAGCAACTGAGTGAAATCTACGTTTCGTTACATGGTTTGTTGGGATTAGTTGGTCGACTGGTCGTGTGTTTTGGATCACGCATCGTGCGCGTGTCGAGAACGTGATCACGTGTAAAAGAGATAGCGAAATGCGTTAGAGTGGGACGTGAAGAAAACATCTGGAGTGGAAGGACGTTTTGCCTCTTCTGATTTAACGTTTTCTCTTGCTTTTTTTGTATTTGTGACTATTTTCGTTTCTTTTCTTGTATCCGTCGTGTTTTGTATCGATTTTGATAGATTACTTTCTAATGTATTTCGTCATTAGCGTCACTTTTCAGATCTTTGTCTTAAGTTGAATGACTTCGAAAAAAAGTCCGTTCGAAGAAAAGTTTCAATCATGTATGTTTAGATTTCAAATGCGAAAGTAACTCTGTCTATCTATCTGTTACGCTTTCACGGCTAAACCACTGAACCGATTTTGATATAATCACACTGAATCTGATAAGTAAGCTCGATCCTCAAGGAGAGCTACTTTTTATACCTAACACCTAATACGCGAAAACTAGTCTATAAAAAGCAAAGGTCAAGAATAAAAACCCCCACGACGTTGATGATGATGACGAAGAGTTCTTGTCTGCGAGTAATCCTACAAGAAACTAGACAGTAGTACATTATAATCCAATCAAAAACTCGTTTATGTTCCAAGATTTCTCCAAACCAATTCAATATAATGTACATACATACACAAGGAAAAACAATGGAGATTATTAAAATGGTTTCGTTCACACGTATCTATAATAATACATCCAAATCTGTTTAATGTTAAAAAAATTAACTCTCGCTGTGCTTTAAGCGCTTGAGGTGGCGACGTTCATTATTTTTAGGCTTCTTTTTCTACTGGAGAATATTTGTTGATAACGCCGTCATACGGTTTTTATTATAAACGCCTTAAATATATTTAATATTCAGTATTCTAAATTCATTTTTCATATATCGAAAACTAAATTTTATAAATATATAATTCAAAATAAAGTAATTGTCGCGCGCTTTCTCTCCCGATTAATATTCGGGTAAAGAAAAAATTTAAGAAATAAAAAATTACCTATGTAAAAAGTCTCCAAATTGCTAAATGCTAAGCAAGAAACGATTTTTCCCATTTAAAAATAAATACTATAATTTCATAAATATTTTGTATATTTATTTTACATTTTAAATTATAAAATCCATAAAAAATATCCATCGTTTATTTAATCATCCAAATGATAGACTTTGGAGTGTTTAGCTTTTAATGTATTTGTTAAATATATTCTAAGTGTATCGGTCATATTTTTTTATAGATTTTTTGTAATAATTTTTAATGTAAGATTTATATACATACTTGTTGAATTTTTAACACTCCATGTCTGTTAAGTCTTTATGGAAACGATCAAGTATTTTATCATAGAAGTATCATAATTATAGCCCTAGATATCTTGTTTGTCAAGTCTATTATTCTAATGACTTACATAATTAACCTATATTTATTGTTACGTAAAGTATGATTACAGGTACTAATATGGGCATAGTTCTTAACGCTCCATGAACAGACCCAAAAAATTAGCTGTTTAATGGTCAAGAGTTACCTAAGCCTTACCATGTATTGTGTCTATTTCTTTGGAATCCTATCAGTTAAAGTATGTATATAAGTTATTTACGCCCGAGGCTTCGCCCGCATTTTCAATTTCAGGTGCCTACGTCCTTCCTTCAAGCTTGTTTTTTTAACAAATTTTATCAAAATCGTTATAAGACAGCGTTACTTATGTACATTATTAATTTATATACATTATTAATTCTTTATGTATTATATTATTAATGATGAAAATAAATACAATTACCAAGATACGTATAACAGTCGGATGATACACGACTCCATTTGAACTAATCTAAGTTTTACACAATGCGGCTTAGCCACATAGACAGGTCGTTGAACTCGCTTTGAGGATGTGCGTGCGATGCCTTCACAATATCATACACATATATCCACATATATATTCTATTATATGTTATACGTATGAGCTTACATATATGTCGTTGAAAACAACACTTATTACTATCTATCTGGTCTATTTGTGTGACGTGGAATGTATTGTAACATATAAGAGTACTAGCATAGTGTATTTTTAAGGGATTACTTATGTTCTTATTTACCCTTTCAATTATACAGCTTCTGTTATAGCCCAAGGGGTAAGGATCGAATCTGCCCTTATATTTCACTAGGCGGGACGTAAACCGTTGCGCTGCCATATCGATAGTTTTTATTTATACTATACTTCTATTATCCCTAGTTGAATTCCTATTTTAATGGTTTAACTTTTAGATTTTATAAGTATTTTTTTACTAACCGTGAATAATAAAAGGTGCGTCCGAAGTTCAACAATTATCACATCCTTATTATATGATAACGACGATTGTTGCTCAAATCTTTCATATCCACAGATATAAGATAAGATATAGCGTAAGAAAACTGAAAATATTACGAAAAAAATATTCTAAATTATCTTTTAAATCGGATCCGGAATAACTTTCTTTGAATAAATTGCTGTGAGTGCTTTTAAATATATTTTGTATGCATAAGTCTCTAGATACGAATGCATCTTATTTTAACTCCGACATTATGTTGTAACGTTTGCTTGCGTTAGTAAAATAGTAGTTAGTTTGCATTTATTTACTTTCAATACTGTATCGGGGTTAAGTTTTATGTAAATAATTGTCCTAAGCGACATATCCTACTAATACTGGTATTTTGTTTTTTTTAATTGTTTGTTTCAATTCAAACGAATGAGTCGCCGAATGATTTACAGTGGGCCTAGTAGAGTGCGGTGCTATCGGGTTCCAAATTTTTAATATAAAAAAAAAACTTATAATTCTAACTATTCTAACTCATAATTGTACGAAATCTGGGGGGCAGTCGGTTTGCTTATGTAAACTTAACGATAGCTATACGAATAACACTATAATTCCTATACTATTAAGTTTGTGCCCGAATATAGGTGCACCTACAAAATTAAAAACCCTATCTAATAACTATAATTTTTATAACATTACACCAATCTATTTTTAACATTAAAAACTATGAAAAAATTCTGCATCATTAACTCTAATTAAACGAATAGGTACTTATAATTAATTTCAATTTAAAAATAAAAAAAATACTTAAACAAAATATTATATATATAAAACTACAATAACGGTTTAAAATAATTGTCGGAATGTGTTTAATTAACGACCCAACTTATTTTTGGATGTTTTTTTTAATTTTTTTCTTTTACGTGTGTTTTAATTATAATTATTTATAGCAACTATTAAGTCTGATTTTATATAGTAATTATTTGATTATGGATCTCACAGTGAAAAGATATATTGGAACATATATTTCTATAAACTTTGATGATACTCCTCTGTCTAGTCTAGGTCCTTAAGCACGTTAAACCTTTGGTCCCGTCTGAACTCTTTCCGGTCGTGTCGGATTGCCGTCCCATCGGATTATAAGAGCGAATGAATAGAGTGTACTTATGTTACTTGTGCACATAATATATCATGCGCGGTCATCCGGTTTTGATCACGCCTTGGGGTCCACAGCCTTATAAACTAGCCACAGGACCAATGAGGCAGGCACTAACTTATTCTTTTTTAACCGCAAATATCAGAAAAAGATAGCAATGTTTTCCCTGTTAAATCAGTCGATCAATATTTATACGATACCTAAAGAAAACAAGTCATTACCGCAGCGTCATTAGTAACGATATATATGAATAGTGGTCGCATAGCATCGGGCCCCTTTGCTCGTCTCTGCTCCCAATAAAAACATTCAAGAGGACAGGATGCGAATAATTTTTTATCTCGCGGTGTTTGACCTCCGTAAATTGGGAGAAACAAACAGGCAAACGATTGTTCGTAAATACGTACACTTGTTTTTGAGACGTGTTCATAAAAGTGGCATTTGATAAATTTATTAAGCGATCAATGCTTTATAGAAAACCGATAGTAGAAACCTCATTTTAGCTTTCCTTTTATGGATTTGA
Source organism: Nymphalis urticae (assembly GCA_905147175.2). Lineage (NCBI taxonomy): Eukaryota > Metazoa > Arthropoda > Insecta > Lepidoptera > Nymphalidae > Nymphalis > Nymphalis urticae. The sequence goes on from LR990007.1 coordinate 716,722, forward strand.
TAATTTATAGACTAATTATAATACAAGACATACATATATCAGATTTTTATAGACTGGTATCGCTTGTGACCACCACCATTAGTAACCATTTTTCCTTTATGGAGGTTGATATAGTCAAATTCCTTACAAACAAAGACTTTTGCTAGCAAACGAATTTTGAATTCAAACATAAAATTATTTAAGTTTTAAAATGAAATGTGAGTGAGACGTGGGGTCGCCACGAATTACTTAAAATAGTTTTATATTATTTAAAAAATGTGTTTTTTGTTTAATAAATATAAAAAAATATATTATGCGCTAAGTCTGTATGTTTTTATATAACACGGAACCGAAGATATAATCAAATTTCCTTTAATAATAATAAGTAGGTACTAAATAAATATATGCATGTACATCAATTTTCTATATTCACGTATTAAACACAGAAAGTCGCATACTTAGTATTCGTCGACTTGTATGCAGAATATACAAAATTGAATTAAATAATGAAACTGTATTTATTATAATCCGTATAAATCCGAATAACTACTCGAGTTTCTTGGCGGTTTTTCTCGATAGAATACAAATACAAAATGTTAAAATAATCTGTTAAAAGGCGACAACGTTAGTTTTTTTTTAATTACATTTTAATAAATATTTTATAGTTTAACATGATAATATTTTTTTTAATTATCTCATAAAGATCTACTTAAACACATAAAAATATTCTAGCAAATATTTATATAATATGTTAGCAGTACGTTTTGTAACATCGTTTACACGAACGTACACGCGATTTATTTATACATAGTTCATTCACGACGGCACCGCGTGCTCCCAACAGCACTGACGTTTCCACCTTGTATTATAAATAAGTCTTAGGATCTGTGTACAACGAATTAAAAAAGATTTTGCAATAATAGCATTCAGAAAGTAGGTTTTATATCAACATGTTAATGGAACGTAAAATAGGTTCTTTGTCTAAAAAAAAAGTATATTTTAGAATGTAGTGACTATTTAATACGTCTCCACATCTCTACCTCATAGTATAATACAACTGTTAGATTTTTAACTTTAGTATATAATTGCAGACATCTTAGTTGTTAACGGAGTTTTTTTATCAGTCTGTTTTTTATTTTGCTAAATATTGTTGAACTTTTTCAGTCTAAACAATTTTAAAGATTTTAAAATAAATTTACTATATTTTATACACTCCTTTCTCCTTTTAAAAAATCGCAGTAGACTCATTAAAAAATATTGTAAAACGAATAAGCAAGAATTTGTTCTATAGAATAACGGTTACATTACATTTTGGTTCCGCGTAATATCGTCTCGAAACATAGACCTCGGAAGTTATTTACGGAACCAAATCATATATACCTTTTACCTTAATAAAACTGAAACATAACTGTGATATTACATGCACAAGGAAATTCCAGCATCTCGTTACTTCTAAACCATTTTCTCTTTGATTCTAAGATAAAAATGATTAAGATTAATTACACCATCGTCACTATTTGCGATTATGAGGAAAATATGTTAGTTGCATACATAAAGAACATGATCACAGAATGATGAATGTATGTATGTAATTAATTAATTGATTGAATGATTGTAACAATTATCATTCATCGTTCGAAATTTTAGAAAATTGTCTGCTATATAAATCGCTAATTCCGAACGCAAGTGTGACCTTGCTCTTATATCACGAGATGGTAGCGTGTTATTTTCATAAAAACCCAATTTAAGCCCTCAGTTAATAAGATTAGAGTCGAAAATACTACTGAGTCGTGTTTATGTGCATTTGAGATGGGTTTTAGTGCGTCTATAAAGTATTTCTGTGCGATTGTTCGCCGTGTAAATTAACTTTGAGTATAATGTTTCGGCACTTCTATACTCCAGATATAACACATTTACAAGTGATCTGTTGCGACTCGGATCGACTCGACCTTATGTCTATGATTATAAGGATTAAAATAGAATAAAGCGTTTAATTTCGACCACCAATTTTATACTGACCAATTATAATTACAATCCGTCCAGTCATTCGAGTGGTATTCAGTAACAAATATAGCTAAATTTGATTGAGAATTGAGTATGTTTACAAGATGAAGACGAGCATCGAAAGAGTTTATCGAATTTGTTGAGTGCTAGTCTAATCTAGTAATCTAATCTAGTTTAAAATTCAGTTGCAGTATTTGAACCACACACAAAACAGGTGAAGTAACAAAAGCATATAGATTGCGGTATGCAACCGAAAATATTAGTTAAAAATGCTTTTGACTAAAAACCTACAGATTAGATTAGTTCTATCTGACTATGTACCGACTATGCCGTACTATGTACTATCTCAGACTCCGTGAACAGACCAAACTGATGTTCCCAGGTGACACGCGTTTGACAATGTCATTAGTTAAATATTGACCGGTTAAAAGACCCACGCAAAGATATATATATATTGTATAGTATTATTGTGAATTGACATTTGAATTTTTATAATTTTTATATATTTATTTTATATCGGTTAAGTTATTTGTTTAAGTATTAAAAAATACGTATTAGTTTTAGTTAATATTGTTACGAATTAAGTTATTAAGTTTTTTGAATAATATTATAGTTAAATGCTGCACAGGCATGCAATTATGTACGGTTAACCACGTTATCCAACACGGTGTACGGCCGCCGAAGTGAAAGTAGCAGGTTCGATCCTGACCCCTTAGATTTTTGTACTCATTTCCAACCAAAGCTTAACTGTAGGGATGGGATATAGTAATATTGGCTTGCAATGTTACATATAAATAGGTAATTTATAAAATCTTAATATTTAAGTATTTTCTTTAAAAAAAAATATGTTCATATTTAACCCATTACTTTGAAATATGTTTTAATTATTCGAAGCATGTGTATAATTTATATTTAAACCGATTAATTTACTTTTTTTAATTACTTAACACGTGTTCAAAACAAATTATTACAGATTAAAAAAAAAACATGTTTTTTTTTTAATTTAGCACATTGCAAACTAACCATTATTATATGCTTATTAATTTTGTAATTGTTTTCTTATCTACATGTAAACAAATGACGCGTGTCTAAAACAAAGTATCGCATGTCAAATTTTATGAATGCAACTATATGTAATAATAAATACTTATTAATATACTACGCAACAGCGGAATACCTCCCGCCGCCCATTGACATTGTATCCGTACGTGTCGGATGTCAATATAGTAAACGATGAGATCTGCGCGTAACTTCGTCTTACAGACAGTTTTTTTTTTTAATTTATTCTTTGATCGCATTCGTGCAAATTGGCTACAAGATCGTTAACTTTGCCCTTAGAAACTGAAAGTATAAAACACTTCATCATCCACGGTGTCTTAAATGTGGCGTCACTAGCTCTTTAATCCTTTATGTTTTAATTTCTTCTTTAACATTTTTATCATATTTTATAGAAATATTATTAATATTCGAGGAAAAATGAGCCAGACAATCTCATCCACTGCAATTTTCAAAATCCCAATAACTTGTATTAATAATACGTCGAAAATAAATAATTCCAATATTTATATTGCAAACTTTTCGGTTGCTATTTAAAAAATTATGAAGCATAATAACTCCTGCGCAGTCCGTTGAGAATGGCCGCTGTATCCGAAATCGGTCAGATGTCGTGTCAGGCACTAATTGTATTAGAATGATACTGTATGCTCATGCGCGGTAAAATAAGCCTCAAAAAATCTTCTACTTAATACTACTTATGTAACAGCGTATCACGTATATATTAATCTCAACCAATAGTATTATAAATATCAATTACATAAGCGAACACTCAGCTGCTAATTCCTTAATAGAACTGAAAAATATATGGCATTAATTTTAGAGAAATCCGTTACCAAATTTTTTAATACGTACGCTTAATCCACTTTCACTAAATAAATGCTACATGTACATGATGTTGCCTGTTAGCTATCTATCAACGCAGACGTAATTATAGGGTATAACCCAGACTTGCGGTAAGATCTAATTTCATTGTCACAACATCGTCACATTTTAATTGAGCAAAAAATGATTTGATGTAAAATCCCACGAACTCATTTGAGTATGTTTTTGATATTTCTTTGAAGGCTTTATAAATTTGTGTTCCATAATTAGAATGATTGTTGGCAAAAATTTTGCACCGATTACGAAACTAATTCATTGTTATTTCATGCAAACACAACTGCTATATAATTATATACAGTTGTTGGCAAATACTTCTAGATTATTATTTTAATAGGTCGATTAAATATAACCAATCTCGTTATTATAATTTGTCTTTTGTATATTTCAGGTGTGCGAAAAACTCGAAATCGGTGCAGAAGCTGACTACTTCGGCCTACGAGTTTGCTCAGGGTCCGGTCCGGGAAGATGGCTGAATCTACGCAATCATTTAGACCCCCACCGCATACCGAGCAAGCGACTCGACCTACGCGTTAAATTTTGGGTCCCTCCTCATCTCCTTATTAATGAACCCACAAGACACCAGTTCTACCTACACGCGAAATTAGACCTTATTGAGGGAAGGTTGGTTGTAGCTGACCAGGAAGTCGCACGACGCATTATCGCTTATATTGCTCAAGCAGAGACCGGTGATTGCGATCCCGATGTCCCCACACATGTGTACTCGGAGTGTCACAAAATTGGTCCGCAGGGAGAGAAGCCAGACGATCATATGGCGAAAATTATAGAATACCATTGTGAGATTTCTGGTATGAGGGCGTCTCAAGCTGAATATAGGCTGTTGAAAGAGATATCGAAGTTGGAGTCTTTTGGGGAGGAGCTGTTCTTCTGCAAGCCAGTGACACAAAGCAATAACGCTTACAACTTGTACAGCCATCTCTTGTACCACAGACAGCAGGCTGAGGAGCCTAGAGCGAGAGATGAGCAGGAGATAGATGGAGGTGCGACGGTCGGTTGCTTGGCGACGGGACAGAACGGAGGCGGTTGTGGATGTAGACTGAGCACATGTGTGGGTGTCGGGCCTCATGGCATCGTCGTGTACAGGCCGGCCTGCAACGGTGAACACGAAATCGGTGTGGAGAAACAAAGGTGAGTTCTCACTTCCAAACATTTGCTTACACAAACAAACCAAAATTTTAATAAGAAGTTTATATTATAATATAATAATGTTATATTATATATAAATAATATTATCTCAGTTTATCAGTAAACGCCGAACTTCAACTCTAAAATTGCACATTTTTAGCACAAATATCACATCCGTTCATCAAACATTTAATTGTTTTTTACAGATAACTATAGATATTTTATTTTTTTGTTATTAATCATATAGAATTGCTTGTGACAAATTAATAGGGATAATCGATTTTGTTTAGTAGATAACTGATATGAGTTGATGACGTTACATTGTTGCTAGCTACGAAAAATATCACATGACACGAAAAGCATCGAAATAATAACGTTTACAAATCAAAATAAAATGCAAAATCGGCAAAATTTCATAAAGATTCTTAAACACGCAAATCGAATAGCTTAAAAAAATATGCTTGGCGTTTTTTAGTAATATACATTATTAAAATGTTTCTTTCTAACTTCTAGCTGAATTTTTCTGTTTTAGAGGAGGCTTGATTGTTATTATCAATTTTTTTTTTTTTTAAAAACTTCCTTCATGTCGCACCGGGAGCATAACATCTTTGTTTCCATGGTTGCCAGCGCACTGACTGTTTAGATTTAGAATAATAGTAAAATGTTTCCCTTAGTGCGAATTTCTATGGGCGGTGGTTACCTTCTAGATAAAATTATAAATAAAATCAATCAGCAAATAACAATATACTTAAAATCTAAAAGATAATATAACAGTATGAATGAAAAACAATTTTATCGCAATTGTTCCCAAAAGATATACCAAGGATGATCCGACATTATCTCATAAATGTTATCACACATAAAAATAGATTTGTTATGAATACGTTAACTTAAAATGTATTTTAAAAGTATTCTATAAAACTTGTGCGCAACAATAATTTTAATTAAAAAAAAATATTACGAATAAATACAATACTATTATAACAAAAATAAAATTAACAATAATTAATAACGCTGTGTTTTTTCGAGTGCGTGTCCTTTATTTCATACAATTTTTTCATACAAAGACAAAAAATTAATGATTTAATTTAATTGCTCGTTTAAACCGTTCCAAACGAGTAATTCAATTTACAAAAGTTAATGTTTCATATTTTATCTAAAAAAATTGCGTTCAAGTACATATGCAAATATTTAAAAACCTATTTTGATAAGGCTTGTAGAACTTTCTTTATTATTTTTTTAAGTTTACACAGCTGAAGTCGTTATTATCATAAACATACACTCTTATCAATTAATTATCTGTGCTGTTTTAATTTAAAATCTAGAATATCTCTGTCAATGTTATATTCATCTGATACGTAATGTGTTGTTGAAATAAAAAATCTAATTCCTTAAATTTAATTAATATTGGTATAGTATTGTATTAATGTCCTCCAGACCGATTTCGGCCACGGCGGCCAATCTCAAGAGAGATTAGCCAACTACGCAGTAGATATTATAGTGCACAAGTGTGTGCGCAAACACAGGTGCACTCTCTATTCCTTAACTCTCATAATCCGATGGGACGGCAATCCGACACGACCGGAAAGAGTTCAGGCGCAGGACCAACGGCTTTACGTGCTTTCCGAGGCACGGGAGTGAACACACTTCCAACTTCCAGACTCCGGGCTGCTACTGAGAATTTTCTGACAGAAAAACCCAAGAACGTTTTATTGGCCCGACCTGGGAATTGAAACCAGGACCTCCGAGTCTGTGGCCTTACATCAAGCCACTAGACCAACGAGGCAGTCATAGTAGTCATAGTATTGTATAAGAGTATTTTAAAAATATCGTAAATGAAAAAAAAACAAGTAATTTAAACATCGGTAGAGTATTAACGGACATATAAGTAATAAATATATTTAATTGCTTGTTTTCTGTTTGTTAAAATGTTTTTAATATTTTAGCTACATGGATTTACTTGTTACTGATATTGAAACAAAAACTATATAAGAGATAAACACGTAAATCTTTATATTTAATAACAGTTTGATAAAAACATATGTACAACCTGTTATTTCTTATTCCAGTATCCCTTACACCGCAATACACCGGGCTCAGCCTCTTCGCCGTATCTTCCAACTGGCGTTCGTGACGGGAAAGGGTCACGAGGCGACGATGCAATTCAAAATGGCGACTTCTGGACAAGCTGCCGCTCTTTACCGCGCTGTCACTGAGAAACACGCATTTTACTGCTGCGAAACAGTTAGAACTGATGTCACTGAGCAGTTTATCAGAGATTTAAAGGTAGGAATCGACTATGAATACAAAACTGCCAAATATCTAAAACCAATATGGCGGCCAGCGGCCACCATTTTAGTTTTTAATGACATAACTCAAACACTATAAACTATACAATTCCTCATGTAAGTAGCTATTTCTTAATCACAACATCGATATATAGTTCCTAGGAGACAATGTTTGGTATATATACATATCATGAAAATATATATTTAAATACAAAATGGCTGCGATGATTCACGATTACCACCGTCAAATAATATAACTATAGGGTATTGCACTGATACACATTTCTTATTATTCGTATGGAGTTATGTACAAAATTTAAGTGAAAAAATAGGCGCCCAAAATTAAAAAAAAAATCGTTAGCTTAAGATTTAGAAAGTGATAATTGCTTTACCATAAAAATTCATCAGCATTCATCATGGACATTTTAAAATGAGACGCATTTCATACTAACATAAATAGTTATACATATCAAAATTCTTAACTGAATTCAACGTTATATACCAGATACATAATAATCCGACCTTAATAAATATTATCCTTTGTTTAAAATTAAATTAAAGGAATACATTATTTATATGAACTCTTTTTGTTTCAAAATGTCTTAGAATCAAATAAAATATTTAAACAGCAATTTGCACTTTTTAAAGCAGAAAACACAGATTCATATTTTAAAAATAATCTTTTACCTAAAACAATAAAGTTTTAAATATATATAAGATTTACAAACATACCGTAGTATTTAATTATTATTACATAAATAATGTATACAAAAACAAAATGGACTTTGTTTCCGTAACTAATTAATAGGCAAAGTCATTATCTATTCATGGCGGGGGTGTGTCAGGTTAAGTTATATTTTTATTGGCGACGACTGTTGGTTGGTTGAACATTGAACCGCGTGCAACCAAAAATTTCATACATTAATTCTCGTCCATTATCTTGAATAGTAATCTTTGCGTAAAGTTGTGAATCACAAACCAGTGTGAATATAAAAAAACATAACTAATTATACAATTGAGTGCCATGTTATTCGCAAACTAATTTTATATGTATTATAATAATTTAACATACACGTCATTACATTTACATATATCGAAAACTAAATGTACATTAGTATTAAAATTGGAACATTTTTTTTAATTTTAATCATATTGTTTATTATTGTAGGTAGACTGGCAAGTGGGCCACCTGATCGTAAATGGTCACCAACGCCCATAGACATTGACTTTTTTTTTTTAAATATGAACGATCCCTTACATCTCCAATGTGCCACGAACTTTGCTGCTTGGCGGTAGAATATGTGATAAAGAGACGGTACCTACCCAAACCGGCTTGCATGAAACCCTAGCGCCAAATAAAGAAAAACCGTGTTGTATATAATATAATGTTACTTACCGTTAGGTATGTGATATACAAAAATTAAAAATATATCTTTATTCATAATAGAGACTGAACATAGTAGTTAAATATTACAATTTGATTTGTACAAATAATTTCAGTTATGCGAGTGTAGCACAGTAGGTACTCCTCGCTAGGTTATAAAAGAATGTAAATAAATTCAATGCCGGCACAATAAATAGTTCTTTATAATATTCATTCGTTATTGTACACCGTGTTTAGAGCGTAGTAACTGAGTAATATTATATCGCTGCAAATGTAATATAGCCCTAAAAACATTTTTACTCGAATTATACGATGGTATTAATTTTTAATAAATCTATGAATTGGAAGAGTTATAATTGTGAACGCTTTTTAACGAGAACCTTCTATTCCAGGGTACCATCGCGTCGATATTCAACGACTCGTCGACCCTGGGCCGCCGCTACGTGTTCGACATCCGCCGCACGTGTCGCGAAGTGCACGACCGCGCGCGCCGCGACGCGCACGCGCGCGCGCCCGCCGAGCCGCGCCGCCGCGCCGGGCCCGCACCCGAGGTGAGCCCTCGCCGACCTGTTGCACCTGACTTTATCATGACAAACTATTTATAGTACTATGCTTTTGACATTTGTTAGTATTTGTATTGAACTAATCGAGTGTTATTATCGCAGGAGTCCCGCCTGCGCTCCCGCTCGCGCAGTGGCAGCGACGTGTTCGCGTGTCGCGTGTGTATGGACGCCGCCATCGACACGCTGTTCTTGCCGTGCCGACACGTCGTCTGTTGCAACGAATGTGCGCCGAGGTGTGTACCCCATCTACCACCTACCCCAGTCAAAAAACTTAACTTGATCAGCTGTGCAACACAGTTGCCGACCATCACTCCCATTTCGATTTCCCAATGAGGCATATTCCATAGTTAAACAAGAATCAATTGAGTGAATTCTTTGCTCAATGGCTTTTAGTAATACCAAAAAGACACAGTTTATTTCGGTTATTAAACCAGAAATTCAAACAACAAACCATTGTACATTATTATTTAGTTATATTGCCGTTAAGTTAGTAGTTTCTAAAACTTCTAAAAGTACTCTACCGCCACAAAGATTTCTTAGAACAAAAATAATTATAAAGAATTATGTATTTTTTACAGATGTGAACGCTGTCCCTTATGCCGCGGTGAAATAGAGAAACTAATGCACATTTTCCTACCAGTGGAATATCAGAAGAGTCCTGGTGTGATAATAAAATAGTAATCGCTGGACGCGGCGCTTCGCTGTAACGAAACGGAACGTGATTGCTGCAGAAACGTCAAAATTTTCGAACGAAAATTTCTTTTGACGTGTCGGCCCAGTTGGCGCGAAAGTTGACAATAAACTTGACATTGACGGAATGTGCGCGCAAGATGTAGATTGTGATCCAACTGCCTTATTGGACAATAAAATTATGACGTGTGTGTGTGTGATTGTCTAGTCAGATCTTTTGACGTGTTAAATGTGCATTTTTAACTATAACATTTTATTGGAATGTCGTTCGACTGAGAAGTTTGATCACATTCCAGAATTGTATTCAGTTATCCGTACTTACTTCTTAGCATTTAAGAATAAGTGGAGTTTATCAATTATAATATAAAAAATTAACAAAAATGTCTTAATACTTACATATTGCTAAGTGAACTTTCCTTCGTTTTAGAAGGCAATATATATCTATCTAACTTAGAAATATACTTGTGATAACATTAACATTCTATCTCTGCCACAAGCGTCTTCATTTAAAAAAAAGATAGAATAAATTTTACCAAATATGTATTTATTTAAGTGAAAATTGCATTTTCTTACAATATTGCGTATTGATAATTTTCTATTAATGTCACTTTTAAATATCTAAGTTAAAGTAATCGTAAGACCTGTGGTCTGTAAGTTATTATTGTAAAATGCAATAAAAATATGAAAAAAATAAAATTTAGAATACTGCCAAACTTGTTTTTATTTTATTTTTATCCTAGTAATTAATATAAAAGAAAAAACATAGAAAACGGTGTGTTTTCTAATCCTAGGGAGAAGAGAGCGGCGGCGAAGTTAGGCCATAACGGCAAAAGAAAGTTATTCCGTTTGTCGTTATGGAATATGAGTAGCTCTTAACCTATCGGCGTGCCAATACATGTTTCACCAAAAAACTATTATTTAATACATGTTCTTCATCAAATAAAACTGACTAACTTAGTATTCTGATCGAATAAAAGCTTGTAAACTAGACGCTCAAATAGTGTCATTCTAGAAAAAAGTAATAAAATATATTTCATGCTGTTCGATACAGAGAAGTTAACGGTACAGTTATGGTGTCGGTGGTGGTCACATACTGATTATGTAAAATTGTGAAGCAGTTTATATGCAGGATAGTGGTAATCACGCGTAATCGATCGAAGCGTAAACTACAGGGGACTCCTTTCTTTGTCGCACTTCCAAAAAATGGAATTCTTTACCAGCTCACGTGTTCCCCTCCTCTTATAACCCGGGTTCCTTTAAACGAGGCTTGAAGAGGCATCTTGTGGGCCGGCAAGGCAGTACAGTGCAGTGCAAACATCCTTCCTGATTGTACTGGCCGTCGTCATGTTTGGAATCCACTACCGCTTACCATTAGATGGAGTAGATTCATTTGCCTTCCCGATAAATATAAAAAAGAACTGCAGTTTCACGATAACGTTTTTTTACACAGTGTTACTATATCTTGGCACAGGGAAAGATGCCTTTATTCTACATATACCAGTGACGACAAGCAGCCCTCCAGAAGGTCAAAACAGATCTAAGCAACGCTATAAGAGTATGTAACTTGAAATTGAAGTGAACTTGATTGCCATTAAAACAGGGATATTGCAGTGTTTGAGGAACTTTCCAAATCTCGTGTTGCTTCAATCCACCTTGTTCTTCCTTGGCGCAAAGCATCATTGGCGGTTTTCATGGTTCCTTTATAGAGAGGCAAATGTGTATATACTAATTAAAATTGTTACTAAATAGTTTATATAAACTCAATATGGAGACACTAATTTCATTATTTAAAAAAGGAACAAATATATAATTACCGTAACAGCCTTTGAATGTCCTACTGCTGGGCTAAAGGCCTCCTCTCCCTTTTTTGAGAAGGTTTGAAGCTTATCCCACCACGCTGCTCCAGTGCGGGTTGGTGGAATACACATGTGGCAGAATTTTAGTGAAATTAGACTCACTCGCGATGTTTTCCTTCACCGTAAAGCACTAGATGAATTATTATCCCAAATGAAGCACATGAAAATTCAGTGGTACTTGCCCGCGTTTGAACCCACGATCATCGGTTAAGATTCACGCGTTCTTACCACTGGGCCATCTCGGCTTAAATATAATTAATTAAAAGGAAACAACGTCAAATATGTGTGGAGAAAAATTTAAAATAAGAAAAAGGTCACATTAAGAAATCTTCAATCTTCTAACAGAAGTTAGAAAACATATATATAGTCAGTTACCGGATGTAAGACTAGGTGGTTGGTACTAACTTTTAGGGTCTTGTACCATGTACTAAATACTCCTACAACTAAATACTCCAAAGTACCAAATTTGTGACTTTGCTCATGAATCTTTTTAAAACGGAATTTTGGGCATTGTTATTATTTTGTGTATAGGTACCATAGACAGAGAAACAGAGATAGGTTGTCAATGTGTGCGTAAAATGTAGCCATAGTAACTGCATTCCCTGTTTTGGGAGATAAATAATTTTCAGGATTTAATTAAACAAAATAAGGGTATTAAATTTTTCTTTTTAACATTTTTTTAATTAGATTTTTTTTGTTTTCCAACTACACCCAAAAACCGTTGCATTGTTTGTTTTTGTTTCCGTTATCAATAGTACTTCAGCATCTTTATATGGTACAGAATTAGCTTTCTTCTCAGATATTGAAATCTAAAACACTAAATTAAATTATTAATAAAGAATGGTTGCCACATATATTTCAATGTTAACCTCTTGGCTCAGAATCTAATAATATTATAAATTCATGAAGAATGTTAAATAATGTTATCGTTAGGAAATTATAAATAGGAGAACGAATAAATTAAAATAAAATATTTACATATAACGAAGCATTTTAGGTTATCATTGGACTCCGTATTTATTTGATTACATTGTCGACGAGTCGATATTTTTTCAAAAATCGGGACATTTTTTAGCTGACGCTGGCAGCACTTCCATGATAAATAATTATAGGTTATGAATGATATAAACTGGAAAATCCTATTATCTTCAGGATTTTAATGCAATATAAGGTTCCGTCATGCTATGGCATAAATAAACATCACTGAGATTATATATTTAGGGACAAAATAGTCGTACTTACGCGTGAATACACACGCCGGCAATTTTCTTCTTTCTATCGCTTTAACCTGAGATAATACGACAATACACCATTGTATAACGTTCGATATGATATAAGGATGGTTTCTCGGCCTTTTCACTGGATTAGAATCGTTTTCTAACATAAAAATAAGCGAAAATTGAACAAAAAACACAATGAACGCACCAACTGTCAAGTTTGTTTCGCTACTCAAGTAGTAACACCAAAACTGGTTTCGCGATAAGGGACAAAAGATTTGATACTTCTATCTCTGTCTAAACCATTTCTGACGTAATTTTCGTTCTCTTTCTTGTGTAAGTGAGAAGGAAATCGTCATTGCGTCTATTAGTTTCTCTGTTTACGATAGGTACCAACGTTTTATTATAAATACCAACTGTTAGCATCATTTGTGCCAACATTAGTTAACAGATGTCATCACTGACAGCTACTTTGACTTTATATAACGACATTCTGACAAGCAGCTTAATATTTGGAATGTCTAGGTTAAATTTAAAGTAAAATTTATCTAATGCAAATACATATTTTTAATTGTAACTTATAAAATTTCTATTACCTACTTAATACAAAAATAAACAAATGCCACATGTGTATTCCACCAACCCGCATTAGAACAGCGTGGGTGAATAAGCTGCAAACCTTCTCCTCAAAAAGGGAGAGGAGGCCCTAGCCCAGCAGTGGGACATTCACAAGCTGTTACTGTAAATATTTATCTTTGGTGTCTTGATGTAATCTGTGCATACTATAGTTTAAACCATATGTAATATACAATCTGTAATTGTAAACAAAATTGTCTTTGATAGTTGTGGGCTACCATTGTACAAAAATGAGTAAATTTAAGGAAATTTGTACAACCATAAGTTTCAAAATAAATATTTTCTATCTTATTTAATAATAAAAGCTTACACGAAACCCACTCTTAGTATTTAGTGCTTAATTGCAACTTAAAAACTTTTACTTATTTATTCCAAAATGTACAGAAACTTATGACAAAAATTTCAATATTTTTTATGTCTAGTGAGGATTTTTTTGGCTTTACATGGCAACATCTACAAATTCGCATGAACGCAAGATGGCTGCCAATTTATGTGAATGCAAGGACGAGTAGAAAAGTGTTATGCGCTTGTTAGGTTTAATCCCGTTTATATTGTGATAATAACGCTACGAATATTACATTATTTTGTGTATGTGTTTTCGTGGTATTTGTTATGAGTTATCGATGATAATAAAATCGTATGTGCAATATTGCGTTGGAAGGCAGATAAAATGTTCAGTGTTAAATTGTGATTATTATTTAAGCTGTGTGAGTCGTTTTTCGGCTGTAGTTATGCTTGTTATTGGATGATACCGGTGTTACTGTCATGTAAGTAATTTTTGATTGATTCTTTACAATAGCTAAAGCCTTTACTTTTATTAGGCTGGTAACCTAATTGACTATATCAGGTAATCATTCGTGGCGTGGCTTAACTGGCGCCGGCTAGCCGGCCGTGCGTGTCTCACAGCTGTTGGGTTCACACGTTGCCAACAATCGAGTTTTTATGATATGACCCGGGTAGGACGTCGTAACCCCTATACAACTTCGTAAACCAGCGTCCCTTTGTTAAAAACCTTATCGAAACCTCTAACGAAGCTAGTATCTATAAGCCGCTCGGTATAATTTTAATCAAAAAGTCTTTAACTTTTGTCAATTTTTTAGTTTCTGTACATGAACCGAAACCTATCGCATTTAATATCTATCTCAACAACTCTTTTCTTAAGTTTCAGGAATACTTGTTCTTTAGCTTAGCTTTTAATAACAACAAAACATATATTAATTAGCTTGCCTGAACTTTAAAAACGAATTACACGCGTTTTATTTAAATAGATAAAAACATAAGTAGCAAAGCTAAAACTGTACTTGTATAAGCACACAAATCTAATATTTAAATTTTTTTGTTGAACAGTAAAATAAAAAAAAAATGTAAAAGTGTAAAGAACTTAATTTATTTCTATTTTAATAAATGTCATGAAGTTTAATAACAGAATTATTGAATACAAATAAGTACAAAAGTGTTTCTTAACATTAAAATAAGGTGTGTAACTTTTTCAATATGCTATATGTTCTTAGTAAAATTTTATTGTATGCTTAAGACTTTAAATAAATCCTATTTAGATAAGATACCAGTACATTCTCAGATATGCACAAGGCATGTGTATCTTATTTATGTATGGTTCAATGAAAATGGTTGGTGTATTATAAAATGAAATAGAAAAGAAACAGGTCTTGTCTGTGTAAAATACTAAGAGTATTAAATTATACATTAAAATAGTACAAACATTAGGTAGAAAGAGATAAGTTAAAGACTTATAATTAACAAATTAAAACAATAAATTAAAGTTTGAATTTTCATTAAATAATATTCTGTATTCTGAATAGACTTAATAAAGATTGTTATGTTAACAGAACTGATCACTTGCCATGGTAAGGTCTGTTTCTTGGTGAACTTATTTATATTAAAATGTAATCCTTAGCATGCATAGCAATGCTTCCTTAATTTTTTGTGGAAGCAAGTAGGTGATAGTACTCAGGCTGCACTTATATACAATTGCCAACGATAAATAAACAAAGTTTCAACTTGTTTTAATGAAATATGAATACAATAAAAACAAGATTTTGATGTTTATTTTATATATGATAAATTTATATAATTAACTTAGACTCATGATTATTTATTCATTTGCAGAATATAGTATTTATTTCTAATTTTTAAATAATCTTTTTACTTAAGAGAAAATATTTGCAGTTACCTTGAGTTTTTCTCCTAAACTTTTCTTAATATTTCCTTGAAAATATCTGCTGTATCACCGTAAAGCATTTACCATCTGCTCCATATGGTTTTACTCTTGTCAAATGCAAACACCCTGCCTCCTTATATCATGTTATATAATATCCTCTTAAAACTTTTTTATATATTTTGTCTAACCCAAAAACCCCTTTAATATTTAATATGTTTGCAAAATTGATATATTGACAACACTGTTTTTTATTGTTGATGTAAACTAAAATTATGCAAATAAGTTTAGTCTCTCATTTCTTATTGCATATTCGGAATATGGATGTGTCCAGAAATTATCAATTTATGAACACATAAAAACTTTTTTTGTGATGTAATTTCCAAGAAATTGAGGGATTTTCAAGTCATTGTAGATTATGTCATTGAATGTATCAACCTAATCATAATATCTGATAGAATGTAACTAGTGATCTAGAATTAAAATATATTTATTATCTGTGCCATTACTATATATCAATCAATTTACTTATCAGTGAATTATAAGAAACATATTTTTTAATTAATCTTTCGAAGTTAAAAGTTGTTTTGAGTTTTCAAGGTAGCTTATAAGTTAATTTTAAACTTTAATTGTACACATTATGTAACCAATGTATATATTAAATTAAATATGTCATACTTGAAAAGGTAATTATACATTTGTGTGCATATGCACATAAATAATTATGTTTTGGTAATATATCTTATATGATTGCTTATTACCTACATTTTTTATGACATTTATTTATTATTACATGTGAAAGTAAGCTGATCAATTTTTATTCAAGGATGCTCAGATATCGGATTAATTTGTCATGATATTTGTTATAGATAAGGAATAGCTTAAACTTAAAGTATTATTAGTTTATTTTTTTCGGCTCTCGTGTCACCTTTTTTATTCTGTTAATACTCCAGTAACTTTTAATTCAATCAGATGAACGATATGTGAAAGCATAGGATTTATAAAAAACAAGAATCACTTTTCTTGATTTAGTGTAAACTGTTATATATTGAAGTAAAAATATAACTATTTGTAAATGTAAATATTTCTTGATTGTTTTGTTATTTCTTCTTAAATATATAATTAAATATATATGAAATTTACGTTGCAAATGTATTTATGCATTAAAGTTTCACAAAGTAAGATGATAATAATTTGCCGCATTGTTTGAATGATCTAGATACACTTATATAATATCCATGTCAAGAGCCTATTTAATATATGTAAACAATATAAATTTATATTATATAACAATAATCCTTATCTTACACTGAACAATTCCATTCAATCATTTGCACTCTATCTATTTGATTCGTCAATATAAAACTGCACTATGACTCTTTAATACCAGGTTACTTACTATGTTTAAGAAACAGATCGAACTCACGATGTCGCATGTTACATATATGACGTGAAAATTTATAGAAATTACTAATATTTCGTTGCTCGTAAATCAAAGATCGATTCGTTGAATTTGAGAACCTGGTATGATGTTGTTTTTTTATTATACAGTTAACTCAAAAATCAGAAACGTGAAGAGAAAGTTCTTTAGTAATTTTTAAGAACTTTTTATGGTTACAATTACTTTTTTAGTCGACCTACTTATCAGTCTTTAAAGAATTAAATAAAGTATACATTTTTATATTCATTATTTTCATATTCTTAAAGAAAAATATATAATAAGTATCAAATACATGTTCAATAAATTAAAAATTCTAGATCAAGATTTATAAATAATACGGCCTCCTGACCGATTGAGTCACGGAGTTCATTCCCGTCTGGTTAGGTACCACACGCTCATCACATAATCCACCGCTAAATAGCAATTCTTAGTATTGTTGTATTCTGGTTTAGAGGGCGATTGAGCCAATGTAACTACCGGCACAACGGACGTAACGTACGGTACACAAGGTTGGTGGCTCATTGGCGATGTAAGGGATGATTAGTATTTCTTCCGACACAAATGTTTTTGAACGGCGGCGACTATTTACCATCGTGCCGCCCATTTGCCCGTCCGCATAACCTATGTTATAAAAGTATATAGTGCACAAGTGTGTCCGCAAATCCAGGGGCACTCTCATAATCCGAAAGGACGGCAATTCGATTTGACCGTAGATAATTCATGCACAGGACCGATCATAATGTTTTCTGAGGCACGGGAGAGAGAATATTAATACAGTCAACTACCAACTCTCCTGGCAAATACTTGAAAGTAAAGCATATTATAAGAATCGTATATAATTCAATTTGTTATATAAATAGCCTTTTACGTTGAGAAATTTAATAAATATTAAGATGTACGTAGATTGTTGCAGCAATATAGACCAAAAGATCAAAGAAATAAAAAAGTATTAGTATTGTGTTCGGTCTCCGACAGCCCTAGGGTTTAAGTATCTAGTATTAAGCCAATTGGTAGCTGTTGTCATCTGAGTCACGACATGTTGATAAAACAGAAATCCAATCCATTAGCCACTCTTCAAGTGATTGAGATCCTTCTCTGAATATTAAATGTTTTGTAAACATTACACACGGCTTTTGTGTCACTCGTACGGCCTTATTTTACAGAATTAACTCGAGTTTGAATAATTTATTATATGCCAGAAGACGTACGTACTGTGTTGCATTGTTTCTGAGTGTAAATCGCTTGTTTGCCTCCACGAAGCTCAGTAATACTTATCATGGTACGATTAGTCGCCGATTATGTTCTTCAGTATTTTCTTGTTTAGGAGGTGCTCCAGTCAGTCATCTTTTGGACGCAGACAACATATAATACTAACATAACCAAAGTTATTCGTTAAATACACTTTTGACAATGCAATTAGTTCGCACTGTAATAAAGAAATGTTTCTAAATGTATCAGTTAATTAATAGAGTTATGTCCAGCAGTTGAATAACGTCTTTGATTCAACCTTTATGTGTACATAATAAATATAACACTCGAATGAAAATGTTAACAATTTACAAACAAATAAAATAATAATATTTAAGTTTTGCTACCTAATGTCATTGACACAAAATATACTGAGAATAAATAATACTTAATTGCAAGCAACTAACCCATGTTTGGAATTCATTAAGTAAACATTGTACTAATATTTTATTTATATTTCAAAGAGCGTCAGTTTTGCCGAATAATTTGACTGTATTGTTGCAAAGACGTGTAAGTATAGGAGGTTTAAGCAATATGATTTATTAAATGCAATACAGATTTGCGAACGCCGCGGTCTAAGTAAGTCATATAGGTGTTAGACGAATGGAAAATTAGTAGTTAGTTTATCCTATCAATTTATATTCAAGAAACGTTCGAATTGGCTACAAGACGTAATACGCTTCTCAATAAAAAAGTCTTTGTAACTTTCGAAGTCGCATGTGACTTATACCATATATCCAATAAAGTATTGGAATGAATTTATCGGCTCGTTATTCATACCTGAAAAATTGTTAACCGTTATGTACTGGTATACTATATTGTGTTTATAGTTCATTTCGTGCTCGGCTTTATAGAAAACATCGAGAGGAAACTTGCGTATGTCGTGACAAATGCTACACTTAATCTTTTCAATGAGATTATAACTGAAAGTAGATGATAATTGTTCTAAAATTTGCAATGATTTGCTTTTTAGTACGTAAAGTTACTTCATCACAAGCTTATGGGAAATTTTAATTATAATTAATTTAATTATTGAATTGAACTGAATTAAAAAGCTTAAATGCTTGTCCACTATTGGAAACTGCAATGTTAAAATCAATTCCCATGTTTTATCCATTTTTGTCATTTTGGCTATGTATAATGTTATCTATTGCCGAATCGGTTCTCAGTTCGTATCCATTTAGGGCAGCGTTTATTGGAACTCTAGTGTTCCATTGGAAAGTCAGTATTATTCAGCGTGCTAATACGCAATATATTTCTTATTAATGATGTCAAATTATCGAATGAACGCGAAATGTAATCAGATAACTTCCCTGAAATTGCATTTTAATGTTCACGAGAGTAACTTAACTAATCAGTCTTTTACTTTCATCTCAAAATACAGAGCATTTTATTTCTTATCATTTTAGTTTACATATAAATGCAAAATAAAAATATTCAGTGTTCCCTGTCTTAATAGTTCAGGAACCGCTGATCTTGGTATTACTACATAGGTTTGGCAAAGAAAGTCTGGAATGCATTAAAATTATTATTATTTATAATAATTAAATTTCATCAAAAATATAATACCTCGTCTTACTGCCTCTGCTGGTGACGAAGGCTGGTTCATTTTTTGCCCGTAAATCGTAATTGCGATTCAAAGGGGAAATGCAGCTAGCGTTCTTGCCACCATTCCACGCGGTCACGATTTGTACAATAGCTATTTGCATTTTTATATATTTAAATTAATGTAAAAAATTCTGTTATAAATTTATTTATTAAAATTGTATTTCAAGACCCTTAACGCGCTAACACTGATTTTTGATCTGTTAATTATATTAAGTCGGGCTTGTAAGTGTTTGAGGTTTTCTTTGGGTGCGGGAGGGTTAATTTGGACGTCGGATTGAGTAAAACTGAGTTATGCGCGCTTCAAATTATATAGAATTTTATATTAATATTATTAAACTGATGTGTTGCTTTGTTATTAATCTCACGACATTTGAAAATATATTTTTGCGTTCATTTATGTAGAAAGATTATAAGACGTTTATCGCGGATAAACCGCGCTGGAGAACCTAATTTGATATGAATATCAATCGATATTTAATCAATTTGCGTACTTCCTCATATTTTTACAAGTGATTAGCAATACGATAAGACAATCTGCATTATGTGGTAAAGATTAACGAAACGTTAATAACGTCAGGGTTACGCACGTTTGTCGTACTTATCTAGGTCCAATTACGACAGAGATGTGTCGATGTATTCTTAGCGAGCTGGTTCGCACGCGACCTGACTTTTGCCTCGGTTTGATATAGTTTTCAACCTTTTTACAGGCTTGTATTTTTATTTCATCCTTAAGGGTGTGTGGTTCGAATTTGGGAATTAGATAATAAAACCGATTCAGTTAAAATGTAATAGGTGTGCAATAATAATAATCATCATTCACATCAATCACATTCACAATCATGCAATAAGAATAGTCATCAGCACCAAAGTGAGCACTTTGGTGCTGATGACTATTCTATGTAGTATACAAGTAATTAATTATTTTACCAGCAATCAGTGGACAATTAGTGTCGAATAAAGTATAATTTGATTTCTGAAGAACGAAACGAAGGTTTCACCCAAAATGTTAACCTTAAAGCCTTAAAGCTTAAGCTTTGCATTGATGACGACCATGACTTACGATTAGTCAAAACAGTACTTTTGTATAAAAGGTTTCATTCCTACTTTTATGTTTATATTGAACAATTTCCACAGCAGAAACTTTATGAAACAACATCGTATCCCCAGATAGCAACGTAAGTGTTGTCTGAAATATTCTAGACTGTTTACACATGACAGCGCCGTCCCGTTCGCTGAGCCAATATTTGCGCAGCCGGGGATGGCATTAACCACTTACCGGAGGCGGCCGTGTTGCCGTGCCGAATAAATGTATCAAATAATTCCGTATAGAACGTTCGAATCGAATTTAAAGAAAGAGCCCTTTAGTAAGAGTTTTTATGTTATGTGGTGTTTCAAAATGATAGTTTTTATTGGTGAAGTTTTTTGTTATATATCAAACTTTGTTAACTTATGATGCTTTCCTGTAAGCGTTCATTTTTAATGTTTATCGGGTCATCTGTTCGGGTATGATTCGGACACAACAGTTGCATTTCAATAATATTTGACGTTGTATATAATAAATAGGAATGCGATGAACGAATTTCTTCGAGCATTAAACGGTATTATTTATTTATTTCATACTTATTGTACAACCCAATAATATATATCGTACAACCGTACAGTACAGTAGAGTAAAGGCCCGTGAATATCCCACTGCTGGACAAAGGCCTCCTCTCCTTTTTTTGAGAAGGTTTGAAGTTTATTCCTCCACGTTACTCCTATGTGGGTTGAATACATATGTGGTGTGGTGGTGTGAATTTCAGTGAAAGTAGACACAGCACGAGATGAATTATAAACACAAATTAGACACATGAGAATTCAGTGGTGCTTGCCCGGGATTGATTCACGTGTTCTAACCATCGGGGCATCTCGGCTATCGTACAAAAGGTGGGCTTAATACTAAAAGCATTCTCTACCAGACAATCTTAGGAAGCGCTTTGAAGAACGATTGTAAATGTGCAAAAGAAAATTAAAATATTTAATAGACGAACGTTGTAATAATTATGAATACTCTATAACGCATAACAATCGCTATACTTATCATACAATATAAGGGATATAACGTCCGCAATAAACAATATCGTTTACGAAATAATAAGCCTCTATATGTCTTCCCGTAAAATTCATAATTATTTTTTACTCAAGACCTCTTTTGACCCATTTATTTATATTTTTCCCATCCCAAGGCTTCGTTTGTCACCGATTTGCAGTGTTATGTTTTGATAGCTGTTTCTATATAAGTGGGCTAAAAATGACGCCATGGGCAGGTAAGAGTAAACAATTATGTAAGCAAATAATATAAAACAATAAGTAAGCCCTTAGTAATCGGTCTGTATATACTTATTGCAAGATGACTGACAGATATAACAGCAGAGCATATATATTTTAATGTATTACCTTAAATCTTTAAATTTTGTATTTTTTTTTAAATATAATATAAAAAAATCTTTCTACTGAGAACTGATCAAATTTACTCATGAATTTAATATCAATGGCTATAATATTTAACTATATAAGAATTATCACTGAGCCACATATAATTTAAAAAAATATATATTTATGCTATTTTTTTTAATTTGGTAGTCTATTAATACATACAAAATAAGTATGTATGTATACAAAAATAAAAAATATGTGTAGGTAACAAAAGCTTAATACGTTGATGATGTACGATACATTCACAACTGTGTGCCGAGTGCGAGCTTTTACGCCAACTGCGATTTGTATGGAATTAAAAATGCGCAGTCTGGTGACAGTAATCGTAACCGCAGTTAACGTCAACGCTATCGAATTAGTAAAAAAAAAACTCGTCAACTTATCATATTGATTCAATAATTCTGGCAATGATGAGCAACTAGAAGTTCTCGTGTTATATCATTCGTCTCTCATTTGAGTTATTCGATTTCATGACAATGTTTCTGGGTTTCCTTGAGACAAAATATACTGTCTCTAAAAATACCACGATAGCCTTGATCAGATAAAAATAATGTATATTAATCTTTTAAAATTATTTAAACTTGCCAGTTTATAAATTTACATTATATTTCTATGTTAGAAATCTTTAATAAATAAGGCACATTGGTCAAAAATGCGCAGACTTAGAGTCTATTGACCAGGGTCCCAGGGTATCTACGAATGAATGTATAAAAACGATTTAGAACAATAAAGATTTTTATTATTATTAACAAAAAAAAAACTGTGATTTGGTGGAAAACATTAACAACTGAGCATCTTGGTGGTTCTCCTCGGTATCTCCATTCCGTTGGCTTTATTTTAATATAATCCTGTAAAATCACGATTCCAAAGTTCAGGTCGCGCGTTACCTTACCCGAAAGGTCCCGTGATACTTTTTCCGAGTAGGTACACTATTCGAGGTTTTAAATTTTTAATATCAAAGATGTTTTATACGATTCATAACGATATACATTTTGCAATTCATATAAATGAATACATTTGATTAATTAAATAAATATTTCATTGAAAATATTTAAATATCATCTTAGCCACATCAAAGCGGGATGATTTGAATACAGGAGGGGCTTCAAAAGACTCTTATCGAGAAATGTAATCGTGTTCTGCCGGAACGAGATAATTAATTTAGTTTCAACATTATCAAGTCTAATTGCTAAATAATTTCTTTAATGAAATGTATTTTATCCTTGGACAGAATTTAATCTAAGAAATTTTATTAAAATGTTGATTTAAGTACGTCCATATATGTTTTATGTAAATTATAAAAGTAATTAAGTATTTATTTAAATAATGATACATATTGACATTGTAGAATAGGGAATATTCATTAATT
Source organism: Nymphalis urticae (assembly GCA_905147175.2). Lineage (NCBI taxonomy): Eukaryota > Metazoa > Arthropoda > Insecta > Lepidoptera > Nymphalidae > Nymphalis > Nymphalis urticae. The sequence goes on from LR990007.1 coordinate 740,737, forward strand.
TGTAAACGAAATTGTGTAATCCTTTAATAAGGTGTATATCATATCTCAATTAAAAAGCCGAGATGGCCCAGTTGTAAGAACGCGTGAATCTTAACCGATGATCATGGGTTCAAACTCGCGTAAGCACCACTGAATTTTCATGTGCTTAATTCGTGATTATAATTCATCTCGTTCTTTACGGTGAAGGAAAACATCGTGAGGAAACCTGCATGTATCTAATTCCACTGAAATTCTGCCACATGTGTATTGCTCCAACCCGCATTGGAGCAGCGTAGTGAAATAATCTCCAAACCTTCTCCTCAAAAATAAGAGAGGAGGCCTTTAGCCCAGCAGTGGGACATTCGCAGGCTGTTACGGTTTACATATCTCAATTGTCTAAATCTATCAAATACATATTTTTAATTCGAACTGGTTTATACTTTAATTAACGCGTTCAAACGAATAAACACCTGAGCTTTATAATATTGGTGTAGATAACAATTAAAAAATACAAAAAGAAAATGATTGATATAATTATTAGTTTAGGCAAATGTTCTAAACGATAATAATTCGATACGCTTGTATAATTAAAACCTATCTCAACACCCATGTACGTTCTGATATATCGAACAATGGGTGTAAATTGTGGGGCGTCAGTTCACCTGCCTTCGAAACACCTGGTTCTATATAAGCTATTCTTGATGGACCCCTGTCGTTAACTATTTAATGTAAATTCTTAATGGGCTGGCCATGTTTTTGTTATCAGATGTGTTTTCTGAAAAAGGCAAGTTTTATAGTTAGACTATATTACTCAAATACGTTTATTGGGAACAGAAGAAATTTTTTATTCCTCTAGTAAAATACTATTTTATTATCTTAGATTTTTTTTAATGATTTTTATAATGGTAATGTTTATATTTCATTTTGTATTCTTGTATGTTTTTCCAGATTAATTTGCATATTTCTTTGAATTCACAATTATAATTCGAAAACTGATCTATTATAAATAATATATATTATGTTAGATATATATATATATAATAAAATAGAAAAAATAATAATATGGTACTTTTGTGGCGAAAGCTAGTTAAACAAAAAAAAATGTTTATTAGTTACAAAAAAGTCATTGACATTGCATTTATAACGATCTAAGTGTACAAAAATCACAGTAACCATACTAAGTTTAAGTTAATTAGCTTGATTTATTTCCAACACTGTCTTGTGTACTTATCAAAATAAATATCTATTAAAATACTCTCTTCTTTTTTTATATAAACAAACTTTCATATGAAAAAAATACTTTATTTGGACGTATAATTTCAGTGATGTCGTAGTTTGGAAATATATATTTTATACTTAATTAATTTTACAGTGAAGCCAAGCGAATGAATAATGTTGTAAAAGAACTCCAAATGGCATATTATATGGCGTAGTACTAGAATATAAATAAAATATTAAATGTAATAAAAACAAACTCGTTTTATAGAGACAAATTTATTTTACTTGTGATAATGATACAACGTCACTGAAATTACATTATATACACATATATACATAACTTATAATATACGAGTTTTAAAATAAATATGTATATCTGATTGAATTTTGGTCAGGACAACTAACCTCATAGTCTAGCCATTTGTGGAGGAGATATTATAGAACAGAAATATGTCCACGTTCTTAAATCTTGCATGTGATGAGATCAATACGGTACGATTTAGATACTTCACCCACTTCGCCTAACTCTAATTATATAACATATTGAGTTTACTACTGAACGTTGTTTAGAGAGAACGCAGTTATTCGATACTTACCCAGAACATCCGGATCTGCTACTGTATTTAGCTGACTATTGGGCAGTCAATTATACGTTTAGACAAACAGTAGTATTAATAATAATTACCCCCTTAAGGTCCACTACCTACATGTTATTTAAAGAATCTATTCGTATCTATATTTTGCAATGACAAAGTATGTATTTACAACAGTGGTAGCAATTGTAGCTATTTTTATGTATTACTAATAAATATATCTTTTTTTCCCCTTCAAACTAAACGTTAAGCTTGTGTGGGTGTGTAAGAGTGGCAAGGTAAAGGTTGAAGGCTCGTTTTCCGTGGCTGATGAGCTATTTTCGTATACAATCATAAAAGCGAAAATATTAATAGCTCCTTGAAAAAAAGCTTTGCTCGTTAAGAAAAGAACTGAATTGTGAGATTCAACGAAATGTAACAAAATACTAACATTTTATTTACAAATTTCTTTATTTATAAAACTTTTGACTTCTTCTTTAGCATGTTAAAATGCTATTGATAGAAAGAGAGAACTAAATTTGACTGTTAGCCGGCTATGCAACCTTTATTAGTAAGGTTAAAATACAACATTGAACAATTTTACTGAAACGTTTGATCATTTAACCGTTTATAAGCTACACGTAAACTTCTATCGTTCCATTACTATTCTATATACAAGCGGAGCCCGGTGTACAGTTAATATTGCGAATGGAACGATCCATCAAACGCCGACACTGAAGGATTAAGCGCTGTGGATCCGCTGCGGGCCATTGATTCAGCGGCTAATATCGCTTACTGTGTATATTTATATATTATTGTATAAATTTACCCGCTCCGTTTTCGCAATAGTGATTTCGAGTTATAATGATATGTAATTTATTACAAACGATAGTGATCTATTTATATATTCGCTTGTCCGTTCGTACTTAAAGTAATACTTACTACGACGTTTTACTTTTTGTGTAATAAAATAATTTAAAAAATACAAATATTTCTTCTCAAAATAGGATTTATCAATTTGGAGAGCATTTTAAAAAACATTATTTTATAAATCATGTACAATAAAATTTCTGTATACTGTATGAAAATAAATGAACCAACTTTGAATTAATTACTTATTTTATTTACCAATAAGCGTTTTAACAATTTAATCACCTTAATCATTATAATTATCTAACACTAATAATAACAATGCAATATTTAACTTTAAAATAACATTAAAATAAAATTGCAGTAATATCTTTAAATGTTTCATAGATAGTTATCTAGTATAGAATTCGTTGAGTTGGTAATTTTTTTTTATAGATAAGGAAGGCGGACGAGCATTTGGACCTGATGGTCAGTGGTCACCAACGCCCTTAGACATTGGCATTGTAAGAAATGTCAATCATCGCTTACATCACCAATGCGCCACCAACCTTGGAAACTAAGATTTTATGTCCCTTGTGCCTGTAATTACACTGGCTCACTCACCCTTCAAACCGGAACACAACGATATCGAGTACTGCTGTTTTGCGGTAGAATATCTGATGAGTGGGTGGTACCTACCCAGACGAGCTCGCACAGAGCCCTACCAAACTACATTAACGATAGAATAACATGTTGCAACCACTCAGTGGAAGAGACAGTGAGCCGAACAGATAGTAGACATTTAATTTAATCATGCGTGGTCCCGAGATAAACAACTATTGCTTCACGTTGTTAAAGTTCAAATATTTTACTTCACAAGAACATTCGTCGACCATTAAATCCAGACTTCACATTTCACATTTGCTATTCGTTATTCGATCCCTCGTAAATATGTACATCCTATGCTAATGTCGACATGAATTTTGTAAACGGGTTTGTTTTAAAAACATTAAATAATTTAATGAATATTTATATGATATCAGCTAGTTTTATAGCTCCGAACTTCAATGATGTAACCGGTTTTAGTATTCATTCAGACATGTCGGACTGTAGGTTAGTTACCATATGATTCATAAACGGCATTTATATACAAAAGTAAATAGAGGATTAGAAAAATGTACACTATACATCTATATTTTATACATAAATATGTAAAAATAACAAAAATGAAATACCCCTTTAGAAATATTTTGCGTATGGGAAGGAGTGTAAGCAATGAAATAGAAAAAGTTTATGCAGAAATCACCCGCTAAATAACTTTATAAACAGATTATAAAGTTATATAGCGGGTGATTTAAACAATGCCGTGTCTTCTTCTTTCGAATGTCAAATCAATAATGACAGAATGAGAGAAATGTCTTTAACTAAACAGTCACGACGAAGCAACGTTTCGAAGTAAGATGTCTTTATTTTTACTCATACCGTTAATATGGAATGTTACAAGTAGTTTTGTCAAACTTTAAAGTCAAATTTCGGTTTTTCGTAGCTAAATTTAATTTTTACTATCTTTCGTATTTTTAAAATAACTTATACATTTGTGTGCGTGAACATGTTTGTCCTGAGTCTGTGTGTAATTATCTATATAAGTATCTATTTACAAAAGAAAAGTAATAGATGTAGTATATCAGTTGTCTGGTTCCCATTATACAAGCTCTGCTTAGTTTGGGCTCAGATGGAATGGTTGGTATGTGAATAATGTCCCAGGATATTATTATTTGAAACAACTCGAAAAATAATATACACATCAAAATTAAAGAAATCTATATAAGCGTATAATTCTATGAATATCAAGTCTCATTTTTATTGATAAGCAATGAATTGCATTCGTATTTCGACCGTTGGACGGACGATTAATTAATGCAAACTTTTGTGTTTCTTGTCGGCTGTTTTATTGTGTGAGTCGGTGCTACTTTTTAATTAATATTATAAACCGTAACCGTAACAGCCTGTGAATGTCCCACTGCTGGGCTAAAGGCCTCTCCCTTTTTGAGGAGAAGGATGTTATAAAACGACTCAAAATATCATACTATATATTTTATATGGTAGATATGACTTTACGTAGTGTCAAAAACTGTTATATAGAAGGGAAAATTGGATTGATTGGCATTTCCGTTTACTCGTTAATGAGATTCGCTTTGAACACGAGATCACAGTATTTGCCGCCTCCCTTAACTCGCTACGTGTATGCAGTGTATGTACAAACCAATACGCACACATGTTACGATTAACTAGTAAACACTATTATTATATATATATATTATACTCAACTGTCAAGTGTATGTGATAATTATAACTATTTTAAAGGCATTAATAATAATAAAAGTATGCATAACGAAGACCCTCTACGTACCTTTCTACGTAATAATTTTGTACACGTATAAAATAGTCTCGGTAAATCGGAGCCTGGAGTGCAAAGGTGAAAGACGTGTATAAAACTGCGTATTTGTACGACGAAATTTGATTATAACACCTTAGTTGTTATTAAGAGGTATTAGTATTAGTGTTCAACATATTGAGTTTTTTTATTATCTCAGATTCAAAAGATCAATTCGCAACATCTGTGTCCCAGTGAACCCTGAGATCATCTTCAAGTACTTTAACTAATAATGTCGGTACTTAAAGATAGATAAGAAATGTTTCTAATAAACAATATACTCCATTCATTTAGAAACAAAAAAAAAAAAACATAAAAACTTACGATATCGGTTGATGCGACTGAACGGTTACTCGTTTTTAATCGATTGAATAACGCCGATTTTATTAGATTCTGATGACAATCTCGAATGTATAATCTAAAATTAGCGATCGATATATCGGCGATTGTGATATAGATTGTCAATTAGTTCACTCGATATAAAATATACGCCCGAATTTACGGCGCCAGCGAATGAGATAATGTCTATTTAAATATGTTTTTATGAATTATGTTAAATACTACTGCGGAAATCATTAATCGTGTCGTATTACGATAAATCGTTTGAAATTGTCACGAACATAAAAAAAAAAATCAACTTTTTCAAGGTTACACAAGTAATAATCGCTCTTTCGTTTTTTATCTATTCTGTCTTAAAATTTTATTAGTAGACATTTAAAATATCTGCTAATATAAACTTAATTAATTGATTTCTATTTTATTACTCTATTTTATTAGATAATTAAGTATCAAAGATGTCGTCATACATATTTCGCAAATGTACTAAATAAAATTCCAAATATAAAACTTATGGTCCAAATTGCAGTGTAAATTGTATTTTTTTTGAAGAAAACCCTTAAATTAATTAAGATTAATTCTGTGTGGCAAATGAAATGACCTACGTATTTATTGATTCTTTTTCATAATTATGATATTAAAATTACGTAAACTGTTTTCGTTCTGTTTAAAGAAATAAAACTATTGTTTTGTTGTAAGATCGCAACTTTTGATTTTCCAATTTAATTATGTACATAAATATGGAGTTTCTTTTTTTTCATGTTTTTTCGTTTTTGATTGGTATCTATTGACGAACTAGAAAGAAAAAAAATGTTCGACACATGTACATTCGTGGATGTCTTAATAATGATTCTGGTCGATTTTCGGCCTTTGGACGAGCACTAAATAAAATCGTTAAGCAAGTTGTTAATATGGCGGAACTGTCTCTCGCACCTAGTTGTGCTACTTGTTGTGGCTACGTGCGGGGTGTCAGCTTTATTCTGCCTACAGTTTGCGACCCTAATTAGCCTTAATCTCACCTCATATATTTACTTTCAATTTGTTACAACATAGATACAAACTAAAGTTGTTAAATTAAATATAATATGTTTATCATAACTGTTTAAAATGTCACTTTAATTTCTTTTGTATACGATGGGGGTAATTTTTCCTACTATATGATTAGTAAATTAAAATCGATATAAAATCGATGATATTTGTAGTAACCGCTTACGCATACAAAGGGTAAAATTATAGAGGTTATTATATTATGTTATAATATCGCATTCTTTACTGACTGATTGTTGTTAAAATATAAATCAAATAAAAGCGATTGTTTGCTCGAATCTTGACAAATTTGATATTATTTTAATGATATATAATTAATGTCATATTTAAGTGCCGAAATAAATATGGTTCTGTTGCGAGAGCTCGATAATGACGTTTGATATTGCTGGAGTATGTCTTTGTACGTCTCTTCCGCCGTAACGGTTTGTTCTGTTCTGTTGGAATCCTGGTCGAGTGTTGGACTACCCACTTAAGACCTGCACTCTACGCTCTCCATCATAGTCCACCACAGGATATTACGAGATCGCTTGCGCATACTACCTCCGATAATATGAAAACTAGCACGGTTTTTTCACATTGATAATAAATATAGCACAAAAAAGCGCTGATTAAAATTAATTAGCATTTTTATATGTAACATTATATTATTGTTTTCGTATTCAATGCTAAAAATAAATCATGTTTTCTAGTATTTGTAAAGCTCTCGCTTGAGATGTTCCCGGCTATTTTTAACGTCATTGTCTATAGTAATAAATATGTCCACAGTTACGCCCACGTTACTTTTTCAAGCCGCTACAGATGTAATGGCTTCCATTTGGAGTCTCTTTACACTGGTTACGTGTTCCGTGTGTTGGATAATATTAAAACTATACTCGAAGTATTAATATTTTAGATATCGTTTTGTTTTAAATGTTCAGTATGATTCGTTCGAGACCACGTGATCATGTTATCCTAACTAATAGTAAACAATGCGAAAGTGATTTTGTTTGTATTTTATTATTTATTATTAACTAATCAAATACAGAAATTGACCTACCTACCTACCTGCCTCTCTTCACGCGTAAGGTAATTTGTCTTATATATAAAAAGAGAAATTGATGATCACAACTTTTCCTGCGCATCGATTATCAATTTCGAAGTAATCACGATGTTTAGTAATTTTATATAACATTTGTAAATTAAATCTCTGTACTATCAAACTAGTTCATTACATGTTCAAATTGCTCTTATACTACATATTTATATCTCTATCGAATTAATTTTGTTATTTATAATAAAATACGTAATTTTTTTGTTTTTTTTTTAAATATTTTTTTCTCTAAGTGCATTGAAAAATATACGGCCAGCGTTGCAGCGGTTAGATACTGTTATGTATTGGTCGAGTTGTTTGTAAAATATTCCGTAATTGTCGGTCTGTGTTTGAAGTTTGAATATGGCTTATAAAATATTTTTTATTTTATAACTTTTCATTGACACGTTGACATTTAAAAGCCGACGTGTGACATTACTGAAATAACCACCTTATAATAGTAAGAAAATAACAATTTGACGAAACGACATATAAGAAGTTGTTTACTTCTTGGTCACATTTTAACTCAAAACAGCGATGTTTTCTAGAGCTCCTTTTTTTAAGGCTTTTTGAACCACATATAACTCTTATTTCTTATAGCGGCTTTTTTTAGCACTGTAATATTATTTCTGGTGATGAATATTTCTTTAAGGGCTTAATGACTTCGAGTGTGACGTGTTCACTTACGACACCCGGTGATTCATTTGCCTGTCTGCATCCATCTATGATGATAATAAAAAAAAAAAAAGAAATTGATTAACATTTTAAGAAACATGTATAATTCGAATTTGGAATATTTCGTTTTATTTTATACTAGTAATCGTCCTCGGCTTCGCTCACCTGTTTTCGTCCTTGGAGTTCAAGCTTACTTCATAACAAATTTTATCAAATTCCGTTCGGATTTTAGCCTTGAAAGCGTAATAGAAAGACAAGAGTTACTATCGCATTCTTAATATTAGTCTATAATAATAATATTCGTCTATGTACCCAACATGACAAACAATACAAAAATAATTAAAAAATAAATAAATTAAAAACAACAACAAATTTGGTCGGATACCGATTTTAGAATTGTTGTGATTCTGAAAACATCGAAAACATCCATCTAAGTCTAAAAATATCTCGAAAGATTCTCGACCTATCTGAAGGCGGATTGCACTTGAGACTGAGAGGACTACATCGTCGGAAAGTTTCGCTCTCAGCTCTCCAAGACCGTACTTAACTAATGTAGAGTGCGCCGTTATCTCTTACTTTTTAACTTTAATTATCTATATACATATATATATTTTAAATTTTATAGTGAATTTGTCATGATAACTTGATTGTCAGCGCTTTTCAAAATAGGTTTTAGTATATAACATTATCTTTATATATACATAAGCGAAATACCACGAGATCTCTTGAACTTTTATCCGTGCAGTGACGGAGAAAGAATACATTTCACTGCCCCTTTCCCATGGGTGTCGTAAGAGGCGACTAAGGGATATCATCTGGTGGTAGGATGATAAACATCCGCCTGGCTTGTTACCACCGTACGCATGGTGAAAATCTCGTGAAGTGGCTTGCAGCCGCGTTTCGAGGTCAGCCAGCGTACAGCCAGTGCCCGAGCGAGCATTGCCGCGATGGGTGTTGGTCCAGTGGAGACGACGGCTGAACCAATGCCGGGGGAAACACGCCTCCACACTTTGCCCATCCCTATCGTGGCAATACGTCGCTCGCTTCACGTCTCTTTACGAGGCGTGAAGAGGCATCTTGCGGGCCGGCAAGGCGAGGGCGGCTAGTGCAGAATCTTCTTCCAGACTGTACTGGCCGTCCTCGCGTTTGGACTCTACTACCACTTAACATCAGGTGGAGTAGAGTCATTTGCCCACCCGGCAAATATAAAAAAAAAAAAAAACTATCCGCTCGATAGTTATGTCACAGTTACACCTTTCCCGACGTATATATTTCTTCTTATGTACATGTGCGAAGCCGTGATGATTAGCTAGTTATATATTTATTTGATTTTATTAAATAGGAAGCCAACGCTGTATACATTTTTTTTCGAAATATAAAAATTGCATACCTAAGTTATAGGTCGACTTAACATGCGTAGGAAAAAAGTTAAGACATTCTTTGTATTAAAAATTAAAAAAAGAACTAAATTACATAAGCAAAAAAAGAGAAACTATTTATAAAAACAAAACATGCAAAAATTATAACAATATATGTTATCTAAATTATATATGTATATAAGTAGCATCGATTTGCAGTTTCCCCCCTTATTAAATTTCGAGACTTTTGACGTGATAAGCGTGAATTTGATGTTCAATTAATGTTAAATTGTTAAAATAAATGTCAAATGTTATAATAATTTAAAACGAATTGTGTCATTGCCTACCCTTATATTATTATATATTTTTTAACAAGTATATAAATTCTGTTATTGTTTTATCTTATCATAGTATAAAAGAGGTGAGAGATATATTTATAAATAAATGTTATGTGTTATTTGTATTAATATATAAATGATACGATTGTTCTTCTGTACGTAAAAGTAACGGAGACGCAAATATTTAATCAGATAGCCCTTTCACGTTACTGATAGATTTACGAGTATTTTTTATAAATAATGATTTATATTCCGGATATATTATGACGTAGAATACTTTGTATATCGAAAAATATGTCGCGATTGACCACCATCGCAAAATTACTTATACTTTTGTAATGTTAATATACATTTGATAGCTGATAATATAAAGTATATTGTATTAGTTTGCGATGAATTAAATGCAGGATATATAAACCTAATTCGGTTTATTTTTGCCGGTTCTTTTATTTTGAACTTACTTTCCGATTGCAGCTTTACATTCATTGAATCATGTAAAATGATAATTGAAAATAGCTTGTAAGAGCCTACTTGAATATAGTATACTAGGATTTTGATTGTATGCTAGTTGTGAATCTGTGGTTTCAAAGAAAATCAGATGATAGGTACGTCATTGATGGATATAATTTAAACGATTTGTTGAATCGTTTGCGTAACCTTGACGATGTGGTAATTAGGGTTAATTGATCTCCAATGAGATTAAGCATCATTAAAGTAACTAACGCAGTGGCCAATTAACCGGGAGCAGCAAATGTGACTTTAAATATTTTAGGTTTTGTATTTGTATTCTTCCTAAAAAATTGGTGATCGCGAGAAAATATCCCACTGCTATACCGAGGCATTGATATTAATGAGACGGTTTTGAGTTATTTCAGCCGCACTGCTCTAAAAGCGGTTCCGTGGATACGCATGAGGATGTTTTCCTACAGCGAAGGACCGAGGACTAGATTAATTTTGATTGACACAAATTAATGACATGAAATCTCAGAGATGGTTATGCGTTCATTTGGGCCATCTCGGCTGTGTTCTTCCCTAATACATATTTACTTAGACAATCTACGAATTTAAAACATTATGATATAAACGAAATAGTATATTGTAAAGGAATTCTGATTTATTTCTTATTACAATTACGTCATTAATTTTAAAGATTAAGATTCATTCGCCATGTTCGAAGATGACTGTCACATTGATATATATTATACTTATTATGTTCCATGTTTGACAGTTGATAATAATGACGAATGGACGAGATTGCGTACTACGAATTCGGAGGCCCCTTGGGTATTGTTATTAGTTTGTTACAATAATTTGAAAGGTTTATATCTACGACTATTGCGCTAATCTCGTAATTGTTTAGGAGATTCGCGTAAAGGACACGAGATTTGGTAAAATGACCCATAGCAACAGTAACAGCAAGAAATCTTTACCAATCCTTACGCAATGAAGCGCGAACCAAGCGATACAAAATGTTATATTCCATACAGGCAGTATTTGCGAGGTACAATGGTAATAAAGTCGGGTGGCTTGTCGTTTTCCTACAGCTGGTCAAATACCTCCTCTCCTTTTTAGGAGACGGCTTGTAGTTTATTTCACCAAGCTATACTCAAACGACATCTTGCAAAATTTCATCCGACACATGTAAGCTTCCTCACGAAGTTCTCCGTTTATATATTTTTTTGTCATTTTAATGAAATATTTCCGTACTGTTTGCGTGTCACTTAGTTTTTATTGATATACTTTGATTGGTATTATTATATTGAAACCGCCATTTTACACATAAATGATCTTGACATTATTTGCTAGTTTAGAAAATTTGTATTTTTTTTTACAAGTTACAACATGAAATTTAAAGTTCACGGATAATAACAAGTGAAATCTCAAGGTTATTGTATTGTCCCTCTAATGATTATGGCAGTTGGTACATACCAATGATTTGATTTAAAAAAAAAGATTTATCAACAAAAATTGTAAAGAAAAAAAAAAGAATTGTATCAACAAATTTTGAAAGATGGCAGACATTGACTTGTTATTTTTTGCTTTTATTTGATTCAAATTTCAAAATCTATTCAGACTGAATTTCAATGTCGTGATTTTTTTTACAATACTTAATATAACTTATAAATAATGATCACATACCATCATACGTACCCTCGCTGTCTCGATTGTCAATACTAGGGTTACTTTTTTTAATAATGTCTCAATAGCGCAATAGTATACGGGCCGACTAGCTATTTAAAAGTCGCAGGTTCGATCCTGATCCTTTGGGCTATTGTCGTTTCCACTCCTAACAAGTTGTACGCTTAATTAGAGGATTTAATAGGAATATTAATTTTTCTTAAAAAAAAAAGAATTTCTAGTATTAATTAAAAATAATCTTAGCAAATAACGCGATCGGCTTCACCAACTACTCATACATACTACAAGGGTAACAGCAGTTGTTTATATGATCAATAAATTGACAATATCTTCGAATCGCGGTTGTGCGCAATTAATAGTTGGAAAACGTTTTTTTTTTATTGTAAGATGGGCGTGGCAACTCACGTTCTACCCAAAGCCAATATATTAGCAAGTGTAATATATTTACATGTAAAATCTCTTACGGAGATTATATTGCTGTTAAATAGAAGTAAAAATATTGGTTCTGTTGATGTATCTTACAATAAAATGAAATATAAATTGTGGCTACGTCATACGTCCAGCTCATGTCGAGAATATTTGTGTTACATAAAGATGTTAATTTCGATAAATTTATCGTAACATTTCGTCCGTCATTGAACTTTTGACCGTGAGGTATAATTGGTTACGACAGCCGAGCCACGCCCATTTGTTCATGACAATTTTCATTATACAGTCCGTCATAATTGGCACTGAAACGGCCATCGGACGTGCTAATTAGAAGATTTGCACGTAAACTTAGTAACGTTACATGGACTAACTGTTGTAGTTGTGTGTCGGTACCTTAGTCTATTCATACTATATATTAAAATATCCTTTATGCTATTAGAAGATATTCTCTTGTATATTTGTTGACGATATTTTAACCCAAAAAAATGTTAAATATAATTTGATAAAAAAAATGAGTGGTCGTAAATTTCAAAAGATATATAAACGTACCGTGCGATGCCTGATTGTAGTGTTTCCTTTTAAATGGATTTCGAAATTGTACAGTAGGCGTGAACAATTTACACTATGGATGATTGCGAAAATAATGGAGAAAGTGGGTTGTACATCAGAAGCCCACATGGTACCGCATTAACGGTGCTAAGTGCTATGTGTTAGAAGCGATTTTTATGTATTACAGTTATAAATCGTTTTTTTTCTTTATATGAAACTATATTTCATTTTCTATGAATATTTGACTTTACTTTATACTTTATTTATTTTATTTATTTATTTTCAATGCAGAAGCATTAGACTTAAGTATCGATAGTTAAGTAATGTAAATACCCTGACCCGATAAGAACTTGCGAAATACGAACCTCTGCGGTTTTTTTTGTCTAATTTTGTAATTGTTCGCAATTCTCAATACAAGAAAGAAATAGACAGAAGACGTTCGTTTCAATCCCAAGGTATCGTTCAAGATACTTTTTAACCAATTTTTTTTTTTTTAATTTACATTTTTGTTTTCTTTCTGGGATCCTATTGTGAATTATATTGGAATCCGTATATTTCCTCCCAAAAAAGTTATTGACTCTATTCATATATCTCTGTCGTTAGTTATTAATATACCTGATATATATTAAAACCTCGGATACAAATGTGAGACTTCCTGTCATGGCGACGAAAAATAATATTCCACGTTCATTATAATTTTTGCGAATCAAGATGATTGCGAAAGCGTTTTCTGACTTATATTTCCTTTTTATAGATCTGCTATGAAATGTAGCCCAGCTATTTCAAGCCATTAGCTACGAGTAGGATGATGAAGTTTTTTTTTAAAAAAAATTTAAATTTCGAATAACAAATAAAAAGTTGAAACAACCGAATAAAATTCGCATCAGTTAAAACAATGTCTAAAATAAATCAATAAGCAATCACATTGGGCCTGCGTAGTTTTGGTTGCGGCAGTTGAAATTTGGGTCAGAGTATAAAATTGAATCGTGGTTATGTATTTTGTATCGATACAAGCGGAAACCGCTGCTGTTTCGCGCATTTTAATTAAAATTGATTCTGCGGCACGAACCATAACCAGAAGTAATTAGAAATTGGGAAATCTTTACCGAATTTGCGAATGATCGAATTATTCGAATGTTGCAGCGTTTTCTAAACATGGCTTTAAGATTTAGTCTTGTTTTAACTTTAAACTTACCCAACAATTTTTCAAATACTAATTTATTTATTTTTTTAAATTCAATTATTATTCTTGCTAAAGAAATATTACTTGCTTTTTTATCTAAAAAAAACTGATCTAAATGATGAGAATATTATTTTGTCTTTTGAAAAGTTTGTATATTAGGCCGCTTTTTGCGATCTAATTCGTCTAGCGACAACTTTTTCTCTCTTCATACCCATTGTCTTCGTTTTCGTCACGCCACAAGGTCATCTTGCCAAAAAACGTTTTGCAAGAGGCCTATATCATTCAACGTCAACAATTTCTAGATTTTTTTATTTCTCATTGTTAACATCACGGACAAGCTCAAATGATTCTATTGTTATTTAGGACGATGGAAGTCATTTTTATTGCTCGGAAAACAGATTTATGAAATGATCCATGACTTCTTTGAATTTTATTTAGTCTTTCTTAAATCTGAAGTAATTATAAACTTACTAATCTTTTAAAATCTATTAAGCATATTATGAATTATCAAAAAATAAAGACAATATTTCCTTTTTTTTTATTTAAAAATGAATCACCAAACATGACACCGCTCGGGACGTCACGGTAGTATGCGCAAGCGATCCCGTGGCGTCCCCCGAAAAGACGGCGTAGGTACCGCTGGTTTTTTAGTGGGTATTCCGACGCCCTCAGCGTCGGCGAGCCCCACATACCCCCCACTTCATGTGGGGGAAACGCGTCACCGCGTTTTTCCAGCGAAAAAAAAAAAAACATGACACCGTTAGTTTAGTTTTACTGTGCCAGTTTATTATCGATAGCAATTAAATAACACATTTATATAATAGTCCGAGATATATAGACCCGATGTCTGTGTCTGAAGTCTGATATTGAAGGTTATATTTTATACGGAACCCTAAAAAATACCGTATCGCGAAATAGGGCGCGTTGTAAAAATAAACAATTTTACGAGATACGCTTTTATGGACGAAGTTTTATCGTCGCCATGTTGGCTATTCTGCGTTTGATGTGCGCCTCGTGTTTAAGGATTATTTCATAACTGTACTGCCGTCCGTGATTCCTTTAGAGCTGTTTCACATTAGTAAGGACCGGCAGTCGCGCTGGTTGGTTGGTCGCAGTTGTCGGCTCTTGCTGTTTGCGCTGTATATTATGCGTACATTTTTATCAATTGTAGATCCGTAATAATCAGATTTGGTGAGTGTATTTTAGCCAAATATAGATTCGAAAAATTGTCGATACGATGTATCGGTCTGACCCAATGTGAACAGCGTTCATTGTACACAATTTCGTGTCCATAATGATAATCATGTTTAACATATACTTCTGATTAGCTGTTAATTCTTGTGACACTAAAGGAAAATAATGTATATAAATTATAAAACAAAGATTCGCTGCCATCCTAATTAGTTAGTGTTGCCCTTTTAGGTAAATGTTTTTGTTTCCTGTTTATTTTAGTCAATAAATAAATACAGTATAACTAGCACATTGTAACTATAACAATGTAATGATTTCAGGAGACTTTCATAATACATACAATAATACTTTAAATTTAAATTCATATATAGTAAACGAGAGTGTGTGTGTGAGAGAGAGAAAGCTGTTTTGGTGTAATGTTTAAAAAACACACGCCATTTTGGTTTACTCGTATAAATTCGAAAAATTCACGATATAATGTACGAAGCATTTCTCATATTAACCTTTTTTAAACACAAATTGTTCGCTTAAACAAACCGCCCGAGATGGAAATAAAATAAAAAGGAATTCTTATGACGTTTAAAAACGTCGTAAAACTCTCAAGGAGTTTACCAAGAAAACCAATTTCGCTCGAAACCATTCCGCTGAGGAAATATCGACGTATGTACTGACAAGGGACACAAATAAACGGAATCTCTTATATAAGACTGGCTGCTGTTCTCGTGGACTCTGGATGTCCCCCGGGAACCTTTCCATTGGCCGGTATAAAAAGTATACTATTGACGCACGGTATATAAACTGTTTGATTGCTGAATAATATACAAAATTAATACAATTTGAGTTGCAAGCGCTTTTGATTTGCCATTATACAAGGTTAAATAAAAATATAACTACAACGAGTTCGGAATGTAGATTCTATCGGAGAGAAACAACAAGAAACCGAGTCCTGCATTTTACATCCTGCATAAAAATCAATGTATCTTATTCCTTTTTATTATGTACATACGCCTTTTTTATCACATGAATGCCTTGTATATAAATGTTTTATTTTATTTTATTTGAACTTATTAAGTGGCTAACGAGAATGACTGCGGGACTCATTAAAATTTATCTTACGGTCGTTCGTGATGCACGCTTATTCACACTGCGTCATAATACTGTCACCCACGAGTTTATGTTTTTATATAATATTCAATGTACAGCACGCTCTGTGGAACATTATGTATAGAAATCCGGTATCGTTTCGAGGAGTCGCAAAAAAATGTCTCGACCTTTGGACGTTTTACCTGAAAATGTTGTATCGGTACAAAGGTTATTATCAAATTCAATTTGAACACAAAATCAAATACGTAGACTACAAAGGAATATATAATAGACCAGCCGAAAGACTTTTCAAGGTTGTTCTCTCAAACGTTTAGAGAAATTAATAATTCGTGTTATAATTGATTCATATCGTGCCCAGCTGTAACACAGAACATCGATAGGAAACCTGCAGGCGCCGAAAGACAATATGCCAGATGCGTATCCAACGAAATGCATTAAAATAGCGCGGTGGAATATACACGTAACCTTTTTAAACGGCGACGAAGCCTCAGCCCATCAATGGGTAATTTACTTAGTGTTACAAGTATGATTCACCCAATTCGGATTGTTTCTAAATCTATCGATTGTGACAATTTATCATACAATATATCCCATCCTATCCTTGTTCTCGAATACTGGCAATTCTTATTTTATCGGGACTACTACATATCTACCGATAAAATATTTTGTTTTTAACGTCCATCGTAG
This sequence comes from Nymphalis urticae, assembly GCA_905147175.2. Taxonomy (NCBI): domain Eukaryota; kingdom Metazoa; phylum Arthropoda; class Insecta; order Lepidoptera; family Nymphalidae; genus Nymphalis; species Nymphalis urticae. The sequence goes on from LR990007.1 coordinate 757,894, forward strand.
TTCGTGTATTCTCTGTCGTCGTTCTAAAACTCCGAAGTGTATTAACGTATGGTCAAGAATATATATATATTTTGATAAATAAAAGAAAACGGTCGCATGAATTGTTTTTATTTGGGTAAACAATGCGAATCGTGTATGTACCGTACCGTAGCGCTGACGTTGATGTATTCCTGTTTTAATGCCCACGACGGACGATTCGTATGTATTTATATACATATGTATATATGTATGCCCATATCTGCCTACGTTCGGGCCCACTGTCTGTCTGTTTGTACATTGCGTTTGGCCATTAAACTCGTGGCTTTTATCGCATTTGTGTGAAATAATGAATAACGTTACAGTTTTATAACTGGTGTTATAGTTTATATACTTTTTATTGATTTAATTGCTTTCAATTGTACTTAAAGATATTATAAATGACTAAACGCTTATATAGTTTATATCTAATTAAACTGTCAGGTATACTTTAAATATATATCAATGATAACAAACAAATAAGATTCATTATGATAAATGCAAAAGTAACTTTCTGTCTGCTTGTTATCTCATTAAACCGAAATTACTAAATCGGTTGACACAGAGGTAGCCAGAGGTGGTATTGAAATTTAAGAATTATATTTTATGCGATTTTTTTTTACATTAAAACACGAATATGGGCTTATAATACAACTGAGTGTAGTGAAGTGATATTAAATATATTTGTACGTAAGACAACCTTAGACTATGAAATGTAGACTGTATCTGAATAAACTCCGAGATATGCTACCGTTTATACTAAACTGAACCCACGAATTGTTTAACATATTTATTCACAGATGGCGTTGTTTTTAGAATTTTGACATCGAATAGCATAAATATATTAATAATGATTGCAATCGCTTCGCTTGATAAGCCGTAACCGTTGTACAGAACGCTATGTTAGTGGACGAGTCCGCTCAAATTGATTTCCGTTCAGCCGGGACGTAGTCGGTCTGCGTTGGACGCTCGACTGCTACATTTAACATTAACGCGACTCCTAAGGGAAATTATTTGTATTGAACAACGATTATTATTTGTTTGTCCTTTTTGATAATTAAAAGAACACAACCCGTATTTGCCTCATAATCGAACTGAACAGACGATCTGAAAAACGTCTCGAGGGAACCGGCATGTGTCGAATGAAAATCTGTAATATATGTATCCACCAATCCGCATTGCAGCAGCGTGGTGGAGTTAGCCTTTGCAGGCTGTTGCTTTTTCTTTTAATTAGTAAGTCAAGGCTCATTTAAAATGACATTTTATGAGTTTAAATTAAATGTAAAGCTACCACGGGTTCGTATGTCGGATGTAGATGTCTTCCGAGAAGACAAGCTTCTCAGTAGTTATTGGGTAAGGGATCCAAAAGAGGATGACATTTATCAACTATATATATTCAATATATCATGCCACTGATAAAAATAAACGAATACTAATTTAACGTCTTTTTATATAATAATCCGTTTTGAGATCTCGTTGCGATGTCAACTATGCAATATGCAATGGAAAGTTTTCTCTTTTTATTCAACTGTATACTATTATTAAAAATAAGCCCTATTACAGAGCCCCGATACAGTGAAAAGACAATCAAGTGAGCTATGAAAATTAACTTCTGAATTCTTTTAGTGCACTCCTAAATAATTATGAAGCCGACTGTTTCTAATTGGGAATACAGTTTGTCCAGGTCCCTTTGTTATATTTATATAATTTTATTTTTTTCTTATATACTTCATATAAGGTCAGATTCGCCTGCCATTACAGCAAACGATAAGGTGTATTTGATGTATCTTTACCTACTATAAGTACATTAGCAAAAAATTATAACATTTGGCAAGCCAGCTAATCAACTGGCTGCCGACCGTGAGACCGTCGACGTTGTCTTGAAATATTTATGGTACAATCATTCAGTAAAGATTTGATAATTAACTCTACAATGTATTATTGACTTTAGACAAGAGAATCAAACAAACATCGGAAAAGTTTGCTGATATCAAAATCGTAATATACTTTATTCAAGAAGTATAACTCATATTAAGTTAAAAATTTAGTTTATTTATTTTTTTATTATTAAGTTTGTATAATTCAATGGAAATCAGTAATTGGCTCTATTGTCTGTATATTTTATTTTTAATGTCAACATATTTTGTATCATGCTGTTGTTTTCCTAAAATAAATAAATAACACGAGCGTGTTTGATCGTCATTCGATTTGATATCGAGTTAGACACAGTCACTTGAATACACATGCGTTAAAAGTAATAAAGATTTATATTATCACTCTTTATTACGTGAACTATTATACAAACATTCCGAATTTGTATTGGGCCAATTACTTTGTGTAGACAAAAGATGGTCTCATATGGTACAATGCGGATTGACGAACAAAAGTAACGTATTCTTTCCCTAGTATTCCACAACTGATTGTGATATAATTAAGGCATTATCGACTTAATGAAGAAAATGATAAATATAATCGTTTCTTAATCGCTGGAGATATCAAGTATAACACATACACAGGAGCACAACCGAATTGATTGTCTTATATTTATTTATTTTGAAGTCGATCAGAGAGAGAAAGAGATTGAGAGAGATAAGTCGGTTTTCATTGTGCTACTGACTGAACAAATAAAGTAGCGAAGTAACGTCATCTCGTTCCCAATGTTGACGACACGAGATCGAGGTGCTCTACGCTCCGGCATCTGCCCGTGTCGTAGGTCAGGGGCTATCGGAAATTATACGAGATAAGCATATAACAAACCAATCTTAACCTTATCTCGAAACCAGCAAGACTTGAAATAACTCACGATATAATTAAATAGCGAATCCAAAGAAATACGAACTCTATGCTAATAGATTTATTGTTCATTTTCGTTTGTATGTTCTTGTTAATAGTAAATTAGTTGAGGCGCATTGTAATAGCGACGAATCGGATTCTACTTTACATCTATATGCTAAAGTTCAAATTCCTTTGGATAAGATTAGATTCGAATGGTCAATGAATTCATTTATCGCAGCGTGTAGTGTAATGATATAATTTTGAGAGTTGTTATGTTTCTTTATTCTGACTTTAATTACATGAGTAATAGCTTTTTTTTATTAAGTCTTTATATAAAATATGTAAAAATTAGTATTTATGCGGTAACTTATCTTGATTTTAAATAAAAAATAATACAACGTTTATTCGTAGTAACTACTTATACTAATTGGTGTAGTGGTAAAGCAATTGATGATTTTTGACGATTAATTTGTATGCGTTACATGAAAAAAGTAGTTGTAATTAATTCTACAACAAGCATCTCGAGTGTTTTTGAAAACGTTTGAATGGTTCCGTAATTATATAATGTACTACTTATTGTAATTTCAACGAGACATTAAAGTGCACGTGTGTGTGTGTGTGTGTGTGTGTGTAAAAATACAAGTCCTCTCTGTATTTTCTTAATCCAAAGAATACGTTGATCCGACACGGCCGCAGAGAGTTCAGGCGCGCGCACACACCCATTGGAAACTGCCAACGATCAAACTCCCAGCTGACTATCTATAATATATCGATAACTAACAATTTATCGACACAATAACTTAAGTGCTGCTTGCCGGTAGTTGAACCTGCGATCTTCAGTTCCACGTCATCTAATCGCCGGGCCCTCATCGTACTCACAAACAAATTGATCTCAAACAAACAACGTCACTTTTGCATATATAATTAGTAAGGATATTAAATATTTTAATTTCAATACAACTATTATAATCTCATGAGCGCACTTATAAATAATGCAAACTACATGCAAACCGCGAACAATAGTTTTCACATTATCTCAACGTACGTGTAATAAATTAAGGGAATTTATTTACATTTATTTTTACTTTTAACAGCCACTAAGTGCTATTTAAAAAGTAATTTATAATGTTTACGAACGCATTAAACCGGTACTCTCACGACGTCGTAGAACTCGTACACGATATTATGATGAGATGGTGAAATAATAGAATTTCAATAACATCAACGATGATTTCAGCTTCCTAAAATATCTGAACTTGACTATCATTATCAGTTTACGAAACTAACGATAGTAATAAAATCGTAGAGAAAAATAAGTTAAATAAATTGTTTAATTTTAAACATTCGTTTATTTGCATTTGATATTATTGTACCATTGAAATATAATTATATGAATATGCAATGAATATTGTTACATATTTATATACTTGACTAGCTATCGCCCGAAGCTTCACGTTAGGGGTGTTAGGTATAAAAAATTAGCCTATGTCCGTGGGGTAAAAGCATGCTTCATACCAAATTAAATTAAAATCATTATAGGGCTTAGTCGTGAAAACGTATCTATAATATTAGTATACATTCCATGGTGAATATCACCATTTTCTATAGCTATCCATGTACCAAAAAACATAAAGAAAAATAAAAATAATTACTCAATACAGAAGAGCATTAGACCTACTTATTGATTGTCAAACATCTACATCTTATTCGGAAATACCCCATGACATGTAACACCCGTCGAAAGCAACTCAGTGTGATTGTGTTGTTAAATCTTATTACTAACTTGTTCTGTTACGAAACATATATAACAAATTTATATTTTAATTAAAGAACATAATGTATTATTTCTATTTATTAATCTCTTAAAGGAAATGTGGCGGAACCTTAACGCATATACCAACAGTAAATAGTAAAAAAATTAAACTCAATCGGATGATGCGTGAACGCATATATAATGCGAACAAAAACGAGCTTTTAATATTTAAATGCGCACATACGCATAATATGTAGAATAGGTAATAAAAAACAGATAATTTCGTCTTTCACATTATATATTAATGTGTTATGTCAGGAGTATTATTTACATTTTGAAACGAGCGCGATGCTTGTTTGTTTGAATATTCATAGATATATGTATATACTTTATTACCGTATAAAAATTTAAATTATAATATACAATTTTGTTTTTGGGTTTTATTCATATTTTATTTTAATTCATGTAATTAGTAATGTTCTTCAATAACTTACAAATTTAATTGTTTTTTTTTACAAATTTTGTTATGATGATTTTAATGATAGTAGATAGTAGTAGTATACGCGTTTCGTAACCGTAACAGCGTGTGAATGTCCCACTGCTGGGCTAAGGCCTCCTCTCCCTTTTTGAGGACAAGGTTTGAAGCTTATTTCACCACGCTGCTCCAATGCGGATTGATGGAATACACATGTAACAGAATTTCAGTGAAGTTAGACACATGCAGGTTTCCTTACGATGTTTTCCTTAACCGTACAGCACGAGCTGAATTATAATCACAAATTGAGCACATGCAAATTCAGTGTTGCTTACGCAGGTTTGAACCCAAGATCATCGGTTAAGCGTTCTTACCACTGGGCCACACGTTCAACGACAAATATAATCGTATTAATCTAAGCTAATAGACACGGTACCAAATTGTAAACATGCAATTATTATTATTTTTTAAGACCGCGTGATTGAATGGATTGTCTTCGTATGTAACTATTAAAATCTTTGGTAATCTAGCTATAAACATGCTATCATCAGCTCAGCGAAGGTCACTTACAAATGTTAGTCTATCTTTAACATGTTCTGATAGAAAAAATCTTATAAGCCCGTTGTAATTATATAAAACATAAAACAGTTAACTAATAATACTAATGAACCGCTACGCAAAATGAATAATTAATTTACTGAAAATTATAGCTTTATATGAACACCTATAAGAATACATAATGACTATCGTAAACATTGTTTTTTATTTTATACTAATTAAAATTACTTGAATGATATATAGTGATATATTTTCCTTACAGTAATATTAAAACTATATTATGTTAATTTTATGAATGTCATTTCAATATAATGATTGTATAAAATATATCATATTTAAGAGCTAGTTATATCATATATCGCACACATGTAGATCGAGATAAAATATTCAAAACAATAGTATTTTTCTCTACAACACATTTATATTTGAGGAATTAACTAAACAACTACACAAATTAGTTAATTTAAAACAGCTATTGTACGAATATAACAGCCTGCTGGGCTTAGACCCCCCTCTCCTTTTTTAAGGAGTCGGACTTTTATTTTTCTTAAATGTACAAATTATGAACGCGTCGAATAGTAGCAAGCATTCTAGCATTATAATTTATTTTTTATGTTATAGAATAGGTTACAGTTACGAGTTTATGGTTATACCTGATGGTAAGTGGTCACCAACGCCCATAGACATTGACATTGTAAGAAATGTTAACCATCGCTTACATTGCCAATGCGCCACCGACCTTAGGAACCAAGATATTATGTCTCTTGTGCCTTTACTGTAATTACTTTGGCTCAATCACCCTTCAAACCGGAACACAACAATACCAAGTACTGCTGTTTTGCGGTAGAATATTTATTTATTGTCGATAGAGCTCCCACAAATCATACTATTACTTTTTGTTTGAACTAATGACTTGAATTACAACATACATCATACAAAATCCAGTACATTCATTGGTCGCGCCGTATTCGGATAAAATGTACACTTGTGTCTATTTGTGGGGGACACGAAATTCAGTAACTTTTCTTTTATTCAAGTACGGATGGGGTTGGACGGACTCGTTGATGTGTGGTTGGATTCGTTATCCCTTCGTCGTTTGAAGGGCTACGTTCCGTTCTATTCGGAAGTTTATTTTCAGTGCCAGATACATAATAATTAGGAGGGGCCAATTAGATCGTCTGACATCCTTAAATAAATTTACCGAAATACTTTATTCAAGTAGGAGGTTGGCAATTTTTAATCAATATTTTGCAATACAGATTATAAAATAAACTATACATATTTTTTATTAATTAAATATATTGTAAAATGTTTACTTAATGTGTGTTGATTATTTTGATAGTTTATATAATCTTGTGTAGAATATATGCCCTCTGCATATGTATCTGCGTTATTTTGTATAACTAATGACTCGCCCCAAGATGAATGTAGATTAAGCCTAATTATTCTTTTTTATTTTTGGAGAGGATTGCTTGTGAAATATATAGGTAAATGCCGTATGTAACGACTATATATATTGTTATAATATATAAATAATGACCTAATATTATATTCAAATGAAAGTTGTATCAGCAGACTTCCATATCCGACGTCCACGCAATTGTGACTATAACCACATCGGTTAGTACCCGACTTCTAAATATATACTTATTTATATTATTGTTAAGCTGGAGATTCTGTATTATTGAATGCGATATTCTCCGGCGGTATACGTCTTAGTTAATATAATATTTTTGCGCTACATAGTAGTAACCGTAAAGTACAAAAAAAACGGATAATGAAATGCTTTTTAAAATTAAAATCTTTTGTTTTTTCTGGAAAATTATTATAGTAATTAATAATATTAATCAATAATTATTAACATTAATCCAACAAACCAATTATGTCCATATAAAACTGATCAGAGTAAAGTTTCTACTGATATTTCGTTAATCTCATTAACGTGTTTGATTGTGTATTTACACGTACAAAATACAAATTAAACAAACAAGTGTAATCCAAATTTAACGAAAATAACGGATCATGGTTAGTGTGCGTATGTATATATAATATATCTATAGTAACCGATAACCGAACACGCGCCCAACCCCATCCCACCTCTCACCCCGTTCGGAGCACTTTTTTGTTAACTCGACGTTTTTATATTTCCGCGACATCCCAATATTGATGCCTATTATAATTCAACTCTGAAAATAAACGATTTACGCTCGGTCGTCCGTTCCCGTTTCATTTTCGAAATGTTTTTCGTTAATAAAATCAACTCGAATCTCGGCGCTGATTAAAATGAGTCCGTTAAATTTATTTGTTTCCGTTCCGTTTTATTGAATTTTTCATTTGGAACGTTCGTTGTTTATTATTTCGTCATTTTCTCGGTTTGTATCAGTTAATTGATGTTGTCAATATTTATATTTACTTGTCAATAACGAATGGCGAATTCGAATTTGTTTTTTTATTAAATTATATATTGGGCTTTGTTGTCCCCACTATGGTGGACACCACGCCCATTCACGACTCACTAACGAAATAATATATCATATTATTTGATCTAGCCGGTATCATCTACGTATGTTACTAAGTGTTAGTGTAAATATATTGAAATATATAAAAAGGCCGTTTCTTGAATTAAAAGAGAAAAGTTAGTTGGCGTTACATTGTTGGTGATAATAATGATGATGATGCGGTCCATTGACATTGTAAGCAATGGTTAATGTGTCTCAGTATGCCAGCGTCTGTGAGCGAGAGTGAGTCACTTATCATTAGGTTGTCTATTAGCCAGTCTACCTTTCTGAAGTAGGTAAATTATAATGAAAATAATATAACGTGTTATGTTTTAAAGCAAAATATTTGTATGTAATTATAATTACTATCATTTGTACAGATATAATAGAATAGAATACTAACATTGTGAAAGTCAATAACCATATGTGTAAATCACATTTTGACAAATTCGATTGCAGAAAAATATATTGAATTTCATATATTTTAAATTTTAAAGTAATTATGATATAAAGGATAAGAAACATGATTTATAAAACTAGTTCAAAGAAACCTTGACGATTTTAGATTTTTCCATTTATGTATATAAAGCAAGACACTATAAAGTTCGTTGCGTTCATCAAAAGTGGAGCTTTTTATAAAGCTATATAAACGTATGTGATGTCACAGGGAGCAGCTAGTGTTGCCTACACTAGCTGCTGGAAAGGAGTTTAATTGTAACGGATGCAAGCTGAATTTTTTATCTAACTTCGGAATTTATAATAATATATTATATATGACTTTTCTGTTAAGTTGTTAGTGCGCGGTTTCAAATTCTCCGCATATATTTTTTCTTCATTTAATTAATTGTGAATTCTTAACAGGTATGGAATTTAATTGCTTGTAAGTTTAAGGCGTGACAACATTAACACATTGTGCTTTAAGTTGTAACGTAGACTAGTAGCGTCAGCAAAAAACTAAACTGTAGGTTTAGTATTGCGATGAAATTGCTTATTTGGTTAACGAAGTTTTTACTTTATATTATTATTTGTACAAACTACTACGATATATATTAGATTGTATATTAAAAACAAGACAATATATATTTTACCGAAATAAAATATATTTTCAGTATAATTCTTCCTCGTACATCTTTTTAATGTATGTAATATACTTGTATATTAGTCGTCACAGACATAATCTTACAGCCAGAAAAAGAATGCACTGAGCTTGTATTTAGTTTTTTTTTTACACATAATAGGCCAGCGTTTGACCGTTGACTTGCCTGATCTTAAGCGTCGACACGGTCTAGGATGTAGCACGCCTATACGATGTATATCAGCGGTAACAATAAAAATATTTACTTAGTTTTTGCCGATTATTTTGGTAGAATTTATTTTCCAAAGCAGTGGTTCTCTCTTAATATCTTATTTAATTTAACTTAATAGTGTTGACGTCTCTAAAATGCTAGTCATATACCATCAAAGGTAATCTTACATTGTATTATCTTTATGAAAATAAAGATAATAAAATAGATAGGACTTGAGTGCTTATTTTAATGACCGTTTTTTTTGTAAATAAAAATAAAGTAAATTATAACGAATTAAACGATCGATTAATTGCAAAAAGTAACATTGGAACAAATTTAAAACCATCATTATAACAAAAAACGTTTTAATGTGTTACAATGTCGCTGCTGTCCCTACTACAGCAATCAATTTAATGAGTTTGAGTACTCAACAATGTTGCCATTTCTAGTTGCGTAATGTCGGTCGATCCAGTTCGGACCGGTTTCGCTCTCATCCGCCGCCTCCGCGCCTCTGCGCATGCGCATGAACGGTTTCATTCATAGCTACTAACACTTACAACTATTTCACATTTATCGTTATCATAACATTATTAATGTATGAGTTGGTTATGTATAGTTATCGCGTTTTATATAAGTATATGTTAAAATATATTCAGACTCGTAAATAGGTTTAAACAGTAAGTACTTCAAATAAGTTTTATTTCAAAATGACACATAAATTATTTATTCACTTAATAACAAACTTAATCATTTTCATCAGTCCAATTTGATGGATTATTCAAATGTATTAAGGAAGAGAAGAAAAACATTAAAAATGTGAATTATTATTTAACACGACCTCTAATATATTTTTTTATTAAGTTAGGGTAACAAATATTTTCTTTAAATATACCATATATATTTGATACACGACATTTTCGTTTAAAGACAAAGAGCATATGAATATTTGAGCATAAATTTCAATATCTAATCTAGAATCGAATAATCTGGTCCCAAGTTGGGCGCCAAAAAATTTGGCAAAGCAAATTTAAGGAAACGTCAAATTTAAGTTTATAGTATGCTCTTAGTAACAATAATATCAATTTAAGCATTTGCGGTATTATTAAGAGCCGAGATGAACTAGTGAATCTTAACCGAAAATTGAGGGTTTAGACCGTTCCAAGTACCACTGAGTTGTGCTGAATAATATGTATTTATAATTTTTTTTTTTTTTTTTTTTTTTTTTTATATTTGCCGGGAGGGCAAATGACTCTACTCCACCTGATGTTAAGTGGTAGTAGAGTCCAAACGCGAGGACGGCCAGTACAGTCGGGAAGAAGGTTCTGCACTAGCCGCCCTCGCCTTGCCGGCCCGCAAGATGCCTCTTCACGCCTCGTTTGAATTAACATCGAAAAGGCGTTAGCGACCCTAACGCATATAATACTAGACATAAAAATGATTTACGAGTTTTACTGGTTAGAACCCTATATGGCTAGAAAAATATTAGAGTAAGTTCAGTTGTGTAATAGCTTACCTCGCGATGCTTAAGATTCCTTAATTATGTCAATTTTCATAAATAGATTAAGAGATTTTTTACTTAATAACTAGCAATCTTATTTTCCCTTTATTTAATTTTAATTATTTATAAACCCTGTAAGCAAATATTCAAATGAAGTTTCTCTTAAAGTGAACAATGTAATGTTCTTTCATATATGAAGTATCTTTAATCGGTTTAAAACCATGCATTTGTTGGATTAAATTCTGCCATACGTGTAACCAGCTTATTCCACCGCAGAGCTCGAATGCGGAATGCGGGTTGCATTCAAGGGATGTGACGTTTACTGGCCGTTACATATCATTATGTGCGTTAGCTTTATTTAATTGTCTGAATAACTGAAAAACACTTATTGTATTCTAATAATTTATGCTCTTTAAGTTTCATCAAAAATGCGTTTATATATAGACTGCCCGAGGTATAGACATTTCCAGTCGACTTTAGTTACATTATATTAAAAAGTAATGTATGTGGAAGCTTTGTTAAATTATTTATCTATAAAACTGTATAAAATTTCATTATTTTGAATCGAAAAACATGGCCTGGTTCAAGCGTTTTAAACTATTTTATTGTTTTGGAAGTAATCCAAATATCATATTCAATAAGGGCCATATTACTAGATTTACATAAAGGGTTATTTACATACGACACAAAAGGAATAATCTACTATAAGCACTATATACGAAGCTAGATATCTCTAAAGCCTACATCCATGTAGTCATTTTAACTATACGGAAAACTGATCTCTGTCACAAGACGGTAAAGCTCATAACTCCGTACACGCAGCGGTGAACCCTTCGGAGCTGCAATTAGCGGTACGTGTCATATGTATATCGAATGTATTGTCTATTTGTCCGTCGTGCTATATCCAAATGTAATTTGCGTAGGCTTTCATAGGGCCCGGTTTATCGACGGACAGCACACGGGGCTTATCTACCCCCCGAATATCTACATATAGTTATACTTCTATATCGGGGCTGATGCGAGGATGCGAGGGGAAGTTTTGTGTATGAAATCGGTGTCGGGAAATAAATTATACGAGACATACCTATACTCAGTTTAGTTGGGTTTATGGGTACGCTTTGAAAACCGAAATCGTCAAAAATATTTTAACAAGCACAATACTTAATTATATTATTGAATTTAAAGTGATAGTTTCGGTTGGTATGTGGATACTGAAGAACCATCGGCGAAGTATTATCGCAGGATACGTATATATTTGCTTTTAATTAATATTTATGATATATCATTATCGTCATAACAACATTACTTGTTCCACGAAGTATATTATTAGCTCTTTAATAATTCCCGCGAACGAGATCTCATAATAACCTAAAACATTTTCCCCACAGTAAGCCCCTTAATTCATACATTTCGATGATTAATGGAGACCACGTATGTGTGCACATATACATACACACACACAAATATACGCGTTGGTTTGGTTTATCAGTCAATCAATAATCGTGGGCTTATCGGCGCATCGATCATCGTGTCGTTGCCCTCCGCTGACAACTCCCGGATTAATACTAATGCGATCCCATGTTTTATATAGCCGCTTAAAAAAATGGATTATTTTTGATAAAATGCCTGAAACCGATCTAGTTAATACAGAGTTAATAATAGAGAGATATAACGGTGACGAAATTTCACTATCGAAAATCCAGTGGAATTCTACAAATGGTGGTTGTGTTGTAAAAATGAGGCGCTGAATTTTGTTTCTTCACCATTGTGTTTACGTTTGTATTTTTTTTTTTTAAATATAAAAATTAGTTGCTCCGCACTGTTAATTTCGCTTTAAATGTTACGGCTCCGCTCCTGTGGGTCGCGTGATGTTATGAATATAGTCCATAATACCTTTTTCAATACATGGGTTGTTGTTATCTAATGAAAAAAATATTATTTTAAAACGGACTCACACAAACAAACATACTCTTCACATTTATATATTAGCACTATCTGCTCCGCGCGGTTTCACCCGCGTTAACGTTATGTTGTAGCGTGATGTTATATAGTCTGTAGTTTTCGTCCGCAGCATATCCCGCGTGTGCTGGGTACGCTATGTCCTTTTCAGTATCCCTTTCAGACAATGTTTATGCCATAATTTCATTACGATCATCGATCATTATTAAAATTTCATTACGATCGGTTGGATAGTTAAAACGTGAACACGTAACAAACAAACATCAGGGCTAGGGCAACAGTAGGGCTTTGTGCAAGCTCGTCTCGCAAAACAGCAGTACTTGGTGTTGTTGTGTTCCGGTTTGAAGGGTGAATGAGCCAGTGTAATTACACGCACAAGGGACATAAAATCTTAGGTCCCAAGGTTCGTGGCGCGTTGGCGATGTAAACGATGGTTAACATTTCTTACAGTGCCAATGTCTAAGGGCGTTGATGACCACTTACCATCAGGTGGCCCGTATGCTCGTTCACCTTCCTTTTCTATTAAAAAAAAAACTCCCTTTCGCTTTTCGCAGTAAAGATCACTTACCTCTATAAATGACCTACCTAACACAATAATATTTTTACAGATACTGAGATTGCGCTCTCAAACAAACTCTCTGCCTTTATATTATATAATATATGAGGTAATCGTTTTTAAAAGTCATTAATTTTTTTGAAAAGTCACCGTTATTATGTATATTGTTAATGGAGTTGATTACAACAAAGTAAAGTTATGGATATAGCTTAGTTATTATTAACAGTACCAGACACATTATTTCATAAAATAAGTATTTTGATTGATCATTGACCGTTCGAAGACAAACTAAAGATCATTCAGTCTTCCTTTTTGATTAAATAAAAAAATACAAACTGAAAAACACTAAATTCACATAATTTTGACAACGTGTATTGTGATGTTTAGAGCAAACCCACAGTTTCAATAAAATATTCAAATAATATTCCAGAGCAAATTTTCGAAAATCAACTTACTAAAATCTATTATCTTAAAAAATGTATGTATGATTGTATCTCTAGAATACAACAACTTTATAAAACACATAAATTTGTATTATACATTTAATAAATACGCTAGTGAACTTTAAGTTGTTATAAGTTTTGATAGGACTCAACCGATTTTGATGAAATAAAGACTAAACTGTATCTTGGAATATCCCTTATAAATAATTCAATTCATTCATTTATATTTTCATTTGTAATGTTTAGCCATTATAAAGATGACTCCGGACAAACAGACAAATATAAAAAAAAGGTTTGTTTGGGTTTTGGCAACTTGCTAATGGTCCCATAATAACTTAAAAAGAGGGTGTTATTTAAAACCACAGACATACACTGCATTTTTTTTATTTTTATGGATCATTACAATCAAGAAATACCTCAGACCTGAGGAGAACTGTCGTAAGAATATCAACATTTTTTTATACACGTTGCCTTGAAAATATCAGCAGATATCGTCAAACGTTGACAATATACATAGCATAAGCGGGGTTTTGTAGAGATAATTATCGTCAATAAATCCGCAAAGGCTAACCCAACGTTGGTATTAAGGCTAATAAATTGTAACGTGTTACTTGTGGCGTAGTCTGTAAGCTCGGTGTGGTTTGTGAGAGAGCGATGCCTGTGATAATCTGACCGTTCGATCAGGTCATTTAGATAGCCGCGCCCATCCCACAACAATCTCGATACTGTATATGTTGTATTAATTGCTAGATATATAAAAGATAACGACTGTTTAGGGTGTAAGATAAGACATATAAAATATATATGTAGCCGAATAATACGGGTCGTTATGTCAGGGGGTTGGACGCATTCTAATGGGTTCCATAATTCGGATTATAAGAAACAGTTGGTTATTTAATGGCCTTGCGTTTCGATGGGAAGTGTAAATCGTGTTGGACGATTGCGGATTCCACTGAGTTATTATGTACTTAAATTGTTTATAATTCATCTCCTGTTTGAATGATGAAATTTTGCCACATGTGTATCCGCCAAACTGCGTTGGAGCAACGTTGTGAAATAAACTTCTCTGTAAGGGGAGGGGAAGCCTTTGCCCAGCTGTGGGACACTGGTAGGCTAATACTTACTTACCGGTACACTTATCTCTATTCTATTAGATTCTCATCTCTTAATAGTTTTTCTTTACTTACCGTCTTCTAATTAGTAACTCAATATATTTTTAAACTAATTGTGTAATCATATTTAGGTTTTAGTTATATGTTATTATATTAACTTATTAATGTAATAAGTTATGTATGTTAACTGTTGGATTACCAAATAAATAAATGTTATCAATATAACTGAAGAAGATTTATAATGATTCTAATTTAAGTATTTGTTATTGTATTTTTATAACATACGCACGTTAAAATATGTTTGGGGTGACGCCTTTGTAGAAACTTTGATGCCGTGTTTTTAGAATTAAAATAAAATATCTGAACGTGATTTTAAAATTGTTTTACTTGTTTGTCTTCCGGTTAAAGTTGTTTAGTTGATCGGTTGTCTATAGTTACGATAACACATTGTTATATGTTTTGACAACGAATAAAAAAAAGCGGCCCTAAAACTTCGTAAACATGTTGTGAATAAATTATAAGATATTAAACTAATATATTCCACCCAATGGTTATAAATTTGACGACTGAGACTTAATATCTAAACACAATTGACTCATCAATTTTTTTTAGACTATATATTTTGTGGTAACGATTATAACTAGAAGATTACTTCTCAATACCACCGGAAGGGATACTAAAGGGGTTTTAAAGATTGTCTGTAAATAATTAAATAACAACGATATTCTATTCACACTGTTTTATAAAATTATGTATTGAAAACGAAAAACCCTTTTTGTAATCGGAACAATAAAAACATTATAAAGTCCGAGAGCATTGCTGGAGTTATGTCGAAATAAAAGCAATACGAGTAAAAAACATATCAGACAGACAGACAGCCGTGATCCTAAATCAAAAGCAAATAAACCGAGCCATAACAACGAGATCGATGCATAAAACATAACAAGAACGTATACGGCATGACTTATCAATAGGTTGTTTGACGGATCAATCAATATATTCGTTTTGTTACAGTTTCGCAATGGAAAAGGCGAAGGCGTATATAAAGAGCTCGCTGAACGCCGGCACGGGGGCGGGTGCCGGCGCCGCCGTCAAGTCGCCAGCCTCGCCCGCGACCCGCGACCAGCCCGCGGAGGAGAGGGTGTGCTTCGTCTGCGGTGGTGCTGGCTTCAGCGACCAGTACACCATTAGAGCGAAGCCTGATCCCCAGGTTCGTATGACATGCAGACTTACTCACGTCAGTTATATGTATATATACACAACAAGTGTACTTATACAGTGTACGTACATATTTTGAATCGTCGATCCCACAGTCGCTTAAGAGCAGGGTCTTTAACCAGTGCGTTCTACCTGTAATGACTTACGGTGCCGAAACGTGGACACTTACCGTAGGACTGGTCCACAAATTTAAGGTCGCTCAGCGAGCAATGAAATGCGCTTGGGGTTTCTCTGGCAGATAGAATCCGAAATGCGGACATTCGCCAGAGAACTAAAGTCACCGAAATCGCGCGTAGAATTAGCACGCTGAAGTGGAAGTGGGCTGGTCATGTCTCCAGGCGCATTGATGGCCGATGGAGACGACACGTGTTAGAGTGGAGACCACGCTTAGGCAAACGTAGTGTAGGACGCCCTGTGACAAGATGGACTGACGATTTAAAAAAGGTGGCAGGTACGGGATGGATGCGGACTGCCCTAGATCGGGATGGTTGGCGTTCTATGGGGGAGGCTCTCGTCCAGCAGTGGATGGCAAAGGGCTGAAAAAATAAAAAAATAGTGCCATAATATAGTTTCCATGGTTGGAAAGAAATTGGCGTTGTAAGGATTGATTAATATTTCTAACCGTGTCAATGTCAATGAGCGGAGATGATCTCGTAGCACAAGTGAACTGTGGTATAAGAACATACGGTCCAATATACACGTCTGCCTATCTATATATACATATAAAATATAACGATAGTTAATAATTTAAAATTAGCAAATAGATACTAAATTAAAAACAACCAATGCCGGCAACTGGTTTGTATGTATAACACGATAGCTACTGGTGTAAAATTTCGAAATATTCGTCATAATCGTAACATTTTCCACGCATCGAACGGATATCACTGGTTACCCAGTTTTAAGTGTTACACGACACGATTACATTTCATACAGTCAAGGGTATCGTATTTTGCCATTCAACATTACTTTCCAGTATTCGATTCGTATGACTGATATTAATAGCTGTTGCACTTGTAGAAAATGTTTTGTTTTTAATCAACCGTTTCGATTTCTACCTCAGCTTTAGTTTAGATTCAAATCGAGAATCTTTTTTTAACATACTTATTCCTTAGTCGTTTACGCTCACTATGAAGAATTCATTCTTTATATATGTATATCTATCAATAAATATATATATATTTACATACTCAAACCGCGCCCATGTCCTCATACATAAGATCATATCGAGTTAAACTATGAACAGACAGCATAGCAAATAAACGCTAAAATAAGTAATTGCAGAATAAATATTGAACTTACAAATTGGAATTCAAGGTATAAGTATGTACTTGTACTGATAAAATATGAATGTAAATTGATATCTCGAAAATAACTAATATAAGTGTTTATTTTTTATTTAGGGGTCACAATGACCCGTTGATTTTAACTGCGATTAGTATGGAATTCTGATTATTGTCACTAGACGGCGCTGTTTTCATTACATACGAATCGCGGTTAACGTCAACGCTGTCAAATAATAAAAGAAGAAAAACTGGCACTAGGCACTATGATAATATAAATGCGATAGTTGTTTGTCCTTACAAAAAAATTTTTTTACAAAAGAAGTTTGTATTTACAAAAAGAAAAGTAGTAAATGTGGTATATCAATTGTCTGGTTTCCATAGTACAATCTCTGCATAATTTGGGATTAGATGGCCGTGTGTGAATATTGTCCCAGGATATTATTGTTATAAATCACACTAATAGCTGGAACTGGATCACCAATATAAGGTGGTATAGTAATAGGGGATAGAAAATGTTTTTTTATACGCTCATGGAGTCGTTAAAGCCTTAAATTTTAAAGCGCTATGAGGCTTCGAGTTCGAGTTAAGCAATTTTATTAACGAAATGAATCAAATTAAAAATATAGTGTAGTAGTTGGCTTTTATAAACAGTTTTCACATTACATATTTGTCATGATAGTTGTACGTGAAGCTACTCCCGGACCTACTACATGTAGTAGGTCTTAACAAGAAGCATCGACGAGAAACTCCCTTGTTAATCTCTGAACTTTTTTCAGTACATATATAGAAGTTCAAGTAAGAACAAATTTAAAATTAATTCAATCATTAATAGACCATGCATAATATTACATTTACAGAATAGATTTTTGTTAAGTGCCGAAGTTGAGGGCAAGCTTACTAATTAGTTGCATAAAAATGTATTTTTTGAGAATAATTTAGATTTTTCAGGAAATACATTGACTATTGACAAACTAAAAGTTTGAGACAAATTGTTAGATCAATTTCGTAGATACCGAAAACATGTACAAGAGTTGCTCATATATTCGTTTAAAGAAACAATTCGATCAAATTAAATTTGTATAATGCGCCAATTGTTTTATAATTACAATACTAATTGTCAGTTTCTACGTAGTTCAAGGAACGTTCAGCGACCGGATCGATCCGGTTCCATAAGATGAATTGTTTTAAACGGTTGACATTTTAACCCGAGACAATTTTTCCTCGTTGACACGACTGCCGCCGGTGGCCCCTCGGGAATGAATTTGTTTGGTTGATCGACCAGTGCGCTGTTACGTTCAATAATGAATCATGCATTGCTTTAAAATTTATTTGTGATTGTGTATCTGTGTTTGTGCCTACCGTATGTGGGCGGGGAACTCGATAAATAGATTGAACAAAAACGGTCGGTTTTGTTATAAAACGTTTTGTTCTATTTTTAAAAAATTAACTTCATTTCACCAGCAAATTTGATTTTTATAATTAATTTATGTAACATTGTCTTAACATCAGTTGAAAACGTTGATTGAAGTCAGGGAGGATAATTTGACTTAAATCCGAACGGTGATTGGTCGATGCCGGCCGATGATGCAATAGGTGACCAATGAGCGTTAAGTATTTAATCAGATTTTGCTCATCAGTTCAGAAATTGGCGGTCACTTCGTTAATGACTTTTGGTTTCGTAGAAACATATTATTATGTTAATAAAGCGTAGATTAAATATCATAGCTCTAAAATATATAAGAGAAATACCACCCATCACGAGATCTAAGCTATCCGCCTGATTGATTTGAAATTTGACACGGTTCCTCCTCCTCCCCGACGTATACACTCAAGTACAAGTAAGAACAGATTTTAAGCAAATCCTATCTAAAATACATTTTTCTTCTTATCTAATTAATAAATTAATATAATAATTTAAATTAATATTAGTAATATATAATTTGTTTGTTAACACAGTTTATTGCGGATTACATTTTCCATACCTCTCCATTCAAGAAAAATATGTTTTAAATCAATGTGTGCGTGTTTATTCGAATATTAAATTATATATATATATATATCGGTTAATATATAACAAGGTTTTTGAAGCGTTATATTGTAATCGCTCTGTGTAGCTTAAGATAATTACATAATGACGAAATAAATCTTGTGGAATATGTGCGATATTGATTTCGTAGACGTTTTAATGACACAGATTAATATGATGAGTTTTATTTGTGTAGGACAAAAAAAACGCTACAAGCTATATCTACGACCTTTTCACTGGCATTTTTTATCATTATACTAAGATTGATTTTTCTCTTAATTTGATGAATCTTATATTCTTATACAGCTCTCGTCGGATGAAAATTGCACAAAAAAACATCGACATCGTTCTGAATTGCCATAGACTTCATTTTTTTCATTAAGGCTGCCAAGTTTCTAATTGGAAACATTCGATCATTTCCTGTAAGTCTTGGCATCGTATTTTTCACTAGCAATTGACCTACTTCTATGAAAAGAGTATTACGCCGTCATATTTAATGGTCATCCGATGAATTATTTTAGTAACTAAAAGTTATATTTAACGTCGTTAAGTCCTCTACCTTGGAATTTATCCACGTTGTACATATTTTATCGTATCAAACAGTCTTCCGACTGCCGTTTGTGTGTATATTTGGGCTATGGACTTGTTTTGAACTTTTAACAAAGGTTTTAATGACCAACCACTGCTTCTTTAAATTCGTTTGACTCTTATCAAGGTTTTGAGTATTTCGTTTTCTCGATATAAAACACTGACGTCAACAGACTAATTACAGGCACAAGGGACATAAAATCTTAGGTCCCAAGGTTGGTGGCGCATTGGCGATGTAAGCGATGGTTAACATTTCTTACAGTACCAATGTCCAAGGGCGTTTGGTGACCACTTACCATCAGGAGGCTCATATGCTCGTCCGCCTTCCTGTTTTTTTTTAAAAAAAGACTAAAATAAATTTGAGGTAAATTATGATTTATGCAAGATCATAGTGAATTACTAATATTCGTATTTTCTTTAAATTGAAGCATAAGCTTGTGTTTCGAGTGTAGACGACAATAGCCCAATATTTGACGTGACAAATATGGCGTGGAGCTATTGAGGTTAAAGGCTATATTAATTATTTATTGCATAAAATTCTGCTTCATAGTAATTCATAAACCGCAGTTCAAACTTCGTTCGCAATTTTCTCACAATAAAAAAATATAAACTCACGTACAAAGCCATGCGAACATAACGCGTTTCCCATAAAATTTTCACATATATTGTCGCATACAGCTGTCATTTTATAAGCGTTTGTCACATGGGACCCGGTCTGTTGTAACCACAGAACCGCGTGCACACCGGAAGTGGTATACGAATATGGTATCTATGTGTATGTGTAATTACGTTTATTTTTGTTCGCATTTTATAATTAATTTTAAGCTAATATTTGAATGATAATTTTTTGTTGCCCTTGTTTGTGCAGGAAATTATTAAACTTATTAATTTTCTCTTTCAAGTCCTCAATTTGGGCAACTAGTTTAAGTTATTAACATTTATTGCCCAGTTCGGAAATATTTTCAATTGATTTCAATATATTCTATTATTATAAACATGTTATAAGATTATAAATGAATTTGATTTTATCAACGAAAAGTAAATTGAAACGTGTCTATTGAAATTTTTTGATTCCCTGTCTACTATGCGAGCTTTTCCTTGCGAGTTCCCTCTATATATTTTACTCCACCTCTCTAAATCTGTTATACCCCGTGCGTTACAATATCGTCCTGTAAATGTATGGCAATGGGTCCCCTGAGAAGTACGGTTTACATTTTATTACACTGTCGTTTACATATGGCAGATTTTCAGCTTATAGTGTTGGCCACAAGATTAGTTATAAACACGTGAAAAAATTGGGACCCATTTCGGTTCTATTTCACAAAAGACAGTTAATCGAAATATATACAGGTCTCTGAGTCATAATCATCAACGTCCGTTGAAGATATAGTGTGTGTGATAGTGCCAAAAATTCGCCATTTTGTTATTCGTATTGTTTGCCTATAACATGTTTCATACTTCTCACAAGGCGATGTAATCAGCTACCACCAGTTTGCCCACCATCACAAACTGACTTATTACTAAGTCTTGAAGCATCTCGAATGCTTTACATTATGATTACACGATTGTCTACCTCAAAGTATGCGACAATTAGCCAGCAGATCTCAGCTTCGTGACATGCAAATGTTCTCGAACGTGAAGTAAAATGTTGTGTGTTGTGGCAATAATTGAAGTAGCGTGTTAACTTTATCTTAATGACCCTCGAGAGGTGTCTCTTGTAAGTAAACATTTGGTTTTATCCTCATATTAAATAATCAAGTATAGCGTTACCATGTACAGTCAGATACGACGGTTGATATGTAATTTAGACTTGAATCACCTAGATTATTTATTTTATCATGTCGTAATTATCAAATATGTATTAATCTGACTGTATTTAAAATAAACAGTACGTGTTTAAAATGCGATTCGTTCGGATAAATTATGTCAATTGAATTGAATATAAA
Organism: Nymphalis urticae; assembly: GCA_905147175.2. Classification (NCBI taxonomy): domain Eukaryota; kingdom Metazoa; phylum Arthropoda; class Insecta; order Lepidoptera; family Nymphalidae; genus Nymphalis; species Nymphalis urticae. Next base: position 779,886 of record LR990007.1, read on the forward strand.
GTGACCTTCGTGAAATAATAAATGTTTGCAGTGCAAATAAAAATGTATATATATTATATATGTATGTATGAATATTACATGATTGTTTAAAGATTAAGTAAGAAGGAAACTAGTGAGTTTCGCACCGGCCCTTTTCAGTAGAATATACATTCGGACCGATGCTACCTTCTCTATATATAATTGTGAAAAAGGATATTTATATATATATATATTGAATATCTTCCAAAAATTAACTAAATACTAGTATTATATTAAAAATTCTGATTCGTTTACAGAGCTCAGAACCTTACTTCCCGTTCCTCGGCGTCAACGCGCCCCCCGCCGGCTACCGGACCGAGGGCGACGAGGAGGGCACGGTGCGCTGCTGCTGCGTCTGCTACACCTTCCTCAGGCAGCAGTGGGAGCAGTACGACAGGGAGAACAAGCCGCATAGCCAACGGTTCTACTGGATGAAGAGGCTCGATGGGAAACCATTTATTGGTGAGTGATTACCAGTGAGTCCTTGCGACGGTTTTTTTAACAACAAAAAACTTTTCATATAACGTTTACGTTGCCTTACGTTTTTAGGGTTTTTACGTTAGTTAAACGATGCTGTGCCTTCGTCTTTTGAATATCAAATCAACGATGACAGAACGGGCGATATCATTGTGTAACTAATCAATCGTTAAACGACGTTCATAAATGAGCCCGTAACAGTTTTGTTTCTTCACGGTAACAGCCTTTAAATGTCCCACTGCTGGGCTAAGGCCTCTTCTCCCTTTTTGAGGAGAAGGCTTTGGTGCTTATTCCACCACGCTGCTCCAATGCGGATTGGTGGAATACACATGTGGCAGAATTTCAGTGAAATCAGACACATGCAGGTTTCCTCACGATGTTTTCCTTCACCGAAAAGCACGAGATGAATTATAATCACAAACTAAGCCCATGAAAAACTTCAGTGGTGCTTGCCAGGGTTTGAACCCACGATCATCGGTTAAGATTCACGCATTCTTACCACTGGGCCATCTCGGCTTTCTTACATGTCGATAATTGATTCCATGATGGGTTTACATGTCAAGCTATTTAGGGTTACACGAACGGATGTAAGCGTAAGGCATATAAATTAGACATGGTTTACGTCGGCAATGCGCTTCCGACCGTGGGATGCGTGCGTTGTCAAGTCCTTCGTGTACGGATACATTGACTCTCACGCAATATTTCACATCGAAAAACAACAATACCGAACATTGTTTTGTTGTTCGGCGCTACGAACTACCCAGAATGGTCTGACCGACTCTCACCAGGGTCGTGTGTCGATTATTTCGAATTTCTCAATACCCAAGCCATTTTTGCGTTAACATTGAATGTTTCTTTTTTAGAACGTAAAATCGATTTTTTTCTATATATATATAACCGGTATGGAGAGAGTATTTATTCTCGGTAATACACCGAACAAGAAACGTTCGCCATATCTGCTGATTTATAGAGTGTCTGTGACATCGCAGTTTTTCCTGTTCGTAGTAAGTGTGTCACATGCATCATGTTCGAGAGTTCGTAACGTTTTTTAACGTCTTTCACGCATAATGAAACAATATCACGTCTAGACTCGTAACATAAATAATCTTAGGGGTGTTTGTTAGAAGTACAAGAAAACGTTGTTTTTTTTTACCGACGCAAAGTTATGATGCGTTGTTTTTACCTAGTGTTTAGTATGTGTGTTTTCTTTGACGTATATTTATTGAGGGTTATGGAATGGTTCTATTATTATATGTTAAATATAAAAGTAACATTTTTGTGTGCTTATCCTTTATAACGTTGCGATTATTTTCGTCCCGATAAATGTGTTTACAACGGGTTTGTTAAGCTAATGAAATTAACTTTTATTAATAAACGCGTAACTCTAGTATTTTATGAAATTGTTTGTGTTATGTTGAGAATGCACGGCGACACATTCAACAACGTTCGGTAATTCGGGCGTTATGTGTTAATTACAGATGTTCGTTAGTGGCAACCCATAGCCCCCATGTTACTCAAGTAGTATACCCGTATGCCGACATGTATTCGTCTTTGTTTCTTACCTTTTTTTCTAATTCATGTTACATCACTAATAGTCTGTTGACTATTGTCTAGGATGTTTTAAAGAATTGAAGCAATTTTGGCATCTGTTTACATTCACTAAAGTCAATAATTATAATGAAATATAATTAAATCGATCGTATTGGTCCTTGTTCGTATCATAATTGTGAACTAATTTCGTTCGTTAACCGAACAACTGTCGATTCCTAGTACACGTTAGGACGTGAATGCGTTTACTGTGTCAATTAGCTGCGTTGCGGCAGGCATACCTACATCGTGACCTATGTTTGTCTGCGCCAACAGCCATGCGCTGCCAATTCTGTTACATCGCGTGCGTCTTGTGCTCATGTAGACCATTTAGCTCGTATGTTAAACTTGCTTTTGCAAAAAAAATAAGGAAACCTGGATGAGCTCGTTTATATATATAAATCGTTATAACTTATTGCTATGACCCTAGCGAGCGGAGCAACAGTGCTCTTCGGTAACCAACTTTTGGTTGAACTTTCAGACATTTTATGATCGTTTTCTGCGATGAGTTTCGACTTTGTTCTTACAGAACAGACCTACAGCTACCATAAATCTGTCAAAGTGTAGAGACTAATTAATAACAATTGTTAACAGATGTGTTTAACTGTTTAGTTTTTACATTGATCTGTCATTCAAGATGTCACTCGGATTACTTATTGATAACGCGAAGTGGATGTATTCTGTATGATCAATCTCAGAGCTCGTCGCAGAACACGATCGTGAAACGCCTTATATTGGTATGCGACAACGGTTTTTTTTTTTTTTTTTATATTACCCGGGAGGGCAAATGACTCTACTCCACCTGATGTTAAGTGGTAGTAGAGTCCAAACGCGAGGACGGCCAGTACAGTTGGGAAGAAGGTTCTGCACTAGCCGCCCTCGCCTTGCCGGCCCGCAAGATGCCTCTTCACGCCTCGTTTGAAGGAACCCGGGTCGTAAGAGGAATACGTGTGCTGGTAAGGAATTCCATTTCTTGGAAGTGCGACAAAGAAAGGAGTTGCCAAATTTCTTTGTGCGCGATGGAATTGATGTCACAGTTAGTCGGTGACATCGAGAGCCAGCACGCGTAGACTTGTAAAGGAAGGGGGAAGCTGGAATTATGGAGAATAATTCCTCGGAACACTCGCCGTGATACAGTCGATAGAAAGCGCTCAGCGCTGCTATCTCTCGAAGCAATTGTAAAGGCTCGAGGGTGTTAGTGAACTTTACGTCGCCAATTATGCGGACCGCACGTCGCTGCAACCGATCCAAGGCCTCAAGTAGGTATTTAGCGGAGCCATCCCAAAGGTGCGAGCAATATTCAACGCAAGACCGTACCTGTGTTTTGTACAGCAGGCACAGTTGTTGAGGCGTGAAAAAACGCCGCACCTTGTTCAGAACTCCGAGTTTCCGTGAAGCTGTTTTTATTACAGCCTCGATGTAATCCCTTGGACTAAGGTCGCAGCGAACGTCCATCCCCAGCATGGCGATTTTGCTTTGTATCACCAGCGGAGTGCCACAGAGGGAGGGAAAAGGGGAAAATGGTGACTTTTTTGCTGTGAGAGCGCATACCTGTGTTTTCTTGGCATTAAACTCAACAAGATTATCTGAGCCCCATTTGGCGATAAGCTCTAACGTCCTATTGAGTTCAATGACAAGATCCTCCCGCCTCTCCCTAATTTCCGCTCGCCCAGCCACTGCGCGTCCGTGGTATCCACCATGCACGTACTATCGTCTGCATAGCAATGAATGCTCCCGAGAGAGAGCATATCATTGATATGCAAAAGAAACAGAGTGGGAGATAGCACAGATCCCTGGGGGACCCCAGCATTCACTACATAGAATTGTGAAGCGCAACCATCAACTAAAACACGAAGGCTGCGCTTGTGTAGGAAGCTGGCAATCCAGGTGCAAAGCTGAGCAGGCAGACCATATGCCGGCAGCTTGGAGAGAAGACTTCTGTGCCAGACCCTGTCGAAAGCCTTGGAGATATCGAGGCTGACAGCCAACGATTCCCCACGCTTGTCGATAGCTTCACCCCAGAGGTGTGTAATCTTAAACGGTCACGGTAAAGTTGGTCTTTCATTTCAATTTCACGAGTGTGTGTGTGTGAGTAAGTTTATTTGGTGGTAGGACTTTGTTTAAGCCCGTCTCGGTAGGTACTACTAACTAATCACACGTTATACCATATAAAGCAATACGTAATGTTGTATTCCGATTTGTAGCGTGAGTGAGCCAGTGTAACTACAGGCACAAGGGAACTATCATCTTAGTTTCCACATTTTGGTTGGTTGGTTGCACATTGAGGATGTAAGCAATCGTTAATATTTCAATTAGCGCCAATGTCTACATACAATGATGATCATTTGTCATCAGGTGTAACCGTAACAGCCTTTAAATGTTCCACTACTGAGCTAAAGGCCTCCTCTCCTCTTTTTGAGGAGAAGGTTTGGAGCTTATTCCACCACGTTGCTCCAATGCGGGTTGGTGGAATACACATGTGGCAGAATTTCAGTGAAATTAGACACATGCAGGTTTCCTTCACCGTAAAGCACGAGATGAATTATAATCACAATTATAATTACGGTGATTTAATAAAAATAAAATATAAAGCAGAATATCGCTGCTGATTTATGTTTACAGTGGAAACATAGTGCGAGCCATAAAACGATATTACTGACGTGACGTCATGCTACGTCAAACGAGATAACGTCGTATCTAAATAATTTACTTCGTACATAGAAGGTCAACACGAAAAATTGCTATCGAAGGTAATATTATATTCAGTTCACTTACTCATTTTAGGGATGGGGATAATTATTAAGTAATGGTAAAATGTAACCTACGTCCTTAACCTTAGAGTGCAGTCTTGCTTTATATCAAACTTTATCATCATCGGTTCAGAGGTTCAGGCGGGAAAGCGTAACAGAGTTATTACTTAGTTTAGTACTACGTATTATGTATTTATATACAACTATTGCAAACAAATTTAATTTAAAAAAATAGGTAGGTATTATAGTATTAGTTCGAAATTTAGGTAAACTCTTACGTTAAGCCTCCACATACCAAATGAACATTCACGTCCAATCGAAGATTGATTCGTCGCTCTGCACTTTGATGACGATTATCGATCGAAACTTGATCGTGTATACAGAAACGTTTTCGTAAATATTTCATTTGTCACTGTCGAATTGAAAGTGTGGTAACAATGGAAAGGTTGCTGACGTCACGATCGTGGTTCCGTAACAATCGCAATTGTATTGGTTTTCTGACATCAAATCAAAGATCAGATTCGTTTTCGATCTTCAAGCGAATGGTCGCCATTCGCCACTAATGTATGTTCGATACACTCGACCAATATAATGCAATGTCTCATCTCTCCTGGCTCTGTGACCTGTTATTTTTGTCTTTTGCTCAACAGTTTTTCACTATATTAAAGTTGATTATGTTTATAGCTACAGCTTTAATAATGACGCGAGAGGCTAAAGTTAAGCCTTAGAATTTTTATTGAACGAAATCGAACCGTTTTGCATATGTATATAGTTATTCGTAAGACATTAATGATAAGGATACTACCATATAACCAACATCATAAGCGATAACTTTTGTTTGGGTAATGACCTATGACTTTTTACAAAACGTATTTAGGTTATTTTTAGACACACTTTTTTATTAGATTGTTTTGTCAGCAGACAGTCTTTAATAAATTCTAAAATTAGTGTTGTTTATAGATCTATTAACTTAACCTCTTCCTGTCTTCCTACAACTTGCTAAATCCTTTTCAATCTGGTTTTAGATCTGGCCATAGTACGGCTACTGCATTAGTCAAGATTACCGACGACATCAGATTAGCTATGGATAACCAGGAAGTTACAATTTTATCATTGCTTGATTTTAGTAATGCTTTCAATACTGTAGATTTCGACATACTCCTGGCTATACTAAATTCTCTTAATATATCTCCATCGGTAATTAATTGGTTTCATAGTTATCTCAGTGGTCGCCGTCAACGTATTAGAATCCAAGATTCTTACTCGGACTGGTTGGCGATAAGTGCCGGTGTTCCCCAAGGCGGTGTCTTATCTCCTCTTCTATTCTCAATTTTCATCAGCTCTGTAACTCAACATATCTCTTCTTCCTACCACTTGTATGCCGACGATCTCCAAATTTATACTCATTCCACAACTACTGACCTACCACTTGCTATTCAATTAATTAATTCTGACTTAGACAAAATTTTAAAGTGGAGTCTTTCTTTTGGTCTCGAGGTAAATCCTATTAAAAGCCAGGCTATTATAATTGGCAGTTATAAATTATTACCCCGTGTAGACTATTCCCGTTTGCCACCTGTTGTCTTTAACAATACTATAATCCCATTAAGCAGCAAAGTTAAAAATTTAGGAATATATATTGATCAAAATCTCTCATGGATGTCACAAATAAGCGAAGTGAGCAGGAAAATGTTTCACTCGATTGGGTCCATTCGTAGACTACGTAATTTTCTACCTATCCCTACCAAAATTGCGTTAGCTCAAGCCATCCTCTTGCCCATCCTTGATTACGCCGACACCTGCTATCTTGATCTAAGAGAGGAGCAATTAAATAAATCCGAGCGTATTCAAAATCTCTGTATTCGGTTTATATTCGGACTCCGCAAATTTGACCACATTTCTGAATTTCGCAAAAAACTCGAGTGGCTCCCAATCCGTCTTCGCAGGAATACTCATATTCTTTCTCTTCTCTACTGTATACTTTTTCATCCAAATTCTCCTCAGTATCTTAAACACCGTTTTGAATTCCTTAAGGACTCGCACGGTCGCACTCTACGATCTGAAGATAACTTAATCCTTAAAATTCCTTCTCACTCCTCTTCTTTTTATACCAATTCCTTCTCTGTCCAAGCAGTTCGACTATGGAATTCCTTACCACACCACTTGAGACAATCTCAAACTATTAATACGTTTAAAATCCGACTCAAGGCGTATTATTTGTCATTGTAATTATCGGGGAGTGTTGTTTTGTTGTCTGCTGCACTTTGTTGTTATTTATTATTATAATTTCTCATATATATATATATATATATATATATATATATATATATATATATATATATATATATATATATAAACGTATATACGTAAACATACATATTATTTATATATATATATATATATATATATATATATATATATATATATATATATATATATATATTGAATTCAGCCTTTTGCCGTCCACTGCTGGACGAAAGCCTCCCCCATAGAACGCCAACCATCCCGATCTTGGGCAGTCCGCATCCATCCCACCATCCATGCCACCTTCTTCAAATCGTCGGTCCATCTTGTCACAGGGAGCCCTACACTACGTTTGCCTAAGCGCGGTCTCCACTCTAACACGTGTCGGCTCCATCGGCCATCAATGCGTCTGGAGACATGACCAGCCCACTTCCACTTCAGCGAGCTAATTCTCCGCGCGATGTCGGTGACTTTAGTTCTCTGGCGAATGTCCTCATTTCGGATTCTATCGCCCAGAGAAACCCCAAGCATCGCGCGTTCCATCGCTCGCTGAGCGACCTTAAATTTGTGGACCAGTCCTACGGTGAGTGTCCACGTTTCGGCACCGTAAGTCATCACAGGTAGGACGCACTGATTAAAGACCCTGGTCTTAAGCGACTGTGGGATCGACGATTCAAAAATATGACGCAACTTCCCGAATGCCGCCCAGCCCAAACGTATTCTTCTTTTAGCCTCCTTCTCAAAGTTGTGCCGGCCAAGTTATATAGTTTGGCCCAGGTAAATATATTCCTGCACAACTTCAAGTGGAGAGCCATTTACGACCACTGGTCCCGGGGATACATGATTGTTTGCCATAATTTTGGTCTTTTCAATGTTCATCCCGAGACCTACTCGTCTCGAAGAATCGCTCAGGTTGTTTAGCATCTCTTCCAAATCCTGCAGAGTCTCCGCCATGATGACAATGTCGTCGGCAAATCGCAGATGTGTAATGTGTTGGCCATTGATATTAATGCCGCGTCCGTTCCAATCGAGCGTTTTGAAGACGTCCTCCAATGCATTGGTAAAAAGTTTCGGGGAGATTACATCCCCCTGTCTTACCCCGCGATGCAATTGGATTGGTCTTGTGCTCTGAACTTGGACGGTCATAGTTGCGGCTTCGTACAAACACTTCAACACCTGGATATACCGATAGTCAATTAGGCACCTCTGCATGGATTCCAGAACAGCCCAGGTCTCCTATTATATATTTATATATTTTTTTTTTTTTTTTTTTTTTTTTTTTTTTTTTATATTTGCCGGGAGGGCAAATGACTCTACTCCACCTGATGTTAAGTGGTAGTAGAGTCCAAACGCGAGGACGGCCAGTACAGTCGGGAAGAAGGTTCTGCACTAGCCGCCCTCGCCTTGCCGGCCCGCAAGATGCCTCTTCACGCCTCGTTTGAAGGAACCCGGGTCGTAAGAGGAGGGGAATACGTGAGCTGGTAAGGAATTCCATTTCTTAGAAGTGCGACAAAGAAAGGAGTTGCCAAATTTCTTTGTGCGCGATGGAATTGATGCCACAGTTAGTCGGTGACATCGGAAGCCAGCACGCGTGGACTTGTGAAGGAAGGGGGAAGCAGGAATTAGGGAAAATAATTCCTCGGAACACTCGCCGTGATACAGTCGATAGAAAGCGCTCAGCGCAGCTATCTCTCGACGCAATTGTAAAGGTTCGAGGGTGTTAGTGACCTTTACGTCGCCAATAATGCGAACTGCACGTCGCTGCAACCGGTCCATGGCCTCAAGAAGGTACTTAGCGGAGCCATCCCAAAGGTGCGAGCAATATTCAACGCAAGACCGTACCTGTGTTTTGTACAGCAGGCACAGTTGTTGTGGCGTGAAAAAACGCCGCACCTTGTTCAGAACTCCGAGTTTCCGTGAAGCTGTTTTTATCACAGCCTCGATGTAATCCCTTGGACTAAGGTCGCAACGAACGTCCATCCCCAGCATGGCGATTTTGCTTTGTATCACCAGCGGAGTGCCACAGAGGGAGGGAAGAGGGGAAAATGGTGACTTTTTTGCTGTGAGAGCGCATACCTGTGTTTTCTTGGCATTAAACTCAACAAGATTATCTGAGCCCCATTTGGCGATAAGCTCTAACGTCCTATTGAGTTCAATGACAAGATCCTCCCGCCTCTCCTGAATTTCCGCTCGCCCAGTCACTGCGCGTCCGTGGTATCCACCATGCACTGTACCATCATCTGCATAGCAATGAATGTTCCCGAGAGAGAGCATATCATTGATATGCAAAAGAAACAGAGTGGGAGATAGCACAGATCCCTGGGGGACCCCAGCATTCACTACATAGAATTGTGAAGCGCAACCATCAACTAAAACACGAAGGCTGCGCTTGTGTAGGAAGCTGGCAATCCAGGTGCAAAGCTGAGCAGGCAGACCATATGCCGGCAGCTTGGAGAGAAGACTTCTGTGCCAGACCCTGTCGAAAGCCTTGGAGATATCGAGGCTGACAGCCAACGATTCCCCATGCTTGTCGATAGCTTCACCCCAGAGGTGTGTTACGTACGCTAGAAGATCACCTGTAGACCGTTTTGGTCGAAATCCGTACTGACGATCATTAATTAGACAGTGATCTTCTAGGTAATGGATCAGTTAGTTGTTAATAATCCGTTCCATCACCTTACAAAGTACTGAGGTGATAGCTATTGGCCGATAATTTGCCGGGTCAGACCGATCCCCTTTTTTGGGAACCGCTTGCACATTAGCTCTTCTCCAAGCCTCCGGCACACATCCCGAAGAAAGAGAAAGTTGGAACAGGCGCGTTAACACGGGAGACAGCTCCGCCGCGCACTTCTTCAGCACTATGGCTGGTATTCCATCGGGACCGCTAGCTTTCCGTACATCAAGTGATTGCAGCTCCGCTCGCACATCACGCTGCCTGATTTTGATGTCAGGCATCGTGTGGCCACAAGAAGGTATTACTGGTGGCAGAGCACTACAATCATCGATGACGGAGTTGTCGGCAAAGAGTTTAGCCAGGAGATCAGCTTTCTCTTGCGGGCTGTGAGCTAGCGATCCGTCCGGACTTCTGAGCGGTGGCAGCGAAGGTTGGCAGAAATATATATATATATATATATATATATATATATATATATATATATATAGATTTATTTAAGAGATAAAGATAAAAATTGAGATGATCAGTACACCTCCTTACAGCTTTATTTATGTATTTCTTGTCCTTTAACAAAAGGTTGTCTGGAAGAGATCGCTCTTTTAGCGATAAGACCGCCTTTTGTTCAAAATAGTTTTCGTTTTTCTTTTGTTTGTGTTTGTATTGGTTATGTAACTATTTTGTTACAATAAAGCATATTATTATTATTATTATTAAGATATCCTTACAAAATCTTTGAACAACAGATTCTTGAAATTTATTGCCTTCTACTTGTGACAGGAGGTGCATTCTTGCCACCATTCAACTCGGTCACGATTTGTAGGGTAGCGATTATTATTGTCATATATTTAAAATTTTAATATAAATAATTATGTAATAAAGATTAAAATTACACATATTGGAAATCATTTTACCCAAAAATATTATAAACTCTGTACCTGTGTCACGTATAACAAATAGCCTGAAATATAGTTAAATAAGTCTCAATTTTTTAATTACCATCGTCTTGTGCACCTAGATAAATCCGCATAAATATGATATACCTAAAAAATAACATAAAACAATACAAAAAGCGACATGAAACATTCGCTTTAGCATTGTTTTCGTAAAACCTTTTTTTAGACAATGTCATTACAATTGCATACATATTTAAAACATCGTCCGTTCCGTATTTATTGATCCCGTGTACGATGGATTTATGACGAACGGTCTAAGTTAACGTCGAGAGGACGACACAGTCGATACTCCCGGCCCTTTCATCTCCGATCACAGATTTTTTTTTATAAAAAATCCTTCTAGATATAGATAGAAGAGAAGAGCTTATCTTCTTAATAGAGGATAATTCGCGAGAATATGGAACCTAAGGAATATATCGTGCATAAATCTACTACATGAGTCAGATGAAATTTTGCCACGTGTGTCTCCACCAACCAGTGCTTAACAGATGGTGGAATATACTCAATACTTTCAAAGAGGATTGGAGGTCTTTGCACAAGTGTGGGACAATTATGGGCTGCCTGGTTAGTTGTTTAATTAATCCGCTTCTCATTATATCTTACAGTCTTTAAGGTAAAATTAACTTCGTTTTAACTTAAAGTACGTTCGTACGTTCTATCACTTATATTACTTAATCTTATATTTATAATATATATATATAACTTTAAACATTTTTCATTCAACTTTGTAAATGCGTATATCTAAGACAGTTCATTAATTCAATTGATATTTCATAGAATTTCGAAAATGTTTCGTTATGAACGGTTAAATAAGAATAAAATGTTAAACTAGTATTTTCAGAAGAACGTCTTTGGACCTCTGCCACAGTTACATGGCGCTTCATTTAAATGTTATCCGAATAAGCAGTAAATCTATATTTATGTTCAGCTAATTTGAATAATTATATTTGGGTATGCGGTCCGTTTTTTGTTGGTCATTAGGAGACCGGTCATAGGCCCTCTGGTATGGTTCCTTTAAAGGAACAGTTAACATAAACGTCAACTACTATCGCAAAGTGTGGCAATCTTGCGTACGAAATATACTCATATAATATAAAGGGAGAAACCAAAGAGATACTCTAGTGAAGCCAAAGTTAACATGTTTGTATAACTTTTGTCTAAAGACCGCCTCTCGTTTTGAGGAGATTCGAAGCTATCATCAAACTCATCCGATGCTGGTTAATAGATTTCATCCGATTCATGCAGGTTACGCGCAACACGAGATGTACAAGCACATGAGATCTGAGTGGTGCTTGAGTATTTTGAAAACTAAACCTTAGGCTCCGCGTCCGCTAGTAAACGTTACAAAAGTGGGAAGAAACTCGATACTATCAAACAGACAAATATTGTAACAATATAAATATCTATACAGGTGTGTTCCAGGATACGATAAAACATCTGCCCCTGTGTGCGTCCGTTCAGTTTTTGCACATTGACGCAGCTGAACCGTTGAATACAAGTCGCGGCAAGTTTATCGGTATACGCTTCGCAATCGCCAAGAAATGTTAATTCGGATGGAGACATAAATTACAAATGTTATCGTAAATCTCGTTTAATAGCTAGAAACGATGTGCCGTTTGCAACTGGTGCTGTATTTTTTATATAAAGTTCAACTGTAGTTCCGAGATCGTTGGCTGACTGGCGCCATCAGCTATATATCTGCGACGGGATATTCTACTCTATTTCGAAGGTGCTTAAATTGCTTTTTGTATATGAGTTTCTTTCGATGGTTCTTCTCAGATCTGAGTTGTCTGTTTCTGAAACTGTAGTAAATTTTTGATGATAATTAATCAAATGTAATGCTTCTAAATTGAATAAAGATTTTGATTTTCATATAAATATGCCATATTGCCGCGTTGTGGGTAAAGTGCAGGTCGTCTATACGTACAACACATTCTTAAGTTATTCTTGCAAAAATGTTTTTGTATAGTTATACGAGAATTTTGAACGAGAGTAGTTACACTCAAAGGGATATTTAGGTGTTACGGTTTACAGTACGTTAATGATGACGATAATGATTTGTATTATAATTGATGTGGGTAGAAATAATTCGAAATTTATGATCAAATGGTCTTGATATCGATAGTATAAATTGTTGTTTTTTTACGGTTGTATAATAAATCTCCGGTGACTTTCGGTGTCACGCTTACATTTAAACATAAATAGGATGTATTGGTTCAGCACGACGAGCAATCGAACTTCTTTTTTAATATTTCAAAAACAAAGGAAAAAAAACTCGAAGAACTCATTCCTTCAACCCCTTTTGTATATCTTTTTTTTTACTTATTAAAGAACGCAAAAGGTTACTGCTGCATAGCAGTGGTTACATCGGAATTTTATTGTTTGTGGTATTCGGTATGTTTATTCATATCGACGACGGGGCTAACGAGCAACAAGAGCGAAATTATGTTGGATCTAATTCCATCGCGATGTTTTAGTTTATTACACGTGATAAAATATAAATAGACTATCGACAATACTTGTTTAAATACGTGTTAATAATTATGCTTTTATTATCCGCGATACAATAATGATTACCTTTATTTAATGATTTTTTATTATATTTTCGGAGATACAATTAACCAGGTAGTCCTTTAGTATCAACATTCAAATGTTACGTATATAAACATGCACACATATGTAAATTAGTATTCCTGATTATAAAAAAAACAATCGTTGTAAAATTTTAATTGGACCACAGTGGCTAATTAATTAGAAGCAATCGCAAAACCATACGACCGTTAAATTCGAAAGCAATTTGGCGATCGAATCGTAAAGTTATAATTTGGTTAAACGAGTTTCGTATCTTTTAAAAAGTAACTCGTTAACTTTATTGTATTGTATTGTATGGTATTGCTTCGACCGGAGACTTTCCGTTTGAGAGTTACGTGTTTCAGTTTTAATTATATTCAATCAAATAAACTTCGGCTAAAAGAAAAATGTTTTTGTTTTTGTTTATTCAGTTGGTAAAAATTGAGAATTTTTACATTGTATTTTCAAATGGAATAGTTAGATAACTTTCTGGTTTTCCGTGTTAAAATTGGACTGTATGAGTTTATTTCATTAACCTAATACGTTGTTGTTGTTGTTTGTTGACGATGATGTCCTCCTGACCGTCTTCAGCCCCGGCGGCCAATGTCGAGAGATTAGCTACCTGCGCAAGACATAAATATAACTTATAATACGATGGAACGGCAATCCGACACGACTGGAAAGAGTTCAGGTCCAACGGCATTACGTGCTCTCTGAGGCACGGGAGTGTACTCACTTCCAACTTCCAGACTGGGTTGCGACTGAGATTTTTCACTTTCAATTGAATGTTGACCTAATAACGAAAAAAGTTACATGACATAATATCCGACTGATTTGAAGATTTTCACCGAAAATTCATTTTGTAAAATACGTGACGTTATTTCCGATATTATTTTTGAATTGCCCGTTTCTGTAGTAAATATACTCACCGCGTGCAAATAAAGCGAAATATTTTCCATAATCACATGTTAATTTTTCCTCATTCGAAAATAAAAATCTCATTTCGATAAGGAACATGTATCTCTACAGCGTGTACCCAACGTTGCCTCCATTCAATAAACACGTACAAGCCCCGGGGGACGCTCCTTTATCTCTTGCCTATTGAAAGATCGAAGTATTTTCCCTTATCCGTACTAGGGTTCCGTAGCGGAGTAAAAACAAATTAATGTTTTTATTATACTACAACTAAGGATGTAAAAATGACATTTAAAACGTACTTCTAACATATCTTTATATATTCGATAATTCTGAACGACTGAATAACCGATTGAATATATATTAACTTTCAATCAATTTTATTTATTTTTTTCGTTTCAAAACAAAACGCTTGGTTTGCTAGTATTTATATAACATTGCGTCGATGAAAATTACACTGATTGTCAACTGGGTAAGTTTGAAATTTGTACTGTGTGAAATTAAAACGTCGAAGTGGCTTAGGTTACTTTTTCTTAATAAGCTCTATCTTTTAAAATCTATAGAAGCTTTTATAAGACTACTAAATTAAAATCGTGCTTATTAACGCTCTTACACAAGTAACATGTCGTTTATATATAGAATACTAAAATATATATAAATAATTTTAGCACATATTTGATATGTCACGTGACTCAAGATTGACGGAAGAAAGACGATAGAAATCGCTCCGAATCGAATCGAAAGCATTTGTCCAAGTCAGCAGCTGTCGCCCATTGTCGACCACACCGACACAATACTCTGACAATAATACGTGGGCGTTGATAAAATTAACTTGAAATGCGACTTAAACGCGCCCGCCGCCTGACGATGGGAACAATAGCTACCATACGTGGAAGATGGACATACAAAATGGAAGTGAAACTGGAATCGGTAGTTCTAATAGCATGGTGTTCGATTCTATACTAAGATTCTGCAAATGTTTTTAAATTGCCCTCTCAGTAAATATGAGTTTCATATTATTATCCTATTACCCGTATCATTAGCTTATGGTATTTGGTAGGGCTTTGTGCAAACTCGTCCGAGTAGGTGGTGGTACACTCATCAGATATTCTACTGGAAAACAGCAGTACTTGTTATTATTGTATTGCGGTTTAAAGGGTGAGCGAGTCAGTGTAATCTTAGTTCTCAAGGTTGGTCGCGCATTGGCGATGTAAGCAATGGTTACATTTTTTTACAATGCCAATGTATTGCGTATGCGTTTGTGATCACTTACCATCAGGTGGCCCATATGCTCGTCCACCTACCTATACTATAAAAAAACTTATTAGTCAATATGACTATACCGATAATAAAAAACGTGTATTCGTTGATTTTCTTTCCGTTTATTTAATTTACTTATGTATAGATAGATATATGAGAATTGGTGGTAAAGAGTAACCGAGTTGGTCGCCGGTTCTTCTTGGTAGGCTAACAATTAATTCTATTTTGTAATCTATAATATGTTATGTAATTTTTTTTAATACACACAATTTAATTGGCACTAGTTGAGCTCAAACAAAAATAACTCGAAACGAGAATAAACATTAATAAGTCTTGTACAAACATTTGACTTCAGCGGAGGCCGAAATCGAAACCCCGTCTGTTAACGACGTCTGTTTGTACTCACAGTTAGCTTTCAGTCGCTGATGGCCATGTCACTAATCCGATGGTTATTTGGATGTTTATTTATGCTGGGTTCATAAATATAACGAATCGTTATCGTACTTGATGGTAGATATTTGTGGAAGCCCGTCTGGGTAGCTTCCACCCACTGATTATATGTCCTACCGCCAAACAGCAATACTAGTATCATTCTGTTCCAGTTTGAGGTGCACAAGGGTCATAACATCTTAGTTTCCAAGGTTAGTTCTGCATTGACATTGACGTTGTAAGAGATGGTATATTTCTTACAGTGCTAATGTCTACGAGTCTTTCGAATTCCGGTCAATTCTACCATCCGTAAGTGAAACGAATCGTTTCTTGAACATAGTGAACGTATATTAATCTGCAATTATTGTAATTTATTACATTGGATACATTCCTCTCGGTACACGCCACTGTTAGAGTTTTCATGCTTCTAACGTATTAACTAGTAAACTAATAACTAGGTCAGTTTAAAAGCTAATTCTCTTCATCTATATGTTGTGTTGTTAAATAATAAATGTTTCACTTTATAACTATTTGACACGAAACTAAATCGTTCGTTATAACTGTTACACAATTGTTTTTCATTCCACTGGAATATTTTTATGTTTTTAGTCTGTTTATGTTTTTGCCTTTTAAGTTTTCATTTATACATAAACAGTGTTAAAAGCCTAAACGCTATACGGATAGGACAGCTTTTTAATAGTCCAAGTTTCAATCCTGATCTCTCGTTAAACTGAAGGTGAAAATAATAATATTAGTATCAGTAATTCAGTGTTAGTATTTGTTGTGTATTGTGTTTTGAATGAAAATTTTAAGAGTTTTTATTACAAAAACGAATTATGATATTAAAATCACGTGGGTATTTAAAAACTGATACGACTCTATTTTTTTAATATAAATGTTTATTTATTTGTATCCAGAACCCGACCAGTGAGGTTTTCGCTCGTGCCGTTTCCCTAATGCCGTTTTATCCGGAGACATTTGAATCGTCGTATCCTTCGGAAGTTATCGCCTCCCAGCCGCCCTCCGCGTCATTCGTATTCCGATCTGTGCGAGGTTTTTTTTCTTCGTATTTTATCCACGTTTTCACGTTAGGCTTAGACGGAAATGTTTTATGAAGCCGGCTATCATCCTCGGCGTTGTCTTGATGAACACGGGTCTCGCTGAAATTCGTTTGTTTTGTTTTAACAAAATATAATATCACTAAATGTCAAAGCGATCATATACTTACCGTTTTTTTTTTCGTAATATAAAGTACCTTATATATCTTCAGCCGTGAGCTAAATCTAAGCTGCTGCTACAGCAAATTGCTTCTTGATAGAACGAAAGACCAACAAAGACTTTACACATTCGAATAGGGATTCTAGTAAGTAACATTGTATTAGATTAAAATAAATCAGATAAATTTATAGCGAGGCTATACCACGCACGCTTCCTGCACGTCTTCCGTAGCGACATCTATACATATATAACTTTGACATCTGACAGGCAAACGAATAAGATAGATATAGATACAGATAGATAATAGAAATATATCACGTCGCTTGTCACGGCTGTTGTCATTTGTCTGGTACATCGTATACCATTCGATATATATGTCTTTAGAAAATATGTCGCACGGATTGATCGCTTGAAAATAAACAATTGCTTACGTCATTATCTATAATACAATGTCCGTCATTCGATATCACGTGAAAATATCGAATAACTGACATTTTCATACATTTTGGTCTTTTCTACAAATTTCTGGTGTGAAATTTTATCATAGCCCCGAAGTTAATAAGATATTTTTTTTGTTAACCTTTTGAAATTTTTTCTTTACAAAAAAAATATTCAAATGTATTTTTGTTTCCTTCGTGTGTGTCTTGTAAGATTTTGTTTGTTCACTCGAGTCGAGTTACTATATTTACTTATTGACACACTAGTATTTCGTCTTCATATATTCTTTACCTAGCCTTCGAGCTAATCAGTATCAAGCCAATCTTAGCTTCAGAATTACGTCTCGTAAATAAATCGATTATTCGTAAGCAAAACTAATGATATCTGGAGTATAGTAATGCCCATTCATGGAAATTCATTGAATAAAAAGCAGGCCGATGCAAAATTACATTCGAAATTTTTACAAACGAATTCGTTCGTAGAAAATAACAAAATACATAAATTGATATTACCCATTATCAACGATTGAAGAATGTTAAACGACTTACATACTATGATATTGTTTTAAAGTGTCCATCGACAGGTTTCCATGTATAATGCTAATCTTTGATAAGCACCTGCGAAATCCATTTTACTAGTTCTTTTAAAATTTTTATGTGTTTTAATTCGTTTAGTACCTACATGGAGTAAAATACATAATATTCGTTAAAAAATCTTAATTTCTAACACAGTAACAGGCTGTGAACATTCTCCACGCTGCTCCAATGCGGGTTAGTGGAATACACATGTGGCTTCCTCACGATGTTTTCCTGAACCGTCAAGCACGAGATGAATTATAATTACAAATTAAGCACATAAATATTCAGTGGTGCTTGCCTGGGTTTGAACCCACGATCATCGCTTAAGATTCACGCGTTCTTACCACTGGGCCATCTCGGCTTACACATAATGTCTAACACACAATTACGTACTTATAATTTATGTTATTTGAGAAAAAATAAATATCGTTTAATGAATTATCATATTGTTGTATTTTATTCGTCGATAGACGTCAATAATATTAACGCAGATTTTTTTCTTAGAATTAAACGTCTTACTAAACGTGACTCCTCGGTTTAGTGGTTTTCGTACGATTGATCTAATCGTCAAACAAACATTCCATTTATGTAACTTTTTTAAAGTTGAGAATAAGTTTTAAATTAATTTCATTTCAATTTGTGTCCACGTGACAGACGTTGAGCTACTCTTTGTCTGAAAAACTTCGTCTATAGAAATGTTACTCTTTCTTACAAACGTTGTATAACGGGGTGTTTTAGATAAAAAACATTGGTTTAACTCTTTCTGTCATCATTGATTTGACATTCAAGAGAAGAAGGCAGAGCATGGTTTAACCAAACAACATATATATAGGTAAAGCCGTTAGTGTATAGTGGCCGGATGTTATTTTGTTTTCTCGCGTGTCATTAGTCGTATGTCGTAGAGTACAAATAAAACTGTTAAGAAATTAGTAGACGTGTGCGCGATATATACGTATAAAAATATTATTTTATCTATTTTGTTAAAAATATGTAGCCGAGATGGCCCAGTGGTAAGAACGCGTGAATCTTAACCGAAGATCGTTGGTTTAAACCCGGGCTATCACCACTGAATTTTCATGTGCTTAATTTGTGATTAAAATTCATCTCGTGCTATATGGTGAAGGAAAACATCGTGAGGAAACCTGCATGTGTCTAATTTCACTGAAATTCTGCCACATGTGTATTCCGCCAAGCCGCAATGGAGCATCGTGGTGGAATAAGCTCCATACCTTCTCCTCAAAAAGGGAGGACGCCTTAGCCCAACAGTGGGACTTTAACAGGCTGTTACTTACTGTTAAAAATATATTTAAAGATCGTTAAGTATGTCGCAATTTTTTTCCTGTCTAAGATATGTCATTGAATGTCGAATATACTGGTAGGATTACCACGTTGTAGGGTAGAACTGATATACCGTTGTTAGTCGATAAATTTAATTCAAATTACTAAGAATAAACCTTTATTTTATTTATACATTAAATAGCACAATTACTATTGTAACGAATCACGCCTTTTCTATAAGTTCTTTCGTCGTATTTATCTGACAGAGACCAATCGTTTCGCAATCAAACGTTCGTCCGTCAAAAGTGTATGATTTATAAAAATAGGTAATGGTTTGTTCTCTGTGATCGATAACTCGCTGTGCGTTCAACGAATAGACGCGACGCGACGCGACGCGACGCGACGGTGCGAAAATAAACGAGAACGTTGAGATGAACCATGATGTTTTATAAGTGGCCAAGTAAACTTCGTGTTTTAAATAATGAACTAGATAGTTTATTGAATTTTAACCCAATAGTCTCAGAAGGGTGGGTAATAAAAGATAGGTGGATATATTAAGATAAATATATTTAGCGTATAAAAATAATTACTGTAATTTATATAATAAGGCGTGTATACGATGTCGCGATTTTTTTTATATAGAAAAGGAAGGTGGACGTGCATATGGGCCACCTGATGGTAAGTGGTCACCAACGCTCTTAGACATTGGCATTGTAAGAAATGTTGCCAATCGCTTAAATCGCCAATGCCCCACCAACCTTGGGAACTACGATCTTATGTCCCTTGTGCCGGTAATTACACTGGCTCACTCATCCTTCAAACCGGAACACAACAATACCAAGTACTGCTGTTTTGCGGCAGAATGTCTGATGAGTGGGTGGTACCTACCCAGACGAGCTTGCACAAAGCTCTACCACCAGTAATTAGATAGTCAATCTGTGCATATCGTAAAGAATACGACGAGTAATCAATATACACATATATTATTTACTCGTCATATATATATATATATATATATATATATATATATAAGATTAAGTTTCAGTTCGTAAATTATACTAAATATATCGATTTGAAATAAAGTAAATGACATACTTGACACATGTTTTGTTACTTATAATTTGAATCTAATCAGATTGAATCTAGAAGTACTATGTACACTTGTAATTGACATGCATATTAGATATACTAATATTGTTTTATAAATTATATTTTTCAATTCTTTATATGTATGTAGTAAGTGTGTAAAAATAAATAAATAAAAACATGTTCACGATTTTGTCAAGACAAGTTTCATGGCCTGTACCGAAAAAGTTACCTTCGAATTTATAAATACATCTCAGCGTATATATCCCCAAAATTTGCTTTCAACTTATGTTCTTTCACATATTAATAACTTAATACTTGTTCGTATGATTTTGTAACATTTAGTAAAGGTTCTTTCAACTAGGTAAAGGTATTCTCGACATTCATTTCGTTTCGATAATGTGTACGAATTGTAATACTAATTCTTAATTAATTTTCATGATTATAGATTTCGTGTAAAACGGCACTTGTTATATAATTAAAAAACAAACAAATGTGATGTGTTAGAATAATGAAAACATTAAGGCTTTGCAGTTAGAAAAAAATATGCACGCAAAGCAAGACATTAGAGGTCATGTTACATAGACAAGCGATCCGACCATTCCGCTTGTACGTGCGTGTCGAAAATGGTACGTGAGAAACGATTAATTTTGCA
The DNA here is from genome assembly GCA_905147175.2 of Nymphalis urticae. Classification (NCBI taxonomy): domain Eukaryota; kingdom Metazoa; phylum Arthropoda; class Insecta; order Lepidoptera; family Nymphalidae; genus Nymphalis; species Nymphalis urticae. The sequence goes on from LR990007.1 coordinate 801,017, forward strand.
TCACTCGGACGAGATAAACGGGAGCAAGATAAGAGCAAGTGTAATTTTAACTCTTTGTATTTATTTACAAGTGAAAATCAAACAGCACCGATTAATGAGATGTGTGTAAACAATTTGGACAGTGACTTGATGGATTCGGCCGGCTGTTTCTATCACACACTAAGCGATGAACTAGTTTATACTGATTATGAAACCAGCGGGAACCGGTTCGAGGCGGAAACGCGACTTTGAACCGTGTGCTCGCTGATTTAAATCATTATGGTAACATTTTGCGCACATGCGGTCTTTTGACCTATTTTATTAAGAGATATTATTATCGATGTGGTGCAAGTATTGTTCACGTGCCGTTTTGGGGTTCAATCCTTATTTTCTCAATAATTCGGTTAAATTGGTTATTCTTATCTGATAATGTTTTATAAAACTTCAGTAAAAGCCAACCGTTCGCCTGGCATTTTGCAGCAGCGTGGAAACTGGATGGAAAAGTTACAAGCACTAATATCGCGAATTAGCGAAATCTGCCCTTTTCCGCGCGAACTAGGCCAATTTTTTGAATGTAAAGTTGAACAATCTCGACTTTTATTCTCCTTCTTTTATTTTCGATGTAAATTATAATTTTTCTTGAACAATTTCACTTAGGTCGTGGCGAAAGACCGTCGGAGTTGGTGACACCCACTCGGCAATTATTCTACAGCTGTAAATTACTGTGTTCCTGTTTAAAGGGTCAGGGAGTTCATGAATCAGCCAGCCGTACATACGTTACCATCAGCCAATTTTACATTTTTTTCTAATTAAAAAGTCTTAGTGGTAGGAGTTAGGCAGAATCATGGGAACTCGCTGCATACTCACAAGTTACACTATAGTACCACTGCCATTACCGAAAAGGATTTCCATGTTTCATCAGTTTGCGTTGAAACTTTGCAGAATTCACCAAGAATCGTCGTATCGTGTCTGCTCGCGAAGGTTTTTGGATTGGTTTTTCAATTGGTGGCGCACGTGTCGTTACAGCAAATTGAAGTTTACGTGATATACAATAAGATACTCTGTTATCTTTTGATATACCAATACATAGCGTTGTAACACTAAAGGCGACTAAGCAAGCAGGCAGGCTTATTTTCAACTGTCGTCGAGATGTGTGACGTCACACGAGTGACCCACTGGCCGAAAGTTAAAGGTCCCTAGATAGTATCGAAAGCTTACTCCTCGTCTCGTTGCGTCACATTCATCAAATGTATTGGGGCCGCTTTCGCTTGACCGTGCCGAGGTTGCGACCCGCGGAGTGAGTCAGCGGGCTACGTGCGGGAATGGTGTTACCAGTTGTGGTACTTAGTGGCATTATGACGTCTTACTATACTTCGAATATAATTTTACATGATATAAATAATTTAACCGTGAATATTGTAAATGTGTTATTTCGTAGAGTTTAAGAGATATTTTTGTAAATATATGGTTCCGCTTTTAAAGGTTTAAGTTTACCAGGGGTTTTACTTTATAAATGTAATAACTTCAAGAATGTTTAATAACCGTCTTAGGATCAAATATCTAACAAATATGTTGTATAAATTCCAGGTGCAGACATGTCTTTCCAAGGCGAGTACGCCGCGCAGGTGCTCGGGCTGGGCGCGGAGGCGAACGCGACGAGAGACGAGCCCACCAACTCCATACCGCGACCTGCGTCCCGCCCCCTCGCAGACCCCCCGCGGACAGCATCGCCGAAGAAGGAAAATCACACGACCAAGTTCAATAATGTAACTATTCGTTCATGTGAAATGTCGGCTTTTTAAGTTATATTACTGCTGATTAGATTTGATTGTTTCAATATATATAGTACATAAAATTAAGTCAGTGCTTTTCACATGCGATGAAAAGGAAACATAAATGAATAGCACACTACAAATATACCAATTTGACATAAGCCATTGCAATCGTTCCAGCAGCGCTTCGCGGGCGGCGGGGGCGGCGGGGGCGGCGCGGGCGGCGGCGGCGCGGACGAGGAGGGCGTGCTGGACCTGCGCGCGCGCGACCCGTCCGTGATCTCCGTGGGCTCGCAGCACTCGGGCGCGTCCGAGCCCGCCGGCTACCTGGACGCCGTGAGGTAGGGCCCGCCCGGCGCCCCCCGCCCCGCACCGACCCCCCCCCCGCCCCGTACATCGAGTGCTCTGCGCAGGTCCACGGTGTCGGTGTACTCGGGCAACTCCACGTCGTCGTCGGAGCGCGACATCCTGGACCTGTCCATGCCCGACAAGAACTGCATGACGGAGGTGTGCTACGTGTGCGGCGACGAGTACAAGCGCGGCACGCTCTACAACCTGCACACCAAGGAGCCCAAGGACAAGGCCGTGAGCACGCCACACTCGCTGTATAAGATAATTACTACCCACTGCCACTTGGTTTGGCCAGCTCGTAAGGCCGCAGATCTCGAAGATCTGGGTTCAATTCCCGGGTCGGACCAGTAATAAGTTATTGAGTTTGTTTTGTTCAAAAATTTACAGTAGAGAATCAACGTGGTCGAAATTGCTTAGAAGAGAGTCATCCATTAATTTTACATTATAATGTCATAAAATAATGTGTGTAAATTATATAGGCATGAGTTGTCTAACGAGATCCCGTAAGCGACTCCTAAGTATGTATTAAGTGCGATCACAAAGCAATAGAAATAGGAAACACACTAAAAAGATGTTAAAATGAGTTGGCGTTCGCGTGAATGGTCAAAATCAATAAATTAGCTAATACGATTCGCATACTTTCGAGTTGTCATTTTACAAGATTAATTAAACCTAAAGCTATCACCGGATCGGAATGCTAACGGGAAACTGAGGAACGCATAATGCGTTTTACTAATTCAAATACACGTAATAATAATAATAAACCTGCTCATGTCACATATCACTCATACGTGTCCCGATGGCAAATGGTCACCTTTGTCCATAGAGACTGGTAATGTAGAAATTATAAACCACTACTTGCACGGTGTAATGAATTATTATCCATAGGATGTTAGATGTTATGTCCTTTGTGCCCGTTAATACACTGGCTCACTCACCTTTCAATGACAAACAACAATAAAAAGTATTGTCATATGGCGTTCAAATAAACGGTGAGTTGGTCGGTAACAAACCCTTCTGGGTTGCGTAAATCCGAAACTTTATTGTATTTATAAAACACAAATATTAACGAATAAAAAACATGTTATAAATTAATAGCAAAGTTTTAGTCATAATTGATCTAAAAAAACTCAGTCACCGGTGTCACCCGGACGTGCCGTCACGCTCTCCGCGTTGATATCGGTCGACCACCACCGCTGATGGCACTATACGAGTCGCCACCCCGACATGGACTTCCTCTAACTCCTCATTGGTACATCTCTACAGATGCGACGTCTCTGCCTTTAGCATATCTCTCTATTATTTTTATTGATAGTGTTTTTTAAGTATCTGAATATTTATTATTTTCATGCAGAATCAGAAACGAAATTTTGGAATGAGGACTATGTATAGAAAGTTTCATTATTTCATGCAGTGTGTGTGTGTGTGATCTGTAATAATATTATACTTACAATGATTTAAATGCTAAAGTAACTCGTGTATGTCTGTTACCTTTTCACGGCTGGAACACTGAACCGATTTTGATGAAATTTAGTATAAAGCAAGCTTGAACTCCGGAGAAGGACATAGGCTACTTTCTTATTACAATCCCTCCTCTCAACGCCAACATCTCACCCCCTTTTTTTTCGCTGGAAAAATGTATTACGCGTTGTCGCCGGTGTCCAAGGTGCCCCGAACATCGGAACACTCACAAAAAAACCAGCGGTACCCTTTCCGTCTTAGCGAGGAGCGCCACGGGATCGCTTGCGCTACCGTGACGCTCTGACGACAACATCTCCCCCCCTTACCTAACATGCAGTTGCAAGCGAAGCCGCGGGCGAGCGCTAGTAAATTGTATATAATAGACAATTGTTTAAGAGGAAGTCCTTGATTACGTGAAATAACAACGAGGCTATTATGTAAATAAATAAGACATATTTCCAAAATGGTTTACTACAAGTGTAGCGTTATAATGATATTGTTTAGTGGCAGGTGACGTCACGAATTATGATGCAATCAGTATTACGCTTTAGTAAGTCATTAAAAAAACGCGATAATATAACTTTATAGTAAGTAGTAGATTTGAAATTCGAATTTAATGTTTTATTAAAACGATTTATATGAAATTCTGGTTCATCTCGATGAGTTATAATGGAGTTAAGAGACATTTGATGTGTTGTTTAGTTCCATCCTTAGTATATTTGAGACGGTGTGTACACTCACAGTCCAAGAGAATCAGTTCCGTAGTTCCGGTAGACATTTGATTACGCGCCAATCGGTTTCAGGGCAAATAGTTCTCAAAAGCCAGCGCAATACCTTCAAAGTGGAGATCCAAATAGTAGTATTGAAGTAATTCAGTCACTCGTTGGAGTTAGAAGTAGAACTAAAGACCACCCCATGTTAAAGGCCACCCCATGTTAAAGGCCACCCCATGTTAAGGATGTGAATAAATTTATATTAGTTTTGTTTTATAACCAAAATAATATTACCCAGTTAGGTATCGATTATGACTAAAACAGTTTTAATAAACACTATCATAAAACAAAAATATATTTTGGCAGATTTTTTTTAAGTTAATTTTTAATCGCGACATAAATTGAGTATAAAATTTAATTTAAAATGGCATATAAGTACATGGATAGGATTACCACCCCCACCCTATGGCTTATGCGCATACGATGAGTGACTCTGCTGTATTCTTTACAAAACGCATAATTTTTATATTTCTGGAATTAATTTAAGTATGTTTCCATATTTTTAATTAAAATTTTACCACCCCTCGTATTTTTATGATTTAAAATAACGCGAATCGATGATATATTTGAACGTTTATAATATCCGATAATCACTCGATCAATATTGACGTTGTGCGCGGCCGAGCGGCGGTCGCTGTGTTGTGACGTCACGTTCCCGTCGACTGACGTAACGAACGCTCCTTTGTTTATTTACGTTTGCTTTTTCATTCGTATCGTGTGAATATAATTATCGCCATTTTTTATAAATGTTTTACAAGGTATATAGGGTTTATATAATAATCCGAATATTCTATTTGTTTTGTGAACACTACGTATCCCATCGTTTTGAAGCGTACGCGTTCATGTAATGGTTCTTATCCAGTGCTCCTTGATTAAATATAACTTTAGTGAATTCAGACTAAGTTTTTGAGCTTATCGCGTGCAGACATACAGACACGGCGAAGAGTCATTTTGTTTTATAATATCTAATGAATCCTAGATTCAAATCCCAGGTCGGGCCACTAAAAATTTATTGGGTTTTTCTGTCGAAAATACTTAGTAGCATCCCGAAGTCTGCAAGTTGGTAGTGTGTACACTCCTGTACCTCGGTGCGCACGTAAAACTGTTGGTCCTATGCCTGAACTCTTTCCGGTCGTGTCGGATTGCCGTCCCATCAGGTTATGAGAGTTAGGGAATAGAGAGTGCACCTGTGTTTGCGCACACACTTGTTCACTATAATATCTCCTGTGCAGTTGGCTAATCTCTTTTGAAATTGGCCGCTGTGGCCGAAATCGGTCGGAAGGACAGTGATAAGGGAAAGAATAAATTGCTTTTAATGTTTTTACGGGTTCGCTTTACAATGTACGTAACAAAAAAATGACTCAATTCTGTCTTTATGTGGCGAGTCCGTTTTACACCGCGAGGTCCGCTTCCATTAGTGACCCCATATGGTATTGGTTTAACGACGCTAGCACCGCTTTGTCGCACTAAACATGGCGTGTAGGACCCGCGAGCCGTGACTTACTATAGCGATAATACACTAGAGTCGTATCTAACACACCACACACACACAGAGAGATTAAATAAATAAACATGGAGTTTTAACTAAATATTTTCCATACAAAATATACAAATTTAATGGTTCGGATCCGTGGTAGCTTTACATTCAATATAATCTTGTAAAATGACAATTTAAAAGTGATAATTTCACTTGAAATAAAAAAGAAACATATATATGTTCCAAGCTTAAAATTATCACATAGTTTATAATTTAAATTGCATAAACAAACGACGTCGCTTGTGTTCTCACCTTTACGAGGGAAAACATTGATAGCGGCTATCGGAGAGGTCACAGTTTGCTCGTAATGTAAACACTGGCCCGTCGTGTCAAGGGGCGGGTCAGCCAGTGTAACGGTTATTATTAGATGCGCAAACAATCAGGCCAAGTCCGTCAAACAGCTGACGTTACAGGAAAACTTTCCGCTTATATACATTATATATATATATTCTCATTATATTTGTCTGGAAATTATTATCCGATATGTCGACTATCTCAGTAACTCTATTAATTTCAAACATATATATCGATATCCATTTGAATAGATAACGTCTTATTCAGCTATAAGCGTTATATATTCTGTTTTAAAAATATCACGTAGTTATGTAAACAATTATGAATTATTGACTTTATATATTACGGTTTTATTCAACTTCAGTTGTTGGTGTGTGAACGTCAAGACTTGTCACTGTGTATTTAACGAGTTCTGTGTGATTGAGTTCAAATTTTATTGACATAAGTGTCTGACGTTAGTGTCGATGACAATACAATTTAGTATACTCAGTTTATTGCTTTTGGTACGGAGATGAAATAAATGTGTTTTTTTTTTTAATTATTATTATTAATTTTAATAGCTAAATTGTATTAAATATTTCAAGTTTTATTCAATTCAAGGACTCCAAACTCCCTTCCGAATGGCTTAATAGTAAGGAAAACCCTGTACGATTGAATCGGATAGCGTTAAAGGTTGTCAAGTGAGTAGTGTGCGAAGTGAGCGTGTGTGTGCGCAGAACAAGCAGGCGTACTTCCCGATCTTCGGCGAGCAGCACCCGCGCCCGCCGCGCTCGCGGCCCAAGGACGCGCAGGGCACCGTGCGCGCCTGCGCCGCCTGCCACCACCACCTGCTGGCGCAGTGGAGCGCCTACCAGGTACACTTTTATATTAAGCGATGTGACGTATGTTGATACTGCGAAGTTCTAATGGGACATGTACTTGTCATGACCAGCGCCGAGGAGGATCTTCCTCGTGTTGACTCGTGACGGACTATTTTTATTTCGGTCGTATCACCCGATTATTGAAAAAAGTATTAGGAACGCGATGACGCGCCTAAAACGTGTAATACCCGCTTAAGACAATACTTAAATAAAGTCATAAGATAAACGATTACACGCTGAAACTGATTTCATTATCAATTTCGAAATGATGACTATACACAAAATATAAATAGAAAAGTACTCTAAGATGAGATTCGAATCGACATGGACTTTGGTCGTGTTGACGTTACATCTTCACATGTCACCGGGTCCGTAAATAGTCGGTTCGAATGTCTTCTGCAAACACATTTCAATATTTATGCAATAATCTAAGACGAGTGCAGTGTGTACATAATATTGCACGCGTCCCAGAGTAACGACAAACCAGATTTTGTAATTTATTTGCTACTAACTAAACCGAAGACAACTTCAGTCGGATCTAAATTTTAGTATTCATTCGATCTGATATTCTTGTACTTTGTTTTCGGCAATGAATGAATAATCTAAAATAATTAAAAAAAAAATTTTTTTTATTGATCAAATAGCATTTTAAACTAGCAAAGTTAAACATAGGTAAATAGATTTTTACTCGCTATTCCATCAACGCAAACAAAAGTTACCGATAATTTTACATAAGAATGTATTGCATTGGAAGAGCGAAGTTGATAGAGCCATATTGATAGTCTTTAACTCAAGGTTACTTTATCGAGCTGTTGGACATTTAAGGGATGATACATAATTAAAAGTAGGTCGTTAGTTAAAATATATATATATATATAAAATCTCGCAAATAATGTACCGACAGAAAAACACCGCGCGAGAGCGTGTTTGATAAAAGGATATTTATTTTTATACAAACTGATAAGATAAAAAGTAAAGTCGATCTGGTCCGTTGATCGGGCTTGATGCTATCATCTGTCATTCTCTGATTAATACTTGTTTAGACAAAGATCGTTATTTTGAAACAATACATGTTTCCAAATAAATGGATGTTTTAAATTTTTTTATATATATATTTTTTAATATTAAACATTTTCTTAAATCGATTTACTTGATGCTTTGTGCAAGCCCGTCTGGGTGGGTACTAACCACTGACCGTTTTTTTTGTACTGTTGTGTTCCGGTAAGAAAGGTGAGTGAGCCAGTGAAACTTTGGGCAACCAGTTACAGAACATCTTAGTTCCCAAGGTTGGTTGCGCATTGGCGATGTTAAGAATAGTTTGACATTTTTCTTACCGCGCCTATGTGTGAGCGGTGGTGACCACTTACTATCAGGTTGCCCATTTGGCCATCCGCCTATGTATATATTAAAAAAAATTATCGGACATTGTTTTAAATTGCACATACAAACATGATGACAATGTAACATTTCGACCCTGAATATCCTGTTCCTACATCGGCACTCATTTGATTATTTGATTCTTTAAACACGTGCTATTTTTAGCTTGAATATTTACTAATTGACCTTTCATATGAGCTATATTCCGTGTATAATATTAATTCGGGTTTTTTTGTCGATCAATAATTCCAGTCACGTTCGTGTTCAATAACAAACCTCTGTAAACCGTTTACGATATGTAACGAAATGTGGACCAGTTTACACATTAAACGTTATAGATATTTGTCGATTTGCAAATTTTTAAATTAAATAAATTGTATTGTTTGTTTCGTATTGAAAACATATAGATATAAATTGACCCAAAGGGCAGGATCAACCGAGTCCCGATAAGCCCGTAGACGCAGTATATTTCTTATCATTCAAGTTGTAAATATATATAAACAAAGTTTCTGTGTCTTAAGAAAATATATTTTTTTTAAATTATATTTACCGCAAACTAATAACTTTAAATTATAACTAAATGAATCGTATCATGTTTAATTTAAAATTGTGTAAATTGTATAATTTAATAAGTGACATAATATTATACAAGCAAACAGTATAATTATTTTGTAATATATGTATGAAAAGTTGTATCCATCTTTGGAACGATTTGTAATACATCTAATCATTTGTTAAAATATACGAGTTCGATACGTGTATGTATACAGTTTAATATTGACATAACACATTTTCGAGTACACTATGACTTTTCAAGAATACGATCGAACGTCACTTTTACCGAAGGTGACAACGTCCGCGGCGAGCGCGATCATATGACGGCGCGCGCTCGCCCGGTAGACACGTCGCCGTACCGTGCACCGCCCGACCGTGGATACGCACTCCGTGACAGTTCTCACACGTCTAGTGTCTGTGATCATGGATGATTGTGTACTCTTATGTGTACCCTTATGCAAAACCTTCCAGTGAATTATACGTAAATTGTGTATTGGTGTGCATTTCGTTTGGATTGTTCGCTCCCGTTATATAGGGATTGTATGTAATTATGTCTCCGGCGACTGATAAGGTTTGACGTTATTTTAAATTAATTATTAACAATTATAAAATCGAACACGTTAATCTTAATCGATGGTAAATTTGAGTTTATAAATTATCTCGTGTTTGGTGTAGGAGGACGTCGTGAGGTAACCTGCATGTGTCGAATGAAAATATGTGTCACGTGTATCCCACCGACCCGTATTATAAAAACCGAATCTTTTCTTCAAAAAGGAGACGAGGTTTTCGGACCAGCCAGTGGGACATTGTTAGACTATTACTTTATTCTAATTTAAGTTTAAAAATTATTCTTTTAACGACGTAATTATGATTGCACTCAACATGAACAAAATATAACTTACGATGACACGAACGTATGACGAAATTAGTAAAATCAATGTATGTTACATCCGTTTCAGTCCCGGCGTTCCCGTTGTTTCGAAACGTTGAGTGTGTTTTTTTAAACAAATACATGACTCGGTCTCGTCTTCATTATCGTATCTGTGTTTTCCATTAATAAAACTATTACCCGTTTTATGAGATTATAATTACATTAATAAATATGTATATAAAGATAATCGTAAGATGTCGATCGTGTATATAATTATTATATGTTTATTTAATTGTTCGACACGCTCTATAAGAAGATTGAACATTTATACTTATTGAAACTTATAGTATTATTAAATATGATTGAATAATTAAATTTATTCTAATAAATGGTGAATTACAAATCGAAGAATGGAAAAAAAGATTAGATAGTAAAATAGCACTCTGTAGTTAATTTAATAGCCGTCATAGCCTGTGAATGTCCCACTGCTGGACTAAAGGCCTCCTCTCCCTTTTTTTGAGGAGAACGTTTTTGGAACTTATTCCACCACGCTGCTCCAGTGCGGTTTGGTGGAATACACATGTGGCAGAATTTCCGTGAAATTAGACACATGCAGGTTTCTTATGATGTTTTCCTCCACCGTGAAGCACGAGATGAATTATAATCACAAATTACACATGAAAATTCAGTTATTAAATTCACTAACTAAGGTCTAGATTTTTTACTTTGCCAGTTTCTTTTTTATCAAGTTAGTCATTTCAGTAACAAATCGTGAATGTGCCTTTGGTGGACTAAGGCCTCCTCTGCCTTTGAGGAAAAGGCGTTGAGCTTATTCCACCATGCTGCTCCGATGATGCACACGTGGCAGAATTTCAGTGAAATTAGACACAGGTTTTCTCACGATGTTTTCCTTCACCGCCGAGCACGAGTTTAATTATAAACGCAAATTGCGCACATAAAAATTCAGTGGTGCATGCCTGGGCTTGAACCTACGATCGTTGGTTAAGTTTCACGCGTTCTATCCACTGGGCCATCTCGGTTCGTATCATGCTAGTCGAGTTAGAACGGTTTCAATTGTCAATATCAATGACATAACTTAACGCCCGTATCCCATAGCGGAACGCGTTATCTTAAACCTCATGACATTGTTGTTGTTTAAAATATAACTTGTTAACGACATTATTGAAGCAATTAAATATCAATAGAATTTACATCATTGCCTTTATGTTTATTATTTACGAGAGCGTGACATTCACGCTCGTCACGTCACTGATCTAAATTTAAAGCGAGTGAAACTGCGAAGTGCATCTACTTATATAATAGTATCATATACTAAAACCTCCGAAAAAAAAATCGTCCTCATTTATATAGTATTACCAACATTAGAGCAGCGTGGTGGAATATGATCCAAAAAATCTTCTTAAAAGGAGATGAGGCCTCAGTCCAGTAATGGGATATTAACAGGGTCTACACTTAACAGTTTTTTTTGTAGTATTTTATAGTTAGGCGGACGAGCATATTGGCTTTGTAAGAAATGTTAACCGCTTACATCGCCAATGCGCCACCAACCTTGGGAACTAAGATGTTATGTCCCTTGTGCCTGTAGTTATGCTATCACACCCTTCAAACTTGAACACAATAATACAAAGTACTATTGTTTTGCGGTAGAATATCTGATGAGTGAGCGGTACCGACCCAGACGAGCTAATCTAAAAAAAAAAACCTGGTATAAGTTTTATATCAAATAAATTTGACTTTATATACCAATATGGTTTATAAAGTCAATTTTATTTGTATACATATATAGGTTTTATTACTAAAAACTTCACATCATCGCAATACATATTTTATAGTTTGTGTACTCAGGTGAACTAATCATTAATCAACATTAAAATATCTCCGAGTATTCTGTTTGATTGTTTACTCAGTTTGCTCCAAACGGCAACACTACATTGACTCCGTATAAACACCGACGCTTGTGTCAAATAGTACCTTGTTTACATATCTTCAAATCTTTGTTAGCTAAATACTCCTTACAAATATACGTTTTTATTCGTTCTGGTTGTTCCATTTTCAAAATTGTCTTTTATGAAACAAACGAAATCAATTTGCTGTTGATTAATTTCAAACGTAATCCTTCTAATTAAAATTAATCATTAACCCCTCGCTCGACTAACTCATCGCGCGACCTCAATTAACCTGTTTTTATTTTTATCAATTCGCATTGAACACGCTGTACTATCAATCGGTTCTATTAATTATCTGTACGACGTGTTATCGTCTCCAATGGGAATTATTACGTCCGAGCGACCCGTCGACCCGTCGACCCGTCGACCCGTCGACCCGTCGACCCGACGACCCGAATGGCATTTGACTCGGCTATCGTTGCGTCCCTATCGGTAATGTTTAAACGTCCTTAATACCAACTTGTAATGATCGTGTTTTCTTCATATCAGAAGATTATAGGGAAAGTCGATTTACATTTTAATTGTCTTATTCAATATTATTGACGATTTCATCACTCGTCGCTCATTACTAATACTTATTACGACGTCTTTAAGAATATTCATATCGCTCAGAAGATTCTTCTTAATGTATTACAAAGAGACCAATGTTAATATTAAATTTATGTAGTTGGTGTATCTGTATCATATTATTAATAGATTTGAATATGATTAGTATTGGTTGCAGTTTCCTTGGTATGTTCGTTAAATATTTCCGGCTTTATAAACGTTGTTTAGCAGGTGCTTAGGACAACATTGATTTCTCTCTTTCTATCACCATTGATTTGACATTCGATAAAAGAAGACACAGCATTGTTTAACTTAACATTTTACCGAAATTTGCAGAAAAGTATTTAAGGACATGGTTTTTTTTTTAATATAGTGAATCGCATAAACTTATCGGTATTGTTATAAAATTCATAAAGGTCAGTTACAATGGATAACTTTTGTTTTTACTTTTAGGCTACTGCTCTCGGGATGGTCCTTTAGACCTCTGTATCAATTATTCTGTATCTGAAGCGTACTCGTCATTTATTACTCTTACATTGTTGGTAATTGTTATTTCAAGTGTAATCGAGTGTTCAATGAAGTGTTCGACAAGTTATTTACTTATCTTATCATTGTGACAAAAGTTAAACGTAACTCTTCGATAATTAAGATATTAACATTAAGATCGTTATCTTGATTATTGAAAATTATCTTATTTATGAAAATTAATTTGAATACAATCTATAACTTTGGAAATTACCACATTGTTAAAGATTTCATACCAGATAATTTTCACAACACCAGAATATATATTTTTGTCTTTATCTATAAGTAGGATTTTCTCTTATCGCTATAAGTGGTCGCTGCTGTTACATACATAGATAAAATAATATATCGAATAATCAAAATTATAGATAAGATATAAAATATATATACTTATTTATATACTTTATAACAGTACCAGTATAATCTCGTTAAGAGTTTTATCTGCGATGTTATCTTTCATTGATTTGTTTAAAAAAATTAACTCGAAGACAATGTATAATATAATATATAAATCATTATTTATTTTACGTTTTGAATAATTAATAATCCAAATCGATTAATAATTGCGTATAAAATAATTTGGTGATGCCCGGGTATTCATTGCAATTTCCTTTAAATTCGTTCATAGACTATTTTCTTTTTGTTAAATAAATTATTAATTTTATTTCTAACTCCAAAGACGAGTTGTCAGTGTCTTTGATGTACATTATTTATTTAATTTTAGGAAGACAGACAGTTCGACATATACAAAAATTATTAACACATTAAAAAAAATCATATACCAATCAAGTCTTCATAAATAATTAAATTAAAAATACATAGCAGAATAATAACAAAATCTTATCTTTAATTTGTTTTATTACCCGACATCACAATCGACGTTTCACGATTTAGATTTAATAAATATGTTGTGTTCTTGTGCAATATTAATATATGTATTGGTTGTACTAGACGTCCTCGAGTCCAGATAACTTCTTCAATGACTGTTTGTTGAGTATTATCCGATCCGATACGATTTGCACTAAAATATTCTCCGTGCTCGAATACCAATTGTCAAGGCTATCATAATCATGGTTATAGAGCTGGTGTGGTCCAGATGTATATATAGCATCGTGTAGTGGCAAGCAAGGAGAAGAAATTTCATACCATGAAATAATATTTAAACGTTTCCAAATTAAATAGTTTAGTTCAATATTGAAGTATGGTCAAAGTTTATTAATCTCAAACAGGCCAACATCCATTATATATATATGAGATACATAATATTTTTAAAGTATCATTATTAGATAATTTATCTCCGTTTCGATAAACAAGTGAGTAAATTTTGTAAAGTTTCCATTTAACTTCAAGGCGACAATAAAACAGTATCGTCCAAAGATGAAAGCACCTCACTTGTCCCCGTCGACCCGCTGACCGGCGATAGCGGAGATAACCCGGCCGGTGGGGTCGTGCCGCCGCACGGCTGAATCTCGATACATAGATATACAGCCGGACTTAAAGAAAAACGGTACAAGTTCACAATGTCATTGTCGATTTATGAATTGCGTTTTATTGATTTGTCACATCTATCTTTGGACCGCCATGTTTATCGGTTCTGAAAATGTTCATTCTAATCACGAGCAAGTTGAGTTCTTAATTTTTTTTATTAATAATTACCACGCGTCCGTAAAGCTTTACTTGGTTTGGCGTTCGATAGGGTAGCGTTATAGAGCCGTTTTTATTTATACCATATGTATGTAGACATGAGCCTGTTGATACAAGTCAATAATTGAACTTACTTGTATCGTAAGACCTAAAAGATAACCGTATCGTTAAAGCTTGACACCGTCGCGATAACCCGCGGCATCGAATTACGTACCGCGTTGCAATCACGTGAGAATATTCTCGATTTAATAGGAAAATGATGATTGCTATAAATAATATATTAAATATGAAATGATACGAATATCTCAAAGCTTCTCAGTTATTTACTCACGTCACGTCACATATGTACATGTACTATTTCGTATTCTAATATACGACACGATGAATATAATTTGTTCCGTACATAATGTCCGTACAAAATACCTCAGTGTCATCATCGGGGTACACCAAGTCGTCAGTCCATGTCGAATAAATTAAGTATATAATGTATATTGTCGCAACGCGAATATAATCCGTTTTAAGCCAATGTTAATATCGATATCAAAATTATCGGATTGCCCTAAAAGTTACTATCAGAATTTTTTAATTTATGATAAGTAGATAATTATTAATCTTTATTAGTATTACGGGAACGATTATGCGATAGATAGATAAATGACCTTTATCCATCGAAAGTATTAATAAATTTTTTATTGCTAAACAAATTACAATTGTTACGAGCATGTTTGAATGTTTCAATGGAAACAACGAGTATCAGTAACTCGGAGAGCACGCAGTAAGGCGCGGCTAAGCAGCGGGCGGTTTCAGATGCGCAGCGTGCCGGCGCACGAGCGCGTGTACACGCTGCGCACGCGGCCGCCGTCGCTGCTGCCGCCCAGCCCGCTCAGCCTGGCGTCGTCGGGCGACAAGTCCGTGGCCGCGCACGCGCATTCGCCGTCGCTCGAGCGCCCGCCCTCGCAGAGCACGGCCAGCTTCGTGTGCTACGTGTGCGGCGTGTCCGCGCCCAGCTCGCAGCTGCGCCTCGTCTACTGCTGCCCCAACCCCGAGCGCGAGACCTACTACCCCTTCATCACCACGCTCAAGCCGCACCCCGACGCCAGCCCCATCAGCCCGCAAGGTCTCATACTCTTTGTACAATCGCTGCGTGATGCTGAACTCTATAAAGTCACTTTACTAATTATTCTAATCCCAGACCTATGCCCCCGGGATGGGACGTATGGTGTGTTGTAAACGTATATAAAAGGTGAGGTCGCGTTTCAGGCATGGTTCAGATCTGCGCGTCGTGTTACAAGAGTATCCCGCACAAATACCCCGCGTACAGCGAGAACGGTGAACCTAATGCCGCGCACAACAACTCACATACGAACAATATCAGGTGCAGTATCACGAACTGGCTGCTAACACTGTAGCGTAATATCTTATAGTTTATTTATTTTATCGCCATAGTCCGGTGAGAGATCAGGATTACAGATCGGAAGCTTTTCGCGTTTATTCGCGTTTCTATTCGATTTACAAATGTTTTGATAAATTATTGTTTGTTAAGTACATGAATCTTTTAAAGTTGAACCGATGTCCAAGATGCTCGTAGTGTAAATTATTGTCATACAACCAATAAGTTTTGTTTCTTAATATTGATTTATATTTATTTGTATAACGCGAGTCGAGCGTCGACTAATATGCGTCGCGGGGCCGCAGGTTTAAGCCGTACGACATGAAGCCGGGCGCGGCCAGCAAGCGGCCGTCGGGCGCGCTGGCGCCGTCGCCGCTGGCGGCCGAGAACGGGCTGGGGCTGTACCGCTGCTACGTGTGCGCCGGCCTGTTCCCGCAGCAGTCCATGGAGTGGCTGTCCACGAGCGCCGAGTACATGAACTCGCACGCCATGCACTTCCCGTGCCTGGCGGGCGCCGGCGCGCGGGGGGGCCGCGTGCTGGCGTGCTCGCGCTGCGTGCGCCACCTGGCGCGCCAGTGGGAGCTCATGGACGCCGAGCGCGTGCCGCTGGAGCACCGGCGCTACAACGTGCCGTCGCCGCTGCCCGAGCGCGGCGAGCGCGTCATCCCCACGCCGCCCTCCACCACGTCCGAGCGCACCGTGGCCAGCAACTCGGCCTGCACGTCCATCTACTGCTTCCTGTGCGGCCTGCACTCCGACCTCACGCTGGCGCGCGTGCTGTTCGGCCAGCCGCAGGGCAACGCGCCCTACTTCCCCTGCCTGCTCACGCACCAGGTCGCGCGTCTCCGCATGCCGTGTACTGCGTGTACCCGCGACGTTGTGCACTCGCCTAACGATGCCTTCCTGTCACAGAGCCACCCCAACGCGGAGCAGCTTCGAGAGAACGGGTCGGCGCTAGTCTGCACGTTCTGCTACCACTCGCTGCTGAGCCAGTGGAGGAGGTACGTACTTTTAGTATTAGATCGTGTAGAGTAGAGGTAAATATTGTAATATTACTTAATAACGTGACTTGTGTGTGTGCGCTAGGTACGAGGCGCTCGGCGGCTGCCCGGCGGAGCGGCGAGTGTACAACACGCACGACTACCACTGCCATCTGTGCGGCATCAAGACCTACCGGAAACGAGTGCGCGCGCTGCCCATCAAGGTGACCCCCCACTACCATTACTACCGTCCCGTTATCCCACTCGCACTTTGCACCACAGGGTGTTTTATTTTTTATAATCGTCGCAGGAGTTCCCATTCCTGATGCAGAGGCGGACGGAGAATTCGTTACTATTAGAGAACGGAGACTACGCCGTCATCTGCCTCGACTGCTACGAGAGCTTAAGGTGAATTGATTTTGTATTTTTTTTTATGTAACTGTTGTTACTGGTGTGTAAACCGTAACCACTCTCAATTACTGTACCGCTAAATACTGATACCTTATATCACGTTATTTGTTGGGGGAAGATGATATAGAACATTTTAAGGCCAAACCATTGTTGGATTTACACAATGAAAAAGATGAAAACGTGTAGAGTCAGTGCGCATGCGCACGCGTAGCGAGAGGTAGAGGTAGAGGTGTGTCGCGGCGCTAACGGGGTTGTGCGCAGGACGCAGGCGGCGGACTACGAGCGGCGCGGCGTGCCGGTGGACAAGCGCGAGTACAACTGGCTGCAGCAGCCGCCGCCGCCCGAGGACAGCGCCGACGTCACCATCGCGCGCCTGCCGTCCGGCGACCGCTCCGACAAGCTGGTCAGTGCCCTCTGTGGACATATAGGGTGTTCGCTGTTTACACAGTCGGACACCTTTATGTTACTTTCATTTTATGACATTCATTTGGATAACAAAACTGTTAAATTAAATTAACAGTAAGAGGCACAAAAATGTCTCCCGCGGCTTATGAAGACAATATTGGGGGTATATCTGATACTTTACTAAATAACATAACAACTTTTTGACCTATTCAAGACGAATGTAGTCGGTTTCAAAAAATAAATTGCAATGCCAATGGTACCACCAATGTTGTCTTCGAGGAAGTATCTCCGCCGCGCTGGGCGGCCAGCGCGAGTGTGTCTGAGCGCCGTGGTGTCCGCAGATCCCGCAGTCGCTGGTGGTGCGCGGCGCCAAGCGGCACAGCCCCAAGCACTGCGCCGAGCGCCGCCGCGACCGCGACGCAGGTACGCCCCCCCTTACTGCCACAGTATATTGATACACTATATTGCTACAGTATATTAATACACTATACTGATACACTTTAGCTAAATAAAATCGATTGCTCGACTTATGTCAAACACCAATTCAGAAAAACTAAGTAAAGAAATAATACGACTTTGTAAATCGCTCATAAAATCTACTATCACTTATTATAAGTGGTACAGAAGTAGAGTCAGTGGTAAAGCTTAGTGCAAGCTGGTCCCGGTACTACAGCACACATTACTCCGGCTACTGTTAATCGGCAATATTCTTACGTTCCGGTTCAAGGAACGAGTAGGGCAGTGTATATTATAACCTATCTCAGTTTATGTCAGGAATAGTTAATATTTTTACAGTAACAATTCGCGTTGTGCACTCACCTTTACCAAGTATCCTACTTGCCAGTTTACGTACCTGCATATATTAAAATATATTAAAAAAAAATACTTGTACAGTCAATTTGACTTTATAGTACACCACAAAAAAAAGAAAACAAAAATACAAAACATGGATATAGCCTAATTAAAAGTAGCATACAATTTTGGCGGCCTTATCGCTACATAGCGATCTCTTCCAGGCAACCAACGGAGTAAGTGATAACTCATAGGATATGAGGTGGGTGATGCTCTAATAATAAATAAAATAGCGTTAACCCATAATTAAAACAAACTAATAAATAAATGTAAATATAAAATACACATATTATATATCAATACGTATAATATTACAAGTATATAATATAAATACATACAATATACAATAAGTATGAATAAAAACGATAATTTTAATGGTTTTTAATAGCTCTCGAATATAAAATGTTGATGAGACAAAACTAAATTGTAAAAAAACTGAATCATTTCTCCAAAGCGAACCGTTGCCAAGACAACGCGTAATGTCGCCGAGCCCTTTTCCGTAGCACTCTTAACTTTCATCCAGAAAGGAACATGAAACTTCATGAATGCCAATATGGAATTTATTATAAGGCGTTAGTGTTTTTCGTAGAACACAAACTTAATAAACAAACTTTATGTCGAAGACAATACAGTACAATATCGCTTAGCAAAACGATGATATGTTTCCATTTAGTGAATAGTCTCTAAAGCGTAGGTATTGAGGTCTAATTTCGTCTGTCGTGGGCGATGAGATATTTCGGAACTGGGTCGGATATTATGAGAGGAAGTCGAGGATATCACAACATATTGGTGTTTCGCGTAGATTGGTCGGTTGTGGTGCGAGACGTAAGCGGAGCGGGTTTTGATTTATTCACAAATAGAGACAAATTAAAATCGAGCGAATGACTGGTGTAGGGTTTTGCACAAGCTACTCTGGGTAGATAATCCTAACCCACCCCTAAGCAGCAACAATTTGCTTTTTCGTGTTGCTTTTCCGTTTTACATGGGCCAGTGAGCCAGTGTAGCGGGCACGGGGACATAAAATCTGAATGCCCACGATTCATTTTTTTAAATCATAAATAGGCGGACGGGCAAATGATAAATGATGAAAAATACAAATCAATTCTTATACCGCCGATACGCCACCAGCTGTAGTTACACTGGCTCACTCACACTTGTAACCTGAACACAACAAAACTAAGTATTGTTGGCGGTACAATAAGGGATGTTGGGCTAACCTAACCAGGCTAACCAGGCTACTTACTGGTGGTAGGACTTTGTGCAAGCTCGTCTGGGTAGGTACCGCCCAGTCATCAGATATACTACCGCAAAACAGCAGTACTTGGTATTGTTGTGTTCCGGTTTGAAGGGTGAGTGAGCCAGTGTAATTACAGGCACAAGGAACGTAAAATCTTAGGTCCCAAGGTAGGTGGTGAATTGGCGATGTAACGATGGTTAACATTTTTTACAGTGCCAATGTCGAAGGGCGTTTGGTAACCACTTACCATCAGGTGGCCTATATGCTCGTCCGCCGTCCTATTCTATAAAAAAAGACGGGCTTGTACAAAGCCCTATCACCAAGTAAATGGAACCATATTTTTTTAATACGCGCTCTCCGCTGCAGGCGTGTGCGTCGCGCGGCTCCCAATTACCCGGTGGGCGTGACGTCACGGCCCTACGGCCCGATATCAGAATTGATTCAGTATTCGATAAATTCCCTCCTCTCGGACGTCGACTTGCGCCATTTGGTTATATCCGGATGATAACTACTCTAATATCATCACAATAAAATCGTTCTATTTCTAAAGCTCATATCTTAATTTGACCCCGTATTTGCCCAAAACTTTTGTTGGCAACGATTTTAATGAATTTCATATATTGTTGTTTATTAAAGCTCTAATTACACGAATTTGTTCGCGGTCTTTATTCGCGGGGTGAAAACGACCCCGTGGGTATATAAAAGTTAAAAAAGAATAGAATGGGTAATCAAAATGTATAATAGCATATTTTGTGTGACGTAATCATTTAGTAAAATAACATTATGATATAACTTAAACGTAATGTATATTCTTGTATCAAAACGTTATCTTCAATACACTTAAAGTAAATTAGCAGCAGGCTTAGAATTAGATTATCCACCACGATGCTTCAATGTGGGTTGGTGGGTAATACATGTGGTTGAATAACATTTGACACACGCAGGTTCCAACATCATCATCCTACAGCGCCGTACACAAGATAAACTATAACCACTAGGATTGTAAGTCGTTTATCGAATACAAAACCAAAAGTTTGTACAATCTCCTCACTACCAATAGTACTAGTTAAAAAACCTGCCTTGGAAACCAATTTAAAGAGGCTCCCAGTGAACAATATTTTAGAACGAGATAATCTGGAAGAAACCCAACGACTGTATTAATAAAGCGCTTCGGGTGCGGTGCAGCTCGGGTATGAACCGGGCGAGGCGAGCTGTGTTTACACGACGCGACATGTCGCGTGCGTTTTGTACGATATGTACGTATAAGTAATAAAAAAAAAACAAACAGTTACGTCACATCTTAACTAAAAATTGCGGTTCAATTCTGGAGAAACACTGACAAAATTTAATGTGCTTATCTTTCGGTTTTAATTCATCTCGTGGTTGATTGAGAAGAAAACGTATTGTGGGAAATAAAAATCTGCCACATGTGTATACAACAATATTTATGGACTTACTCGCGCTTGACTTTGATTGGAGTAGCGTATTGGAATAAGTTTCAAATCTCCGCCGTGCGGTTATAAGTTGTTATTTACCAAACTTAGCTAATTCTTCAATAATATTTGATACCCTTGTGATGTATGAAAACTGCCGATATTATTTATGATCTATCGCAAGGTGTAAAATACTTTCACATATTAATTTAGTTTTATCTCGGTATTCACAGCGACCAACGTTCATACAGACAGTAATCTATATACGAAGTTTAACGCCGTATTACATACATTTGATTAGAAAATATTTGCATGATTAAACACTAAAATTAATGTACAGATTTAAAAATAAAATACATTTTCAATATATTATCGTTTATAATTTAGCCCAGATTATACATTGTACTTTACTTATAAGCGTTTTAAACGAGGGAATCTTTTAATTTTGTTTGTTTTAGTTTATACGTATACGTGAAATGTAAATCCTTTGTTTATTTCAAAGTACTGAAGTATATGAAATATAATGTATCCGCATTAAAAAGTCAATCCTTGGACGCGACTCGAAACTGCAATATTTCGTAGCAAAAAGAGAAATCTTCGGAGTAGCTCATTCAACGTTTTCAACCAAGCAACTCCACTCCGCCGGAGTACTTACTTTCTGTAAAGTTTGTAAGATAAAGTTGGGTTAATTCATGCGGCTTTGAACGAGGTACGTTAAAATGATAGGGAAGCTCCGAGAACTGTTTAAGTATTGTGGCGCCCGACGTGGGGCTGGCGTGTTTGTCGTAAAACTTGGTAATTCGCTTGCTATTGCACAAATATATCTTATTTTAGATAACCATTATTTTTTTAAACCCAAGTTTAAATCCTAGTGTAGGAAATCTCTCTCTTATAACAATATTTATAGATTTATTGCCGTAAAGTAGGTACATCGCCAGTTGTGCTCTTCATAGTTTTGAAAGTTAGGTTTAAATGCAATTTCTCTAAAAGACGGGGTGATATTCATATTGTTCCGTTTTAATTTCGTGCACATGTTTTCGTTTTACTATGTTAATAATATATTGTGACTAGTGAAGACAATACTATTTAAGTTTAACGTAATCGATATGAAGACAAATATATATAAGAGAAATTCGTTTCATTTTTTTTTTATTGGATTCGTTGACACCACGTAATAAAAACTCGTCTATTCCGTAGTCCGAGACTATACGGACATGTTTACGTTATGGTTAGACAAAGCGAAGGACGAAATTGCCCTCTGAATGCAAAGGCGCGCACTCACACGTACCCGGCGGGCGCGTTTGCTCAACCGTATCGCTAAAAGTCGGATCGCGACGGCATCTAGTGGAGTGCGCTGCGGCACGGAGTAGTGACGCGTCGGACGAGTCGGATGTGTCGATGCTTGTTGCTCAATAACAGGTGTTTGAATAAATTTCAATAAAATTTTACATCTCATAAAGTGAGATCAAATTATGACATTAATAAAAAGTACGCTTCTTTAATAGGACTACGTATATAGTTTTATAAAAGTTTTTTTTTTAATTTAAATTATTGAATAAGTTTTTGTCTCCTAACCTAGTTAGGAACTTGTGTTATTTTTTAATAGAGTACGCACTATAATACTTAATAAGCTGAAACATATATATTAAGAAGAAACTTATTAAAAACCGGCGCATTGTTTCTTATCAGGTTTGAAGTATTTTTCTGAATGACATTCATGTTTGATTTATATAATGAGGCGTGCAGCACTAAGTCCGAGTAATATCGGTGGTCCATTATCGGCTCGGCATCAGCGCACACACCGATATCGATAGTTCAACGGCTGTGTCTCTAAAGCCAGCCTTTGTTCTAACACGGTAGGGCTCTCGTGCGATGTCGGCGATACCGCCTCGTGCCTCTTTTGTCTTTGTTTTGCTTCCACAGCGCTGCGTCCGATTTTATCCCCGCCAAGAGTCCAAACTGACTTTTTGTTTTGCCTTTCATACTGTGACATCGTTATTTTACCCCTTGAAATTTCGAAACCGTTGTCAAAGTTTACGTGCTTATAACTTGATACGGTTTTTGTCGGTTTGTTTTTATTTTATGATCAGAAATTCTTGTGTTACCGTTTATTATATTGTGTACTAGCTGACCCGTGCCCACTTCGTTGGGCGGTAAACATTTTTAGTTGTGATGTGTATAAAAAACTACTTTTTGTGACTTAAATATAATAGTTAGACATATGCTGTCGCTGACTTTTTATAGGCATTATCAAGTTCTACAATTTTATTTAGAATTCAATCATATATTATCTCATCGTTAATGCAGCGTTTGTAAGAAACGTTTTCATTCGACCGTTTTTTTCTCTGACTTACCTTGCAAATCTGACTACCACGAAAAAGTCTTTTCATTTTTCGGGTTAATATATACACTCACAAATAATGTAGATTTCTATCGGTAAAAGAATTTTCAAAATCGGTAAAGTAGATCCAGAGATATTCCCCCTACAACCTCACAAACTTTACCTCTTTATAATATTAGTATAAATGAGATGTGTCAAAGTAAAGAGTAATTAAAATAGACTTGTGAAAGTGATTCTGTTTGCTATCCTTTGGCTCGCATACCGACCACTTTACGACACAGTAAATTATTTGATATTACAATATAACATATATTGATAAACGGAGACTATTAATAGAATATGACAATGATATATGTGTTTTATGAGTAATATATAAAAGGTCATTTTATTATGTATATTATTTTCGATGTAAAGTCCAAAGGTTAGATTAAAAATGTGTTACGTTTTATTTTTGATGAAATAAGATTCGTAAGATATTGCGAAACCTAAGTATCGTTTTATTCGTTTCCTTTCAAGAGTTAAAGCAATAAACACCTAAACGCGCTATTTGTACATTTATACTATTATATTAGTGATATTTAATAAATTTCAAAATATCGTTTGAGTATTATAACTAAACCTCTAAATTAAAAATATAATAACTATTATTTGTTCAAGTATAACAGGCGGTTCATTATTTTCAGTCTCTGATCCCGTATAAATCCTTTACCCGCACGGCGCATGCGCAGTCGTCGTACGGATTATTTGCCGACGTTTGTGTGGGCTTTTACTATTGCGTGTAGCTCGTTACGTTTGTCCCCGTTTGTCCGTGAGCTGTAAGCCAACTATTCCGATGTACTCGACTATGTATTAGTCGATTCTTTGACAATAAATAAGTTACAATTTGTTGTCTGCACGGATATTATATTATATATTGTATTAAAATAAACCAAAATATATATTATGCAAGTTTATATTAAATACTTTTAAATCGTAATTCCTGAATCCTTTATTAAATAAAAAGCGACCAGTTGTAAGGCTGTTCTGTAGAAACTCACCTCATTACTCACCGCGTGAAATGTTGATAATCGGCTTATATAAGTAATAAACTATCTCGATGCGTGTATTCGTGAAATGTTATAATTATTACGGTCAGTGTCGCGTGTCACTTTTTGACATTTCACAATCGTTTTGTTCTCGCCGATTTGCCTTTCAGTTAAGAAGTAGTAGTTGTTTTCTTCAAAATAGACATTATGTAAATAAGTTCTGGTGGTAGGGCTTTGAACAAGCTCGTTTAGGTACGTACCACCCTCTCATCAGATATTCTATCGCAAAACAGCAGTACTTAGTAGTGTTGTGTTCCGGTTTAAAGGGTGACAGAGCCAGTGTAATTACAGGCACAAGGGACGTAAAATCTTAGGTCCCGAGGTTGGTGGCGCATTGGCGATATAAGCGTTGGTTGACATTTCTTATAATGCCAATGTCTAAGGGCGTTAGTGACCACTTACTATCAGGTGGCCCATATGGTCGTCCGCCTTCCTATTCTATAAAAACAAAAAAAATTACAGAGGAACTCGTTATCGTTGATTTTATTATCGCTACAAAGCGAGCTCAAAGTTTGGAGCTTAATTCACCGCGCTACTTCCGTGCGGATTATGTGTCGTGTACTCCAGATACACATGCGACACGAGAGTACACGTTCGTACGATGTTTCGCGTCACTGTCGACCACGAAAGGATTATAAACAGTTAACCACACAACGCAATAATTATAGTACGTCGAGGCACAGAAGTGCATAGCATTAGCTTCGGTTCCTATTTACCTTGATAGTATAGTAAATAGTGACTGCCTCGTTGGTCTAGTGGCTTGATGTAAGGCCGTAGACTCGGAGGTCCTGGGTTCAATTCCCAGGTCGGGCCAATAAAACGTTATTGGGTTTTTCTGTCAGAAAATTCTCAGTAGTAGCCCGGAGTGTTGTGTTCTCAGGAGCCCGGAGCGAACACACTTCCAACTTCCAGAAGTTGGAAGTGTGTTCACTCCCGTGTTTCGGAAAGCACGTAAAGCCGTTGGTCCAGTCATGTCGGATTGCCGTCCCATCGGATTATGAGAGTTAAAGAATAGAGACACTTGTGCACTATAATATATCCTGCGTAGTTGGCTAATCTCGAAATCTAGGGGAAATCGGTCTGGAGGACATTATTATTATTATAGTAAATAGGAAACTACGAATACTATTTCAAATTCAATATGACTTAATCAAAATGAAATTAAAAAAAACCGGAATATATTTCTGCTACATTAATTTGTGAATAAAATAAAAACATATACAATTTCTTGTACAAATGTCGTCGACGATGAATTTTCCGTTTGCTCCGCGTATGTGTACTCAGCGTTCGTTAGGTTGAAATGTTTGTTTCCTAAGTTTGTCTGAAGCTACAGATGTGTACGATTCCATCTTACCTTGAAATGTCGGAGCAATATTTTATTTGAACATAGTAATAGCGATTTTAAAATTCTAATTATATAACTTAACTAACTGATCAGACATACGTTGCGTTTAGTTATTTTTTTTTATAGTATAGGTAGGTGGTCGAGCATATGGGCCTGATAATAAGTGGTCCACCAACGCCGATAAATATTGGCATTGTAAGAAGTGTCAATGCGCCACCAACCTTGGGAACTAAGATGTTATGTCCCTTGTGCCTGTAATTACACTAGCTCATACACCCCTCAAACCGGAACACAACAATACTAAGTACTTCTGTTTTGCGGTAGAATATCTGATGAGTGGGTGGTACCTACCCAGACGAGCTTGCACAAAGCCCTGTCATCAGTAAAATAATGGTTTGATAATATACTAGGTGTTTGCTGCGACTTATACGGATACGAAGCTCGATGATCCAATAAAGATATATTTTTTAATATAATTTTAAAAAACAGTTATTTTATATTAGTCAATTATTGAACGTTAGAGGTAGTAGGATTTTATGCTAGCTCATCTAGATTCCAATTCATCAAATCAGATTTTACCGCTATTATGATATTATTATATGCCATATATTTCGTTTATATTTTGTATTGTTGTGTTTCGGCTTGAAAGATGAGTAAGCCAGTGTAACTACAGGTACAAAGGACATAACAATCCTCGTTTCCAAGATTGGTGGTGCATTGGCGATGTGACGAATGGTTAATTCTTCTCACAACGCCAATGTTAATGGGCGATGGTGACCACATAACAGGTGACCAATTTACCCGTACGCGTAGCTAAAAAAAATAACATAAAAAAATCTTCGCCCCTAAACATTTCATATTTTTATTCAAAACTAAAAACTCATTCGTTTTTTAATTGTATCCTCAGACTACTAAGGATTCAATTGTATTCATAGTCATATCTATCTACCATATACATTGAGAGTAATGTTTATACTCTCAGAGATTACGTAGAATAGTTCCCTGTCGGTACGATTCGCAAAACAATCTTGTTGATATTATATATATATTTCGTCCAGAACTATTGAATCGCCATTGAAATATATATGTATATACATATACACAACTAACAAAATCTAACATTAAAAATGTATGTATTGATATGATTCGACGTTCACATACAACGAATAAATTGTATACTTTGTGTAATGTCTCAGATATTATTAGTTTGTATATAACAAATAGCGTAATTGTAAATCTCGGAGCACAGTATCCATCTCGGTAATACTGAGATGAAATGCATTAGCCACTTGTTTACGACTCAACGTGTTCCGCTATCCGCTTTAGAGTAAGTCATAGGCTTATGCGATTTTCACTTAATTACAAAAACGAAATAATTTTATTTCTTATTATGCAAGAGTTAGACTAGTAAGATAAAATCACACGTTATTATAAATGGTCAACATACTTGGATAGTTCAAAGCAAACCATCCTTCGGATATCTACATAAAAAGGCACCGGAAGTACTAGTATATATGTACACGTTCGGCGGCGTACGGCGGTTTATCTTTAGGAAATAAATATTATTTTTATTAGATAAAACCAATTTTCACCTGCGACCATTTTTCACATTTAATTTGTGCATAACATTTATCCTCTTTGGTTCGTTTTAAAATTAATTAAATTGAATCTCTTACGATAGAAAATTTATCACTAATTTATTTATCATAATTCGTCCAATCTTCATAATTGTGTTATTATTGTACTTGTAATATACTTTATGGATAAAAAAATAGAAGATCTCATTTATCGCTAGAATGAGTTGTTAAAATAAGAAAAGCAGCATTTAACCGCATTCAACCGCAGTTCGCGTACAACTCGTTCCCACAGTCACGGTTGCGTTCCGCTTTATGTCCCGGGTTGAATAATTCAGCTGGGTCGGGCTAATGGTGCCAGGGCTCTCTTTAACCCCACTGTTGCGCGTTTATGCCTTGTTTTGAAGACTAACGAATAAAATTGTATTCTCTCCTCACCTAAAAGTGGCGCCCGACGTGGGACAAGTTATTAACAAAAAAATAAAAACTGATTTAAATAAATATATATTGAATGAACGAATAAAAGATGAATGTTTATGAAGTAATTTTCGAAATACATACATAAAATAAATCACCTTATATTCAGCGGTAGGTTAGTCAAAATTATTATTTTTGAAACAATGATAATTCTAAATAATAAATACATTAAACGTTCGTTACTTAAAATATCTTTAATTATTTTAAAAGTACAAAGGTCTGATTACGAGATCCTATGTATTTATTTCATTACTCGACCACACTGCTCTTTTAATACAATACTTAATACAGCAGTCACGTTCATGAAGTACTCGAGCCAGTACCGACAACAACTATAAATTTTAACCATTAGTTAAGTACACAATTTTCCACCTCACCTTTAAGTAAATAAACATCATAATCGCACGAACTCGCACCGCAATGGTTCACGGAACAAACATTATGAGACCCCGAAGTCTTTACTAAATGGACACATGTCATATAAAGTTGAAATATCACGTAGGTCACTTCGGGCGATTAACGTTCTAAACCGTATGAATATAGAGGTGGTAATTGTGTATTTTTATGGTCATGGAGTGGTATTAAGACATTATTACCGCGGTACCCTCTTTTTACGAGCGTTTAATCTTCGGGTCGCTTTGGAAACGTTTTCATTGTTTGTTAATCACGGACCGTTAATTTTATTTTTTTCACGGATAAAGTAACAGTGGATAACTAGTTAGTGAGACACGTTATCTGTATATACATGTTATGTTCGCGGCGAAATCAAAAACGATTGTAGGAATTTTTATTAGGTATGCGAAATATATCTTTCATATTATCCCTGAATACTTTAAAAGCTGATTCTTCATTAGACAGACATCAACAATAATTTACATAAGTTTTATGCTCTAAATAATGATTCCCTATTTTCATTTATTTCTAATTTTAATCGTACCATACCTTCTCTTAATCATTAAATCAAAATCATTACCTTAATACGCGCCCGTATTAACATTTCGATTGCATAATTGGTTATACATTTTAATGTAAGTTGCATTAGTGTTACGGGCTTATGGAAACGCACTCGGCTAGCGCGCATGCGCGAATACACTGCGGGCAACAAGGTACCGAGGGTTACGTGTCGGTGTCGTAATGACTTTGTACAGTCGTGCACAAACGTTCTTTTCACGGAACCGACTTCTAAAACATTCATTTGTAAGCGTTCGAGAACGAAAAATGTTCTACGCTTATTGCCTGGTAGAATAGTCTAGAGCTAGAATAGATTACGAATATATATATACATATATATTTTCTTTTACATACAGATACTTGTATTAGTAAAGAATATATTTACCAAAAACAAAGTCACTTATAAAATTTAAAAATTACACGTTCAAAATTATAAATAATTTATTATCGTTATAAATATATAAGAAAACATATATTTTTTATTATTATTAACAAAAGCCTATAAGCGTTTTTTTTCTTTTTATTGAAACAAGGGAGGCTGTAAACATGCTAATAAACATTAATCATCCCTTACACCCACTGACCATGGGAACTTTGGTGTTATGTCCCTTACTTCCAACCGGAGCATAAAAATATTAATTATTCCAGCTTGCCAGTAGAGTATGTTCAACAAGTGACGTCACTGTGAGTGAATGGCTTATCCAAACGGTCATGCACAAAGTCCACCACGAAGTATGAGAACGAAATGTAAATAAGAAAAACACACAAAATTAAATAACGAAAACAAATTTTAAATACGCTTAGAATAATGGAAAATGAGATAACGGAAACGAATTATCTGTTTGAAAATTCCGTTTTAATATTTTTGACTCGACTCTTTTTTCCATTCGCTGGAAATAGGGCTGCCAGACTTCCGCGCCACTCTCAATTAGTTGTAGTTCAAAAAAGGCGCCACCGAGAGTTTATTTTTAAAGGAATTAAGCCATAGCCGAATGAAATACTAATATTAAAATTGACAGTTGAAAATACAACAAATTATGCTCAATTTCATTATTCAATTCGGTTCTATTCGGTTCTGTTCGGCGCTCTGAAATTTAACTCGTTATTAAAAAAAAATATGTGTACATTGTATTCATATTAATTATATGTTCTATTTCAAGTCAGTCTTATCTAAGTCTAATTCTATGCTGATCAGCAATTTCAATGTCTTGTACAATCACAAGAATTCACGTCACATACTATTATCAAGATTTAATTCATTGTTATTGAATTATTAAATCCGCTACGAGGCAGTGTTTCCGGTCTCTTTGTCCCTCCAACGATCTCGCAGTCAACCCTTAACTTGAAGAGAACTACGTGCTATAAATTATTTACATCCGAGTCGACTCGAGTGGCGGCAGGCAGTCGACTGTACTTACTGGGTGCATGACTTTTTGATAAGTAAAAACGGTTATAACATTCTATTAAAACATTTAACAAATATGTCTAGTTCAAATGTGTTTGACATTTTTGTTAAAACCGAAGTTATTTAAAATTTTCGAATCTTATTTATTACAATTTACTATCGTACAAGAAAGGATTGGAATATTCATCGATAAATTGAACTTCACTACGGTTCAGGGCGGAGGGGGTCACAAAGTTACCTCGTGATTAGCCGGCTAGAGTACTCGCAGCACCGTCGCCAATGGATTGTCGACAAATTCGTATTCCAAGGGGCGCGCCGTAGATCCGTACTGGGATATTCGACTTTTGTTTATTTCGTTGTATACTGGATATTAAAGTCAGCTATTGCTTTGAAATAATATCCATTAATTATATCGATATATAGAGTACAAAATAATGTCCATATATAGCCCACTGCTTTTGAGGAGAAAGTTTTTGAGTATATGCTTATGCGGTGGAAAACGTTGTTCCAATGCGGATTATATTAATATTTTAGTTTGCTTATTATTACGTTATTATCATCATTCATGCATTTAAATATATATTTAAGATGGGAGGGAATTTATGAAATACTTTTTTTTTATCAGTTATTGTATATATTGGCCGTGGAGCAAGGCAAGCGTGTTGAAATAAGGTCGGAAACTTTTGCTTTACCCAAAAAAACGCCCTTGACCAGCTGTGATACATTTCCGGGGCTACTGTGTTATAGATAAAGCCGTACTATTTTTAAGTAATTTTGCTCTCAAAACATATAAATAAAGTTCATTGATTGTCGTACTGATCAAGCTATAAATATTATGATATCGAGCTATAATAAGTGTAGAGGGCGCGCGGGTAATTCTATAACATGCCGCCGATACGCGGGAGCGGCACCGCGAGTGGAGAGATTTGTTACGGATAGAGACGGCACTCGGCTGCGTGTCATGTCGAGTATAGATTACAAGAGATTGTTGAAAGAGCATCCCCTTGCGAGTTACTATTTACGTTTCGATCGGATTCAGATTGTTTTTTTTTTTTTTACTAGTTTTGACAGATTCTCTTATGTAATACGAACATAAAATACCTTTAAATAACTATGCCGGCATGAAAATAACAATGATACATACAATACATACAATCAACCTACATACAATGTTAGGTTATAAATTAGACAAAGTTATTATATATTTTATCTGTTTACTCATCTAAAGCGATCTTGATAATATTTAGTACGAAACGTGTTTGAAAAAACTAGCTCAGTATAAGAATGTATACCATAGACGTATATATTGTTTATATATAGACGAATATATTTCTCATTTACTCATTTTAAATTAATTGAACTTTTAAATTTGTTACAGGTAAGCAGTTGTATACTATTTATATACATATGTAGGTAAGTATTATTTACTCGTAGACACCTCTGTCCCGTAGCTAGCTCTACGGCGTCTCGAAGCGCATGCGCTAACCGAAGTGGTTAGTACGAATAACACGGCGTAGCTAACAACTACGAAGTGGGGACCAGTGATGTACTTGTGTCTGTCTATAGAGATTATGAAGAGATGTATCGATATAAAATATCGATGTTCGTTAAATTTATTTATTATATTATACATTTGAGGTACTTGTGAGGTACCCACCTACACTTAGTTGTATATATAATATGATAGGATTTAGTTTTTGCTCAGTACATACGATAAGAGGAGGTAAAACTTTCACATTACATACAAATATTACAAAAAATATATG
Source organism: Nymphalis urticae (assembly GCA_905147175.2). Taxonomy (NCBI): domain Eukaryota; kingdom Metazoa; phylum Arthropoda; class Insecta; order Lepidoptera; family Nymphalidae; genus Nymphalis; species Nymphalis urticae. The sequence goes on from LR990007.1 coordinate 833,181, forward strand.
TTTTAAATAATTTGATTGTTAGATTAAACTACATTTACAAAAAGTTCTTAATTCATATTTGTATCTATTTTTAACAAGTTAGGACTAGAATGTTCCTCAAAAGTATCTCAGTATGAATTTATATTAAGAAGATACACTAGCAAACGGGATCATCTGACGGTAAGTGGTCACTCTGATGTAGATGTTTGCCCTGTTACTGATATAAAACGTTGCTTACGCAATCAATGCCTCACCACGAGATCTATGTTATAATATTTCTTGTTCCTGTAGCAACACAAACAAAACAACGTGTTTCGCGTTACAGCAAGTGATGGGCGAGTAGATAGGTACACAAATCCACCAAAGGGCTTGTAAACAGCCCTGGCAACGAATTCCCATTACTGTAATAGTAAAGGCCCTCGCAGGACGGAGCTCGCAGCTTGCTCAGCTGTATAATAGTAGGTTGTTAATTTGTATATGCAATATTGCTCGCATTAACATACATAGCGTAACGTTACGGTCTCGTGTATATAATGTCAATACAGCCGCGGTTCAGTCAGGCGTTGTTCACATCTAGATTTAGTATTAAATGGCTTTCATATTAGTGATGTTATAGTTTATCAACTAACTATCGATAGATTTATTGTTTTATTCCTCTGTCGAAGAATATATACAAATGATAAAGTAAATAATTATAATATTATAACTCTCTCACCGCGTTAAATGTGAGTGTTTTTTTTTTAATTTATATAAAGAAATATTTATTTCAACGAATGTTAATGGATATGAAATCAAATCAGCTATAACATTCAATTCACGAAACGTTTACAATTATTTCGAATGACTTTTCCATAAAATAAGAAAGAAGATATGTTCGCCGTTAAAACACCAAAGCCACGACATAAAATATATCGATACTTTTACCCTCCCTAAGAAAACCCTCAACGCAACAGTCGGTATCGTCCGTGTAAATAGCTTGCCGTCGCATCGACACGCCACTATCGAATTTAACATGCCTCAATCTTTGTGATTTAAAATATTACTTGAGAGCTTTTGTTTTACTATTTCCGTCTCATGATATTTCATATGTATTTTAGTTCAATTTGAGCTTTCAAGTGTTTAATTATTCCATGCATATTTATCACTTAAACATCAGCCCAATATCAAACATCGCAATAATATATTTATGTCAAAGGTAGGTATTATTTCGGCAATATAAAACGAATTAATCCGCTAATGTACAGATTAAAACTGAACAGCGGAAATCAATTTATTCATCGAGTCGAACACGCATAAATGCACCCGACCATCGATATGACGGGCTATTTATAAGCGGCGCGGCGCGTGCCGACGTAATCTCTTCACCAGTGGGGCAAATCTCATTTTTATTAGGGAAGCAATGTGGAAAGAGTGGAAATGACACTGCACCGCGGACTTCCGACCCCTGCACACTTTTACAGGTGTCTGTTTAATTTGTAGCCGATAAACTACCCTAAGTAAAAGGGAATAAGAGTCTATATTCGCTGCAGCGAGTCGAGGATCGCCGCGCAAGCGCGTGTCGCGAGACGCTCGTGTTACACAGTCGTAGATCGCGCGCTGCGGATTACAGACGTGTCTGCCGTTTCATCGTCGCGGTAGTGATGTGATTCGCCATCGATAAGTGAATTTTTATTTGTTGTGATTAACAAGTGACATTTTGTATGGTGTAAAATGTGATTTCTAAGCGAGAGTGGGTTTCATAAAAAATATAATTTTTAAGTTAAATAATTATAATAAGGGCAAAAATAATCGATTCGTTGCTTTCAAATATATATATATCTAAATCCGCGTTAATTTGATAGCCAATTATATGATTATTTTCTACTTCGTGTGACTTTTATCGAATTCGTTTAATACAAATCGCTCGCACCTTTTGACTCGTTACCTCGCCCCCGTCGACCGTCGAGTGGCGGAGTTTATGTTTTAATAATGGAGGTATTAGCCGCGTCGTCGCCATCTGTACCGAGGGACGATGTGGACTGATCACTGTTACTTACAATGTCGATTGGATTGTATTTCAAATTTATTGTATTTGATTTTTATTTTTATTTCCAACAGCATTAAACAACTATTTATTATTATATATATAACTGTTTTATATACATGATGACAACTCGTCTCCGTTTCGCCACATTGTTTAATATTATTCCTTGGGATCGAAGCGAGCAATCGTACATCGTCTATAATTTTCGTCAAAAAACGATCTAAAGCAAAAATATTTCACGAATCGGACAGGTAGCTCCCGTGATAAGCGTGTCCAAACATGTCGAACTCTCCAGTTTTATATTATTAGTTCAGTTAACAAAATTAAGAAAATTGTTATCTTGAATTTGCTATCTCATAGGAAGTACGTCGTACTATAATAAATACATGAACGCGCCACTGTCGGTCGAATGCGTCCTCTCCTTTTAAAGTTTCTGTTTGGAGCTAATTCCACCTGCTGCTCCAATGCGGGTTGGTACATGATACAAATGCGGCAAACTTACGTCCGACACATGCAGGTTTCCTCACGATGTTCCCCTTCACCGCCGAGCACGAGATGAATTTTAATCATAAATTAAACAAATGAAAACTCAATAGGATTTAAACCTGCGATCTTAAGTTAAGATCCCTGTGTTCTAGTCACTGGATTATTATCTCGGCTCTGCGTTCATTAGACATAAAAACGATTCGTCCTCAGTTATTCGAAGGGCGCCATACAAATATTGTGTCGCAATTACATAAAGCATTTTTGTAATAGAAATTAGTATTAATTAGTTCGTATCCTTAGTTTATGTATACATTAATATGACGCATCTAATTAAATAAGATTACAGTAATGAACAGAATATACTAGCAAATGCCGCTATATGCTGTAATTCGATTTTAATTACGTCGGTTTGATTAATGGTTTCTGTAATATTACAATCTGCCTATAGTTTCAGATAGTTCTTGATAGTTGAAAGGCAAAGGCAAATGCTTTTCGTACCTTAAGTACGATGCATGGAGTATCTTCTACTAAACTAATCCAATGAGGTAAAGAAGTGGCAGAATATAAAATATATACATGTATATGCAGGTTCAAGAGATTTTTATCAACGTATTTGAACCCGCGATCTTCGATTTAGATCCACTGTGCCATCTAGATTTTTGTTTATAAATTCTTGATCACGTAAAGTTTATTTTTACTCACTTGTAGATCCATAATGAATACCATATTAAATATTTGATTACGTTTTATATTGATAAAAAAAAAAATCCTCTTTCACCTCGCTGTGGAGGTTTTATGGTTTAAGTTCGCCCCATCGCCCGGTGTTTTGTAATGTGTCCCTGAAAGCCGTTCTTTCTTTCGCACTTTAGTATTCCGTTCAGGGTCTCGTAATCGCTCCATTTAAAAGCATCTCGAGATTATCCTCAACAAAGAGTTTTTTATGTGTTTTTTTTTTTTTAAATCAATTTGTGCCTTGATTCGTTTAAATTACAAATCTTGAGTTGTTGAATTTTATTTAGAATTTATTAGTGGATTTTGGTGCAATCTTTTGAGTATAAATAATTTAGTCATTTTTCTACTTTTGATCACTGTTTAGTCATAAGCTGTGGCTAATGTGATAGAATTTCCTAATGATATTTCAAGATCTCTTAGCTGTGATCCCATCAACGTCGAGGACAAAATAAATCATTTTAAATAGTTGATACTTGTATGAATCCGAACCATTTATAATAGATAAAACTAAATACAATACAAATGGTAAATATATATTTTTAATACACAGATTACACAACCTAAGATATTATACGTACATACTTATAATAATAAAGCTGAAGGGTTTGTTTGTTATTTTGTTTGAACGCGCCATTCCTGGTACTACCAGTCGGTTTTGAAAAACTTTTCGCATTCGATAGTAGAAATAATTGAGGAAAGTTAAAACCTTTTTATTATTAAACTACTACCCACGGGACTTGAGCATTAACTAACGTTGAACGCGGATGAAACCGCGTAGAGCGGCTAGGTCGATATAAATAATTTCACGCGTTAACGTGTCCAGGAATTAATTAACTGTTTTTATAATTAAAATGTATACCGTAATGTTTACCCTCAGTGAACTTTCCATAATTAAACTACAGACGGTAATATGCCGCCGGTACATCCGACGTGAAGTCGGCCCGGTCGACCGAAACATAACAAACATCGGCTGACGTCACAAAGTGCTATTAACAAACGTCGATCTCCCCGAAATTGCCAACACGAGCCGAATCGTTTCCACTGTTTGATATGGAGTCAAACACGTAGCCGGAAAAGCGTAGCAATAATTGAATCAATAAAGTACGCAGTGTTCCGTTTATTGTCCGATCGCAGTCGGACCGAGGGTTACGAGATTACCGCATCTACCCCCATTTTAACAAGACTGCTTATTGAATTTTCATTTAAAGAATTATATAAAACTAGTCTACGTTCGCGGCTTCGCCTGCGTGCTAATGGGTGAGCACGTATTAGGTATAAAAAAGTTACCCAAGTCCGTCCTTAAGGTTCAAGCTTGCTCCATACAAATTTTATCAAAATCGGTTCAGTTGTTTTATCGAAAGAGTGATAGACAGGGTTCGTTCGAATTTTAATATTACTATAGATTAAATGCAAATTTATTTCCAAAAAAAAAAAACTTATAACGCTATATATTAATACATTTTGTGTAAAAAATATAGGCGTTTCGTTGTTATGTTTTAAATTATTTGTAACGTTACATTAGACGCGTTTCGTTTATGAATATTACCAACGAAATCCATCCCCGGGGTACGAGTGCGAGATTAACCCGAGAATACAAAAGGAGGTTGGGGTTAGTCGGCTGTTTTCGGGCGCGATTGTACAATAAATCGACACGACGCGGCTGCTGATTGACGTGACGCTTTCAATGTGTCCTACGCGATATCATATTCGTCGAACGTTATTTTCGTACTGTACGTGAGGGAAGATAAATTTGTATATCAAAGATGCGGTTGGTATAACGCCTGTTTAAAAATATCTACAAATTTAATATTTAAATTCGATAGTAATTGGTACATAAATAATAACTCAATTGTAATAACTAAACTACTCAATTGTATATACAACTGGCCCGGTTATAGCCGTGATCGTAATATATTTATGAGGGGCCATGCTGTATAATGTTACTCACAAGAGTGAAGAATAATGCCGAACGCCAGACATCCGAGCTAAATCACGGGCGACAACACAAAACGTCGATAAAACTCGCCGCGGTCACAAAGGCAGGCGAGCGTCGATGTATCGATAGTAGATAAGTCGAGCGTGCGTCACGTCACTAGTGAACTAAATAGACTACGGCCGCGTCGGATTCAATGTGTGTGACATTATATTACGTCCGATTTATTGTGTTCGTTTCATTTTTTGGCAACGGAAACTTTAGCATCGTTTTTCAATAAAAGGGTATTACTATATTTTTTTAAATCAGAAATATATTATGTCTGGACAGAACCATGTTATGGTACAGAATTAGCGTTAGAAGATATAGTTATCTTATAATATTACGTGTTTAATTAAATACATTTTGTAAAGAGAATAAAACCTCTAGAAATTTGTCGGTTAATAGTATTGTTATAAATCTTTAAATTTTTACAATTAAGCTTACGTTTCTCCCGCGTTAAACGTTACAGCTCCTATATTAAAAACTAAAAAAATTTTAATTTTATAATAACTTTTAATATCCTTTCTATGTAATAAATGACAATCTTGCGTAATAATACTTGTAAACTATTTCATTTCACGTCGATAGAAATAGTTTTACACGAAACTGACTAATACTTACATACTACATAATACTAATACATACCTAGAGCAGGGCTAGGCCTAAGGCTTGGCCTCATATCGCGAGTAAATGAAAAACATTTCACGAGGCGAACGTACATTGAGTTTTATATATTCAGGGCTGAAACTCGATGGAAGGCGTGCATGGCAGGTTCAATTAAAAAAAAAAAGAAACGGTCTCGCAGGAAATTGCTAGTGCTGTGAAAAAATGAACGTTCCGACCTCACTCAGTCGGACAATAGTGTTGTGCGCGTTTCATATAATACGTCGATAAGTGATGTGCGTTTAAACAGTGCGATATGGAATACCGGGCCCCACACCCGATGATGAACGTCGGCGCCCCCTACTACCCCCACCCAGGTATGTTATTAATAACTATTCGTCTCCATTACCTTATATATTATTCAATAGTACAGTCGGTTTTGTTTAAATGTTGTCGTTAATAGAATAACTGTTTACATATTGTTTTAAACACGAGTTATTTCGTAATGTATTAAAAGTGCTTTATTTTTGCATATTATATTTTGACGAGGGATCGCATTGCGGTAGTGAAATTATTGAGTAGTATTGCTGCGTTGATAAATTATTGGCTGAGTTCGCTGTTTTAGTACCAAACGAGCCGTAGTCGTCATCATAGTGTTATTCAATGTTTCCATTCGATTCGTGAGTGGCGCGTCCTCTCCATGTTGATGGAAATCGTGATCTAAGGTCCCTCTAGAACATATCGAGCGTCCTTCGATACATAACATCGTTGTAATATAATATACGGTGTAGATATAGTTTATAATTTTTTTTTACAAGGATTTGTATGTATTTCCATAGTATGAATGAATTCATAATAAAATGATCCAATACTAGACAAAAGCTTCCTTTCCCTTAAGAGGAAAGCGAGAATCTTGGTAGAAATATGTTGGAGAATTTTAACGGTCACATGCAACTTTACGCTGTTCACCTTGACCGCCGAGCTCGAGGTGAATCGAAACATAAATCCAACTTACAAAAACTCAGCGGATTTAAACCCATTACGCTCGGTTAAGATCCATCCATAAGTGTTCCGTCCATAGAGCCATCTCAGCTGTTTGGAAAAAATTAATTACGTTGGTTCTTGAATATAAATGCAGACTCAATCGATCTCACAACACCCGAGTGTTCTGTTAGGGTTGGTGGTGACGTAAATCTAGACGTCTTTTCTATGCATTCTAATGCTTTTCTATTGATTGAATACGACACCAAGGGCATTGCTATGAACACGACACGTCAAACGTCAACAAGTTGTAATCAAGCTGTAATAAATATGAATAACTGCGAATGAATACCTACTTCATATTCGATTATATTTAGTTATTGTATTTATTTTATTATTGACACAATAATACACAATAAATAAGTTACCTTCGTCTCGAACTCAAACGTATTCCGCCTTTATTAGCGTTTGCGATTGTCGATATTTATAATAAGGACGTCACTAGGCGACCCGTGTGACGGGTTAATTGGCACGTCGTCAAGACGACAGCGGGGCGTCGCGCCGTGATGAATGTCGCTGCGACAGTAGCGCCTCCTGGAATACCACATAATTACTGTAATTACAGGGACTAAGTACGTCGAATGATGATAGGATACGGGCTATTTATGACGTAAGCTCTATCGAACTCCGTCCGGCATATATGTAGTTGCGGATTTTAGTTATTACATAGACACTGCTGGCAAAACTTTGTTTGTTACTTATCTGTGCGCTGCGAAGTCAGGCGCTTTAAATTTTTGAGTGTGTATGTGTGTTTCACACATATAAGGAATATATACAAAATAAACCGACTCCATAGAAACCGTCTTCAGCTTGGTGGCTTTATATTAAGAATTATTGACTGCCTTGTTGATCTAATGGCTAATGGATCCCAAAATCATTGATTTAAACCAATAAAAAGTTTTTATATTTTCGGTAGAAGAATCTCAGTAGCAGCCCGGACTCTAGAAGTTGGAAGTGTACACTCCCGTCCCTCGGAAAGCACGTAAAGCCATTAGTCCTGCGCCTAAACTCTTTCCGGTCGTGACGGATTCGCTGCCCTATCGGATTATGGGAGTGCATAAGTGTTTGCGCACATACTTGTGTGCTAAAATATGTTCTCCGCAGTTGGATACTTTCTCTTGTGTCGTCCGAAATCGGTCATAAGGACATCATTAAGACAAAAAAATTAAAAGCCGTTGCCGAGTATGCCGTATGATGTATCGTTGTTCTTGCTTTGCGTACTCGCCTCCAGTTGGGTTGGTTAGATTGGTAGAAGCTAACATCTTCGTCTACTGCCGTCTGTTTCTCAGGGTCATATCGTAACGTTATATAGCCTCTAACCTTTCCCGTTGAACACTGGTATGTCTTAAGATCACCGAAATCATTAATATTAAGATGTTATTTACATACACCAGAAAGAATCGTTTGATTATAGAGACAACTTAACTTTAGTAGTAGTTAGTAGTAGTTCATATTAATAATAATGATTTTTTTGGAAAGCAAATAAAAGCTTTTTAATAAATATGATATATATATCATGCTAAATGTTATAAAACTCATGATTGGACTTAAAATTCTTTTATTCTATTTCGCAACGATGACGGGAGCCGGAGATGTAATAATAAAACCAATATAGCTTATTTCTCATGTCGGAAAATGCACACGCGCTTACAAACGTAACTTTTTGAATAGTTTATTTTGTTTTATGACATTACTCGTTAAAAATTTTCTCTCATCAACTTTCGACTTTAGTCGTATTAAATCAGTCTGGAATTATAAAATTAAAACTATTAATTGAAGCCTATATGGCCCGACGGTTAGAACACTAGAATCTTAACCGAAGGTGATGGGTTCACACCGGTGGCATCGTGGAATAAGCTCCTATTCTTCAAGCCCGACAGGAGGACATTAACAGGCTGTAATCCAAAATCGTATTTAAATTGAAGATCGGGCGATGGTTGTGATCTCGAAGACAGATTCATGCCGAGACATGATTGATCGCTTTCCCAGATGGCTCCGACTCGCACCGTGAACGAGATTAATGTTTTAGTGTGAAGTTTACGATTTAATGACAAAAGATTACGGGAAGAGTTCCGCCATGCTCAGCACCACCAGCATCAGTTTCGAACTTAAACTTTTTACTGGTTGGTTGTTTGGTAGGGCTTTGTACAAGCATGTCTGGGTAGATGATACTCGCATCACATATTCTACAAATCTTCCAAACAGCGATCTCAGCTTAGTATTGTTGTGATCCGGTTTAAACCGGTGTAACTACAGGCACAAAGGTCGGTGGTGCATCGGCGATGTGGTGGTAAAGGATGGTTAATATTTCTTACAGTCCAAATATTTATTGGTGGTGGTGACCACTTACCGTCATGTGACCCATTTGCAAGTCTGCCTACCTAATTTTAAATGATAAAAAAATGTTATATCATAAATTAATATTGAATACAAACGATGGCATGCGAACGTCCAAGACGAAAGATGATCGCAACGAAAATATTATAGAAGCGAAAACTGAAGCCAATATTTCCGTGCTGGTTTATTTTCTAAGGAGATAAAAATAATATTGAAACTGCAAACAGTCTCGGTTACGTATTGGGTATCGATTATAAGTAAACATGAATCGATAACGATTCTGTGTGTGTGTGTGGATTGTGTGTCTTGGGCCTAACTTGTCCGTTTCTCATTTCACGCGGAAACCTTTCTACACATTTTATTGAACGTTATAGAACCGGAGTTCTGGCTCAATTTATCTTTATGTAGGATATTTCTGAACTCTTATAATAATCAAGAACAACGTGATCAATTGATAAATTGAATTGAACCATTTAGTCAAAAGCGACGTTCGCTCCGATAATAATGGTCGAATGCACTTCGTCTAGACCTTTGCCCACCAGGTCAAATTTTAAGTGTAAAGAAAGATGAACACGAATTGAGTCGCAATTCAATAGTTTGTATTTCAGTTTCGACGATAATTTAACGAAAATGAATAAATACGATTTTCTGTTTATATATTTAAACTCGATGTAGATAATTGTGTTGATTATAAATGGTTTTCGGGAGATCCCATGGGTTCAATTACGGGTCACGACGCCGGAGCGGAGCTCTCGAGATGGGGTGATGTCGTCACGTGATGAATTACGTACCCGCCACACCGATTGCTTTATAGGGATCCCAGATTGAAACGTTTGACACTGTATATATAAATATATTATGTTTATTGGCATTTGTTCGAGAGCTTTCTTGTTTTTTTTTAAATGTTATTGTAATTACCGGTGCAATGAGCTTAATAAGTTTGATACCACAATCGGCAAGGAATTGCCATTGCTAGAAATGGTCTTGTGCGTCTTATAAGTAGTTTTTTTTTTATATAATTATTTATTTTTAATTAGGCTGTCTCTTTGCTAACCTGCTAGTATAAAAGAAGTTTTTTTTTTTGTATTTGAAATTACTACGAAATTCTCTGTTTTCATTAAGAATTTTAACCTTTACGAAAATGCGTTTCGACACGCAACAGACTATAATGACTTTATTATTATTTTTTGCCTTTATTAAAAGCTGTTCTTTATTACGCGGTTTCGTTGAAACGTCGTGATAGCTGTAACTGTTTTCTGTTACGGTAACAAATCGAATCGTTTGTCGAATAAAATCCAATTTCATTGTATCTGTATAGAGAATACATCTGGGGTGGCTGAATACATCGATAAATCATAAAATCACAATGTACTTTATTCAAGTGTGTCTTAAAATTAGACACGGATCGACTTTAGTACTTAATACATTAAAATCTAATGTTAAAACTGTCGCCTTACTGCATGAAGTATTATATATAAGCGTGAAGGTAATTTTTGTTGATTTTCAAGCAGGTTGATATATAATAATATAGGTGTATGAATTTTTTTTTTTTATATTTGCCGGGAGGGCAAATGACTCTACTCCACCTGATGTTAAGTGGTAGTAGAGTCCAAACGCGAGGACGGCCAGTACAGACGGGAAGAAGGTTCTGCACTAGCCGCCCTCGCCTTGCCGGCCCGCAAGATGCCTCTTTATATAAACATAAAATAGGTAGGCGAACGGACAAGTAAACCACCTGATGATAAGTGGTCATCACCGGCCATAGACATTTGCGCCGTAAGAAATTTAACCATTCCATACATCGCCAATACGCCACCAACCTTGAGAACTGAGATGTTATGTCCCTCGTGTATTTAGTTAGAACTGTCTCGCTCACCCTTCAAACCGGAACACAACTAAGTATTTCTGTTTGACGGTCGAGTGTATGTGTCGGCGTTACCTACAGAAACGGGCTCGTTCGAAGCCCCACCGCCAAGTGAGTAATTAACATGCCTATTTAATTTAATTAGTGGAAAAGAGTAAATATTTTGTGTTACGTCCGTTATTCTCGGTAGAGTCTCTATATTGCGAGCTTTAATTATATTTTAATCTTCAAAACTATTTGAAAATCCTTTTTAATAAAGTATATTTTCATACAATTATAATTAATTAACAACATTTACAACCTGACTGCAGATTCAATTAAATCTTTTATTAACAAAGTTGTTCCTTTAATATCGGCCAAAATATTGCGAGCCATGAGTTTGCATATTATTGTATAAGGACATATTTATTCTCTAAATTCACGTACTAACTTGTATGTAAAGACAGCTTTAAAATCGAAATAAATGGTGTAGCATCCAAAAGAAAAAAAAAAACTTATCATAAATTCAACTAAAAACGAAGGCGCAGTCGCGTTTGGTTTATAGTATACAAATTTTCTGTCGGAAATATTTTAGCCTCCACTCTCCAGAAACGTTTATTGTAAACAGACTGTCTACATAAGACCCCAATAACTGCTCACCCTAGTGAGTTGCGCGCGCACGCGCCCGTCCCGACTCTAAATGGTGTGTGGTTCTGTCACAAGCGACTAGCGGTTTTTTTTTTTCTTTTATAATTATAGAAGCAAAAGCTTTTTTAAAAGTAAGTTATATTACAAAAACAATTATATGAAATAAAAAGGTACTAAAGCTACAAACTATAAAAGCGACGTTATTTAGTGCTTTGAACCTCTAATTACACTGGCTCATTAACCCATTATATCGCAACACAGCGAAATGAAGCATCATTGTTTAGTGTCCTGTGATATTTATCCGCTCCGCTTATTTGTCGAGTGTGTGCTATGAATCAGGGAAGGCATCGGGTGGTGGCGGAAACGGCGGGGGGTGTAACGCGATCCGGTCGGAAATGGCCGTCAGATTTGTCGCGCCAGTCGCCCCACGCCAACAATTACCGACTCGCGATTTATACCGCCCCCAACAAGGCGTTGTTCGCTCTGGATAATTATAACCTGCCTCGTTATTTGATGAGATGTTAAAATTAAACATGTTTCTGGTGATATATTACTTTATAATGGGTTATGATTTTAAACAACGTTAATTCGTAATTACAAATGTTTCGTCATTATTCATTTTAAATCTACGACTCGTTCTATGTCGTATCTACATGTATATTATACATCGACACGGAACATATATCTTGGCAGTTGTTTTGAATATTTTATATCGTTCCATTATATATATATTTTTACACTTCATGTTGTCTATGAACACAAAATATATATTTTCCTCGGTATTATAACAGATCAACAGCCGGCAAGACGTATTAACAGCTTGCAATTTAAAAAAAAAAGTATCATGAAGGTTCGATAATTGAATTTCAACGTGGTTGTGAACTCTCAGCTTACGCAAGCTAGCTTGCCGCTTCTAATTAAATATTGCTGGATAAATTTATAAATCGGATCTACCTTTCACCCCTACTATTGCTTAATATGCAATCAAGTTGACTTTGAAAGTTCCAGATTCGTAATAATACTGTCATGTCCTATTTTATTAACAAGATGGACTCCTTACACTCATTTCTCATACGTCCTATATAACAGCGAAACAATACTGAAAAGAAGCCAAAAACTATAAGTTGTTTTCGACGCACGGAATCGTAACACCGCCAACTGCCTAACGTTTGAGCCACTAAACCGAAGAGACAGTTAAAAATATATATAAAAAATATTTGTAACATAATATGTATAAACATTATCGCCCTCGTAGGCTGAGTTATACTTTTATGGCGCAGGTCGTCATGTGTATGATGGCATGTCTAAATGGGGGTAATAACGTCGCTCGACATAATAGAGTGAGTGGTGGGGATGATACCGTAATGCGAGCAGATGGAGCATCGCATTACGATGTGTATTATGATGAGAGAGTTTTGTATATTTATCATTTCAAGTGTTCCTTTTATACTAAAGGTATGAAGAAGCACCTTAATCTATTCAATCTGTAATCGTATTATCTAAAATATCAACGAAGATTCTTGCATCGTTATCTAACAAATTTAAAGCCTTAATTATTACGTGGACAGTGAAATTTTGATTCATTTCCTATACATATTAATGTATAATACAATGAAAGGAAACCGAAATATATATATATATATATATATATATATATATATATATATATATATATATATATATTTATATTTATATATTTAGAAATATAAATATATATTTATGTGTGCATGCGTTAGGGGCTTACAAAAATATTTTTATTGAATTGACATTTTCATGTCAAAGTGCCGTACTGATATTCGTTAAACTAAAGCTCCTGCTTAGGAGCTTACGCTAAACCCTTAGTCCCGGTTGTTACATCTTACAGGCCAGACGGCACAATATTATATTCAATTTTCAACTTTGTAATTTGAAAAGGAGAGTATAGGAGTAGTTATGAAGATTATGTTGTTTATGAAATACTTTAAATAATACCGTTATCCTTATTTATCAAGACAACAATGTCACCCTATCCTCCGGATAAGCGTATAAAATAGCACGGATGTCCTTATCCCGCGGATCGTCGGAGGCGATAAAAAAATATCCACCTCACCCCACCCTCTGAGGGTGACGGGTGCGTTGAACCGCTAAGCGAGGAATACGTCGTAAAGCGAAAGATTGTTATTTACACGGATAGTTGATGCTCTTTTAGATTTCCTTATATCCATGAAGACATCAGTAATAACCATTTATCCATTACTATGCTTATTAAATAAATATTTGAAGTATCAGTCATAAAATAATTAAATTCATTTTTATCAAAAAAAAAAAAGTTCCGCAATATATTATTTATAATATTATCCCTTTTACTTATATAAGCTTTTATTTATCAACTGAATGGCCACCAGGCTGGTCTCAAAATACGTTCCCTGTGAAATGTATCAGGAATACCAACATGACTTCGAAGCTCGGAACGAAATCTCACCCTGCGTAAAGCGCCTCGAAGCACGTATTACCTTAACAAGTCTAAGGTAATCATTTAGAAATCCAAATACAAGTAAATTAGACCTTATTACAATGCGCAAAAGACCAATGAAAAGCATAGGTCGAGGCGCCGGGATGGAAATTGATTCGACACCAAGAATAACGTCGTAAGTGTTGCACCGACCAATTTCATTCGATCCCTAAATACACATAAGCTAACAACTGTTCGGTCTAATAGACGAGAGGTCGAGAGATCTCGGTGAATTGGTGTGGCCTTTATTGCACAGCTCGTGGTAAGATATCGAAGCGTAGGCGAGTGGCGGGGGTGTGCGATCACTAACTGTAATCGACTTGATCTCAATGAAGTAGGGAACAGGGTGCCATGCCCTCTACAGTTTCGATAAGAAACAGATATGGCTCATTATTTTAACTATCTAGGTCTGCACACTAAACATCTTACGGAACATATTGTTAGTGAAAAATATAAAATGCTATTTTTATAGTCATAATTTCTTATCATACGTATATTATTCACTTGGGAGAAATATATCGTTTTAATTTTTTTTGACGGTTTTTCTCGTTTAGAATCTACATTTATAAAATCCCCTAAAATGACGATTAGGAAGTGTTTGTAATAGGAAGTGCTCGCGTTGAATATCAAACTTTGAGTTACACAAATATTTTACAAAAATAAAAATAAACAATACTATTTTTCTTTGACTTTAAAATGAATAATAAATGTTAAAATTTTAATCTACTCAAAAATCTAGTAATCAGTCTTGAATATAAACTGTATCCCAATTTTTCAAAAGTGTTAAAGAGTAACAGAAACCGTAAATGTATTTTTAGCTCACACGTAAGTTTTTCATCCGATCGAGGGTGTAAGTTCAGAGAGGCACTCACCGCGTAGGCAGGAAAGTGGTCCATTTCTAACGTTATTGTTTGGCGAGAGGGTGGCGGGCGCGCGGTGGCGTGCCGCTGGTTTGTAATGGAAATACGTAGACGCCGACTCTGGAGTTTGGCGCAAAATTGAGAGATAACACATGTTTAATTTTATGTGTATTATATTCGCTTTTCATATTTTAATATATATCAATATTAATGAAACGGGCTTAGTCGTGCGGTAGCTATAAAAGATTTGGGGTATTATAAAATTTAAAGTGATTTTATTTGTTTCTGTTTGTATGTAACAAAACATATATCATTTTATATTACTCTTATATTTGAGGTTTTCGAATTCTATCACGCTGTAACACGAGTTTTTGGATAAGTACACATGTGGCAGAATTATACCAGACTCATGTTTAAACTTCCTCAGGTTTGATTTGACGGTAACCCACGGATAAATTTTAAATCCATGTAATCACAGTGCTTGCCCGTGTTTGATCCCGTTATCCTTGATTAAGAATCACTTGTTCTAGCCACTAGGACTTGTTCACTGATATGACTGACAGGGCTCCGCTCCGCTCCGCTCTCGCCACTTGTACCGTAAGCGACCGACGCAGGTCTCATGGCGCATGCGCGCACCCATCTGTTATACATACACTTGTTGTGCTCGCCTACTCGTACTAGAGTAGTAAATATGTGAGCACTTACCGGCTACGGTCTGAGGGTAATGTGTGCTCGAATCATATTCGGGGCAATGTCAAAGTGTCTTGAGGAATTGTTATCAGACTAATATTAACGACATTACTATTATTTATTTCATTGTATTTATTTTGTCGATATGTTTTGTACATACATAAGTTTAATTCTTTCTCAGCTATTTATAGAGTTGCCAGGATTATAAATATAAAGCCTTGTTTTCAAATAAAATACTCTGCTAATGACAGCACACATACAGAAAAAACGGAGGTTTTTTGTCATAACAAACACGTTTGTACAATAAGGCAGTCTCGTCGCTTATTAGCGATTTCTTCCAAACAACTCTAGGATTAAAAATTTTACATTATATTTTACAAACAAATATTTAACTAAAGTAAAAAACTTTCATCCTACAGAAAATTAAAATAATACCAATTCCATGCATATAATATATATATTTATATTAAAAATGTTCGAAAGAAAATCTCTCTAATTTAATTTATCTCAAGTAGCCTAGTTGGTTATTAAAGTTCATAACTCAATAATACGCTGAAACGTTAAGTAAAAGTAGATAATGAAGTTTAAGCTTCGTCTGTGACATCGCGACGAAGAGACAAAATAACTTTTGTAAATTGAAGATTTAAAAGTATAATTGAATCGGAAACCTTACACCACTTTGAAGAGCTCGCTTCTCTCCGACCTCAAGTCTAAAAAGGCTGAACTCGAGTTAATTACATCTTTATTTTATAAAGGAGCTCGAACCACGCAGGGGTCAACTTAAATTTGTTGCTACGTTAAAATAAAAATCTGAATCGAATCAAGTTGTCGTCTATTTAAAATAAATGTACAGTCGTTAACGTTTTTTTAGTTGATTTGTCTGAAGCTCAGTATAGTTTTATCCCCTCAGAGCCGTCCTGATTGACGATTATAATACCATTTCAAATGCCACTAACAGTATCTATATTTAGTCGCAGGAGTTGTTTACAATTGCTTGTGTCGACAACGCACACCCAGACACGTGTCGATCGTTCGCAGGACACGTGTCGTGTGGGAGTCTGTTTATTTGGAGAGTTGTAATATGAGTAATTTTACGATTTAATATGAGTTCATTTAATGGAACTGACATGTGTAGTAGAAGAAATTGGAACGATATGGTTTTTGTTGAGGCATTGCTGAAGTAATCGGTGACTTCTTGGTAGTAGTAAATAAAATTTTGGCATTCTCCATTTCTAGGTGATAGGGCTTTGTGCGAGCTCGTCTGGATAGGTACCATCAACTCATCAGATATTTTACCGCTAAACAACACTACTTAGTATTGTAGCGTTCCGGTTTGAAGGATGAGTGAGCCAATGTAACTACAGGTACAAGAAACATAACATCTTCGTTCCCAAAGTTGGTGGTGCATTGCCGATTTTAGGAATGGTTAATATTTCTCACATCGACAATGTTTATGGGCGGTGGTGACCACTTTACATCAGGTGGCCAATTTGCTTGTCCGCCTACCAATAACAAAAAAAAAAACATTAAAATAACATCCTGATTCTAGACCGAAGGGTACATCAACAAAAATCACAGAAGTAAACGAGCTTACGTGCTCCCTGGAGTACGGGAGTATAACACAGCCAATTACTTCTAAACTTCTATCCTATTATTCCTAAAACGAAAACATGAAACGGGCGAGTCGGTGACGCTTATAGGACTGAGGCCACATGCGAGTGATTCCACATAAAGCGAACATAATTACAGCGCTGTAAAAACATAACGGCCCCAGATACTCGTTAAAACAGCATCAAATATATGTATCATCGAAATAAGAACACGGTTCGATGGGCGCTCGTTTATAAATACAATTACGTAACGACTTATAATATTAACCCGAGATGGAGCGTCGGATATAACACGTGGATTTTTAATAGAAGGTTCAAATCCCTAAGAAGTTTTGAATCCGACACGTGTGTGAAATTGAAATTCGGAAAGGATGCAAAAGTCCAGCATTCGTCACACCTGAAGTAAAGTATGAAATATATGTGATCATAATATGTCTATTGAATGGGACGCAACACCTCACAATCATGATATGATCGAATGTTCTCCGAGGTTAATGTTGGCTTTTATCGTTTATAAATGTTTCGTCTCGATTACATGCATACTTATTGTAAAAGAAGTTACATACGTACATACATTTCATTTCATACGTATACTTATATGGGGTATGGCATTTCTAGTCGTTTTTTTTTTCAATTATCTTATTTTAGTGAATCTTTACTTAAACGTATCTAAGACACGTACGAAACGATTTGCTTTCTCGTTTCTGATACGCACCGCTATGATCTGGAATATCCTCCCGATCTCCGTTTTCCCCACCACCTACAATATGGATACTTTCAAGGCTAGAGTGAATAGGCATCTTCTAGGCAAGCGCGCTCCATCTGACTGACTTCATCACTTTCCATCAGGTGTGATAATAGTCAAGCGCTAGCATATATATTAAAAAAAAAAGGTGTTATAACCATTATCATCCACCTTGTTAGTCTTGACACACTGGTTCTGGTCAATGAAACGCTATTTAGTTTGCAGTCTATAAATTCTCAGTTGTAGTCCGGAGTTTGAAAGTTAGCAGTGTGTACACTGCCTGGAAACTAGTACTCCTAGTGTCTCGGCAAACACGTAAATCCGTCGGTCCTGAGCTCGAACTTTCTCACACGTTTCGTTTGCGCACACTCTTGTGTGCTATAATATATCCTGGCAGTCGGCTAGTTTCCCTTGAGAGTGGTTTTCGTGGCTGAAAACGGTTGCTTTCATCGTGATAGCCATTTAACGAAAAATATTCTTTTATTGAATAGTTTTTTCTTTAAAGAAACTCGCCATGAGTAATTCGCACGTGATGCAACAACTCAGAAACGAGCACTGTTATACCATTGTACACGTCACAGCGAACATTTTCTGTGCAGCGCCACTCGACGTTACAATACGGTTACAATCGAATTCGTAATTGTCATATCGCACTCACGAATGCTCCTGATGAAAACCCGCCTCAGCCGTCGGTGATATCCCCTCGACCACAACCTCTCGGCCCGGAATTATTCACAAGTTTCTAATTCGGCGTATCCGTTTAAGTTGTCTAGTGTAAGTCGTCGCGGGGGGACGGGGGACGGGGGGGGGGTGAGATCTCTCGAATTAGCGCTCGAGACTGAATTAATTACCGCTCGCCGCTTCGTTGACAACCCTCTCTAAAGGGTTGCCGCGCGGAAGTGATTATTACGGCTATATAAAGGGACTTGTTAACGTCTCCACTTGGAAGTCGTCATATTCGGATACGAGTTTAATAAACGTAAGGAGTATTTACTGTGCCTGTGTCACGAAGAGAACGAAATTGATAAATAAATGAACTTGAAAATTGTAATGTTCTGATGCGAAAATTACGATATACACATGTATTTCTATAAAATTAAATTTAATCCACAAATAACTTTTGTTCTATTATTACAGAATATTATTTATTTTATATATAAGCAATTCTCAATGAAATAATATTTGTTAATAATAAATATGATCTACAATTCATTCATTTATATATAATTCCCATGGCTCGTTTGCTTGTATGAGGTTGTCGAACAAATTGTTCCGCCAAGCGATACGGGGGTGCATCCCGTCGTCACAGTCGTCGTCTCCCGGCAATATCCAATTTGCTGAACCCTTGTCAAAGATCAAATAACATAGATACATCAACGGACACAGATAGTATGATGAGTGTCGGTACATTCTAGTTTCTATATATACATATTATTACCTGACTGCAAGTCGGATAAGCTATTTAAGATTGTTATTTAAATTCATATAAGGCTGCCAGTTCTAATCCGACAAGCTCTGAGATTTAATGTGCTTATTTAATGTATGTAATTAAATTGTGCTTTTAATTCATATCGTGCTCGGTAGGGAAAGAAAATGTCTTCCGTTTTTAAGAGCACAGAAGGAAGAGGTATTTTTAAATTGAATTGGTAGATCCTAAAAAGAACGCATTCGAAAAGACTAATGGATGATGGACAAATGGACCACCTGTTAGTATGTTGATACTAACAGGTGGTCCATTTGTTCATCTGCCTAATAGTTTCTTAAAACTACAGTTGTTGTTAATCTTAGAAATTAACGGAATAGAAAAGTTATTTAGTTGTTCGAGTATTTAACGTTTTAACGTACATCTTAATTTATCAACATGTTATGGTATAACTAAACTAAAATGGCATCTAGAATTAATAAAACTAGGTTATATAAACCATTCTAAAACCGCTAACGATAAGAGAAAAATTAACTAAACCAGCAATCACACGGGAGTATACAGACATGGACGTGCAAGGCAAATAACGTATCCCCGAAAACCCATCGTATTATGGGTAGCTTGTATACGCGATCCGCTATTCCCGTACATTTATTAAAAAATAATGGCCTTATAAGAGTTAATTATTGGTTGTTTATTTATACAGTGATTTCTCTCTTTCTGTCATTGTTGATTTATCATTCGAAAGAAGAAGACACAGCTTATTAAACTAATCACTCGCTACATAAAGTTTATAAGTAAGGCCGTAAATTTAAAGACCATAGACCATAGACATAAATCTCTATGCGCAAATATCACGTCGACTGTTCGCTCCGTTGCTCCACGAAAGAAAGAGAAACCAAATAAACACACTTTTGAATTTATGTAATACTAGGAAAATCTTCTTCTTCGGGGCTTTCCCGATGAGAATATAAGGATAATAGAATTTATAAATAACTCGCAGCGTCACAGGTTACAGATTTATTTTTATAAAGTAATTCTTATTTTGTTATGAATATGAGCCATTTTTGTCTAAAAATATATTAATTGAATCCTATAGCCTTTTTTTTTGGCGAATAGATATCGCGATATTAATTTACGAACGACTAATGTTTAATGCGTACCACATTAGTCACATGTCAAATACCTATCAAGGGTAGGCTTAGGCTTAGGCTTACTACTGGTTATAATCGATTACTAAAAGGAATAGTCTTTTTTTATTAATATTGCACTATTAATCAATTACCTGACTCCAATACCACCTATCCTGGCGAAGCTATAAGTACGATCGTCTTGGCTAAACAAATATATCGTGTAAATATTTTCTGAATCGGTCACGTTGTTCAGAAGTTACACGATCACCAACAGGAGTGTCAATGATTATTCTGTACATACATACATACATACATACCTACATACATACATACATACATACTTAAGTATTAATATATTTTAATAACAATACACATAAAATCTTATACATTAAAACATTCAATTTCTGTTTTAACATGATAATTGATAAGAATCGAATAATTCTAAACGTTTTATTGATAGTAACTACAGACGATATCGAGGGCGGTACGAGTTAATAAACGAGTTTGACCCCAAATTGACAAAACATCGTTGGTCGAGATCAAATATAATCGTAATAGAATGGCGTTTTTAATGTCGGAGAAGTCGTCGGGACTGCGAGTAAAATGAAAATGAATATAAGTTAAGTGGAACAGCGTTGTATTATAATTAAATATGTATTAAACGAGAACTGTATTTAGTACATAATATATAAGAGCTGTTAGCAAATCACATGGAATATGTAAATCTAAGGTTTGTCTCTACTCGTCCTGCCATTGGAATGTAGTGTAGAATTCCAGTGTAATTGTGATGCGGATCAATCGGACTGGACGCATTCATGACAATAGACTAACAAATTGGGATGTCCAACGCGAGCGCGGGTCATTCATTGCGGGCTATTCTAACTTTATTCGTGACTTAACAAGATGTGATTCAGCGTTTTGTAACTTTCAATTGGTTTGTGTTAAATTAAATCGTCGGGGCTCTTTTCAACAATGACTTTGTTGGTGTTGAAATGTTGTGGGGATTAATGCGTTAGTTTAATCGAATCGTCAAATGGCATAACGTTAATTATGTAGCTTTAGTCCTGACTTTACAATTAACGTTGCAGCTAAGAACATTAATTTTTTAATATACAAAGGTTTATTTTACAAAGTGATTTTCGGTCATTTTAACTGTAAGAAAACTGTAAGGAAAATGGGAGGGGTAACTTTTTATGAATTTTACCCGTACGAAGACGGGATGGGCAGCTAGTCTTTATTAAAAATTATGCCCCGAACGACTTTGACCACGCGACCATCTGGACAGGAAATATTATATGGCACAAGTGTACGTACAAACACAGGCTTGATCTCGTAACGTTCGGTAGAACGGCAATCGGACACGATCGAAGACATTACACGCAAAAGGTCTTCCGTCGTTTCCGATACACGGGTACTTTTCCTTAGCTCCGGACAGCTACTGAAGCGGGTGGCCCGGGACGGTGACGGCCCGTGAGCCATTACCAGTTAATATAGAAGACGTCACATAGCGTCGTCGCGCTCGTTGTTCTACGTCCCGCCGTCGGTGTGACTACTAATATTATTAATCAGAATACAACACGCCACCATGTCGTCCCGTCCGCTGTCTGCCCAAGGCTTAGGGTACAACCGCAAAACTGCGAATCGTAACGATGCGAATTGGCATCATAGAGAACTGTGTATTACTGCTATGCATATAAAAGCGGTAATATAAGCCGTGCAGCGTGAGCCTGTATAATTAGAGAGTCGAGGGATAAAACAACATACCCAATATCGAGTATGGTCTATGGAACTTCCGGTGTCAAACTAACACACTAAAGTGAACATTACAACACCCTGACGTCACTGACGTCTCTGACGTTATCATTGATCAAATAGCGGTCACAGCAACTGTCTGTTGCGGGTTCAAATCCCGTTCGTAATAAATTATTGGAAGATAACACGCGTTTGTCTGCACGCTTGTGACCTTTTCGCTTGTTACATTGAAATAGCTGTATGTAAAATAGTTATTACTTTAGATACGAGATATTATGTATTTTCAATTTTGTTTCTAGATACATCTGTAGTTAAATACAATGTTTAATGGGTCGTGAGAGGAAGAGCTCAATGCAATAGCGCGGGTCAGTTTAATACACGGAGTCAATTGACGGGTTAAGCGTCGTTGACCTCGACGAGGAGCCAGGGTTCCGTGCGTTGAACGGTCACTCGTCACATTTGAAGTAATTAATGTGTTGTTTTTGTATTCCTTATTTCAATAGTCGAGAAATATGCTTGTGATACAACTTTGAAGACATTTTAATGGAAATCAAAATTGGCATTACGATATCTCTCGACATTTTCTACAATATTAAAAGGAGTTCTATTGTCCTTCTTCTATATCGTTATACGCAGGCTATCTAATATATATTAACTTAATACCGTTGTAGCTTTGTGGTTATGGTGGAATGTCACAAATCTTTAATTGTCCACGAAATGCGTCAAAAAGTATATCTTAAAATTAATATTTCTTAATAAGAAATTAAATTTAGTATTAGATTAATTAGTTAAAATAGTTTTATCAAGAGTTAAACTTACGGCTAGGACTTTAAATAATAATATAGTATCTAATTAAAGTGCAACGAAAACCGTTTATTACAAACAAACATCTGGGCAGGCAAAGTCGTGGCTATAAGCCAGTCTTGCTGTATAATAAGTTTCTAAAGATGGAATGGTAACGTTAATGTTACGGCGGGTGATGACGCGAGCGAACGAATGAGCGTGGACCAGTTAATGAAAGGGGTCAATTGGGAAATTGACCAGGAGCCGACCCTTGGTCCCGGCCCTATTGTCCACACTCTGAGTTAAATGCCATGCGATGTTTCTGGGAATAAATGAAGATGATGAAAATTGATTTATTTTGCGTTCGCAATTGTTATTTGTCGACGCGATTGATGATTACCGAAAGTGCATAGATAATATTGAGAGTTTTAAGTCCGATGTAAGATAATATATTTATATACATATAATATAACTGTCTATAATCGGCCCGTCTGTTAGAGATCGTGTAACTTCTGAACGACTTGATGGATTGAGGTCGTACTCACAAAATATATACAAAGTCACAATATAAAGTATATTAAATAAAGTAAGCTTATAATATCGGAAGTTACTCTTTTCAACAATCTGAAAATAACATCTATTTATATATCATATTTGTTTTGTCGAGACGATGACTCTGTAATTAAGTTTAACAAGCTCTACATTACGACATTAAAATTACCATTTCTCTATTATAACTCACAAAAATGAACAATTTTATTGTTAATATATCATATATACATAATTGTATGTATTTAGTATTTACAGTTATCTGTTAATATTCCTATCTAAATAGCCAATGATCGTGTGTTCAAACCCGGGCTAGCATCACTGAATTTTCATGTGCTTAATTTGTGATTAAAATTCATCTCGTGCTTTACGGTGAAGGAAAACATTGTGAGGAAACCTGCATGTGTCTAATTTCACTGAAATGCACATGTGTATTCCACCAACCTGCATTAGAGCTGCGTGGTGGAATAAGCTCCATACCTTCTCCTCAAAAAGGGAGAGGAGGACTTAGCCTAGCAGCTGGACATTACCAGGCTGTTACTGTTACTGTATTCCTATCTTGTCCAAAACACTCCGAACATGACACATTCGAAAACATCTTGAGCTCGAATAGTGTATACCGGACATACCTCTTATATAGAATTAGGGATAAGTCTTCTTCGGTTCTTCTCGACGTGATCTTCGGCGGTAGCTTCTAAAAATCACCCTGAGTCGATTCAACTTCGACCTTGATATAGATACATGATATCGCGCGAAATGAAAATGAATGTTACCTTACCTTACCCTGAGTCGTTGCGTGTTTACGTTTTTTATTAAAAGTGTATCCGAGTGCCGGTAATACTATTCTCTGCCGTGATCGAGTGACGCCCTAAAAGGATTTCGAGCGGAAACAATTTGTTCGATGTCAG
Organism: Nymphalis urticae; assembly: GCA_905147175.2. NCBI lineage: Eukaryota > Metazoa > Arthropoda > Insecta > Lepidoptera > Nymphalidae > Nymphalis > Nymphalis urticae. Next base: position 857,792 of record LR990007.1, read on the forward strand.
CGAGGGGCCCTTAGACTGTTGGAAATATATATTTTTTTTATTATTTTATACACTCTATGCTGTTCAGACTGTAGTTTTTCGTACATGGAATTTCGACTTCAGCTTAGAATTTGACGCGTTTGATACATAGAGGAGATGAGATAAGATATACATATATGCAAATTTATTTATACGCGTTGACAGGATCGTTTGTCTAGTAGCTAGAAATATGGCCGTAAATCCCTAAGTTGAAAATCCGAAATCCAAGACTTTGCCTGTAACAACGGAGTCGTATAAGTTGGAAGTGTGTACAAGCCCGTGCCTCAGAAAGCACGTAAAATTGTCGACCTGCAACTGAACTTTTGCGGTCGTGTCGGATTGCCGTCCCATGGGTTTATGAGCCGTAGATAAGCCTACGCCTAAGCCGAGATGGCCCAGTGGTAAGACCGCGTGAATCTTAACCGATGATCGTGGGTTCAAACCCGGGCAAGCACCACTGAATTTTCATGTGCTTAATTTGTGATTAAAATTCATCTCGTGCTATACGATGAAGGAAAACATCGTGAGGAAACCTGCATGTGTCTAATTTCACTGAAATTCGGCCACATGTGTATTCCACCAACCCGCATTGGAGCAGCGTGGTGGAATAAGCTCCAAACCTTCTCCTCAAAAAGAGGAGAAGAGGCCTCTAGCCCAGCAGTGGGACATTCACAGGCTGTTACGGTTACGGTACGGGTTTATGAGAGTGAGGGAATAGAGTGCACTATGTCCTGCGCAGTTAGCTCATCTGAGATTGGTTGCCGTATGAATCTCTATTAAGATTCGTAATAATGTCAAAACTAATTACACTTTATGCTTTAATTTCACGATCGTGGTACGACGTAAGTTCTTACAAAATATCATTACTATCATTTATTGCTATTAGTATTTTTTGATAAATACAATGACACCAATCGATGATTGAATACGTGGCTATAAACCAAACATCACATCTACAAGGGATTTCTATCAACTTTAAAACATAGGATGAGGTAATCTTGCTATTAAGAATAAGAAAGGTCTCCTTTTGTTGCATTTAATGCAATTACTGTTAGTGTTTTTTTTTAAATAAAATTATATAAGTAAATATAATTTATGTAAATATTTCGTAATAAAACTTATACAACTCTCTCCAAAGCTTAGCAAACTTTCTTAGAAGATTTTAAAGCTAATTCAGCAGATATGTACGTAAGCGGAAAAATTAAAGTTTTTCGTTAAAAAAATTAAAATTTTCTAACTTGTTTGGTAACTTATATCTTTTAGCCTTTAAGGACATTATCGCTGATGAAGATGCAGTATTACGATCCGTTACGTACGCCATGTCACAATTACTTTTTTTTTCGTGTAATATTATCAAACTGTCTTTTTTTAAAAAATATTTAATTTTTTTAAATTTATATTTTATGAGAAACATACAAAGACAAAATCTTGTTTATTTTGGGCCGAGAACAGTTTGAATCTTAGAACAAACAGTCCTAAACGACCTACGCAATATATAAACAAAATACACACACACACACACACACACATAGCAATAAAGTATGTATTGATATCAGTTTGAAAATGTACAAAATAAATATAGATATTTTCACGGTAGTGATTTGATTTCTACCAAACCACAAACTGTCAGCGGCAGACGGCGTCATGGACGGATGCGTTTTTTTAATATTTATCAAAGTGAACACGAGCGGGTGCGCGGGGCGCCGAGCTGGGGTGGAGGGTGCGCGTCATTCACGCGTATTGTTGGAACAATTTGGTTCACCGGTGTCTGTAGGGACGAATTTAATCAGTTTTAGCTCACGGAAACCACACACGATTAAATAGTTCTGTGCCGTGTGCACAGGCCCTAATAATGATTCAATGTAAACTCTTCCGTATTTGGAACGAATATTATGTACATCGATATGTTTTAATAAATTTTATATTCTAGTTAGTTTAATAAATAGACGCAATACAAAACTGATTTATTTATTTTATACCTTAAATTATTATAAGTAGGTACAGTTCGATAAAGTCTAGCATATTAAAATCCTACAATCAAATTATTATGATATTATTTACTATCACTAGTGTTATACTAACAAGGTTGTAGGCGAATTTCACAATTCATAAAGAATTTATTTTTGGGATCGACGTAGATAAACTTGATTCTTTGTATTAATTCTTTATCAAGTATTTATATACGATAATAAAATCAATATCAATATATTCTTTATTTAAACAGGCTCTCATAAGTAATTTTGCTTGCGGGTAAATTATATACATGTATATCGAGAAGTACCGACACAATACTCTTTTCCGACTATACATAGGCATTATTATATAAGATTACATTATTATTATTATTAATAATATACTATACCTATATACTTAATAATAAATGAAAAACTTAGAAATGTATCACACGTCTCGTTCTTTCCAGGCGTAAGTGCGAACAAGATCGCCAAGAGGACGGAGCTGACGCCGAACAAGGGGGGCCCGTTTGCGGCGGCACTACGCACGCTGGCGAAGAACGCGGGTCCCGAGAAGGACGGTGAGTGAAACGCTTACGATCCCTCTCACCATTCCTTGCGCTCGAGTAATGAGAATATAATACCCTATTACACAGACACGACATTAGACGCAATTATATACAATTTGCCGAACGTTTCGACAACCGTTACATCGTTAATATCTATATAATTCTCCTAACCATGATACATAGTGATTACTAATACTAATATAACTGGTGGTAGGGCTTTTTGCAAGCTCGTCGTAGGTACCACCCACTCATCAGACATACCGAAAAACAGCAGTACTTGGTATTGTTGTGTTTCGGTTTGAAGTTTGAGTGTAATTACAGGCAATGGATATAACATATTAGTTTCCAATGTTGGTGGCGCATTGGCGTGGTCTATGGGCGTTGGTGACCACTTACCACCAGGTGGCCCATATGCTCGTCCGCCTACCTACACTATAAAAAAAAAGCGAACAGTGATACGCGACATTGACAACGCAAGTTAATTTTGTACATTTTACGAGTGAGATACTCAGAGTTCTTATAGGATGGCCCAGTGGTAAGAACGCGTGAATCTTAACCGATGATCGTGGGCTCAAACCCGGGCAAGCACCACTGAATTTTCATGTGCTTAATTTGTGATTATAATTCATCTCGTGCTTTACGGTGAAGGAAAACATCGCGAGGAAACCTGCATGTGTCTAATTTCACTGAAATTCTGCCACATGTGTATTCCACCAACCCGCATTGGAGCATCGTGGTGGAATAAGCTCCAAACCTTCTCCTCAAATAGGAGAGGAGGCCTTTAGCCCTGCAGTGGGATATTCACAGGCTGTTACGGTTATAGGATAGCACTGCTATCCTTTATCTCTTAAATATAAATCACCCCGAAGCGCTCAATTAACTTACATTGTCAAATTGTACGGATAAAATTTACAGTTTAATGAAAATTCAAATTTTTTTTCATAACTAAAGCTTACATTATAAATACATACCATGTTCCAAATTTCATCTTTCTAAACTTGGTAGTTGCTAGTCTGTCTGTCTCTGACAAATATTTATACAAGTAGTAATAATGATATATTTTTTATGTATTCCAATGGAGTATCGACATTTGATATTTCGTAGCGATATACAATATTATGTTCCATCGTTCACAACGGCCGCTTCCATTACTCGAGCGCTATTTTCATATTACTTTTTTTATTTTATTTCAATATCTGAAAGTCTACACGTGTATTGCGGACAACGCGCACTTGTTGGGTTGAAATGTCCACGATTCAATCATTCATTACGTTTTGATATAACAATTCAGGTGTGAAACGTTTTTATAAGTCGATCGGAAACATAATGAGATATGTTTTAAATGTATGTCAGTCGATACAATTGTTATATACTATCTGACAATATATGTAAGTAGTATGAGTACCCTTTGAGATGTATAAATATTAGATTTAAACAATAGTTGTAATAATATATAGAAAACGTAAGACTAAACCGTCTAGTTTAAGGACTAACCGTTTCTTTCAGGAACGTTAATTAAGTATAGGCGTTTAGTTTTAGTATTCTTATAATAACCCGGCATATAGTCAGTTTTATATGTCCTTGGATATTTCTTATTGAGGACTTGTAATCAGTAAACATCACATTATGTTTAAATATCTTTGACTTACTCTTATAATAACTATTTTTTATTTGTGTTATTTCTAAATTCTATTTTTGAAAATGTTATCGATGTAATGTAAATGTTCGCTGATTTGTAATCGAAATGGTTACGATGTAACGAATGGAGTCTCAATACGAAATATCCAAATCCCCCATCGCCGCTGACCTCGCGAGTGTGTAGGCGCGGCGGCCCCCAGCGCGGAACGCGATGTCAGCAAGGATAAGCCTCCGCCCCCACCGGCCAAGAGAGCTTCACCCCATCACCTACCAGCCAGCGGCTTTCAACCCTATCGGCCAGATGACCGGTGAGTGATCTCATTTCTTCTCCATTTTAAATCCTAATATCACTACATAACATACGAACTAGTAACTATACTTCACTTCAGGGTTGATAATTTTGTACCATCAAATGCTAATTTGAGGTTTTATAAGTAGAAAGGCAATGAGGACATTAACTGAGAACGCTGCTCTGCTGTTGAAATATTAAAATAGTATAATATTCTATTAATTGTAATATTGATAAAAAAATAAGTTTAAACACAAAAGTGCTAATTCCTCATAATTTAAGTTAGATTAGAAATCGCTTGCAAGCGAAGTTTATTTACAAGCAATATATAACCTTACACTGCGACCCTAAGAAGTTGATCGGCGCCCCGAAACGTCAATCAATACGTTGAACTGTATCGTACTGGTGAATTCATGCGACACGGCTTGACTAGACCACCCTTGCAAGTCCACCCACTCACCAACTGTTCTTTCACCTAAAAGTCGGTGGTGTAAAATAACCTGTACTGTGTTATGAGGGAATCGCCCGTGCTGTTATAGCACAGAGCCCGTCAACTTGAACTTTGAACAACTTGAGTCTCATAAATAATGAGCACCATCGTTGGCAATGTGTCGCTTAATGTTTTTTAAAGATCTTTGGGCAGATACTACAAATTACCAACAAATTACTCGATTTTCCATCTGCTTTCTCAACAAGAAGAATATTTTGAGGCAGTCGTGACGTATCATATACCAGCTTATAAGTGCGCACGTATTTTGTCGTATCGTCTCAAAATGGAAGGGAGTGGAGGAGGAGAGGAGTGGTATATATTGGATTTTTCTTTAAATAAATTCCCAGATACAACCCGTAGTTAGGAAGTCAAAAGTGTTATCTCTTGCCATGGTAAGCATGTAAGACCGTTGGTCCGGCGCCTGATCTCTCTTCAGTCGAGACGCATTGGCGCTTCATTGGACTCGAGAGTGCTGTGTTCACGAACACACTTGTCCAATGTATTGTCTCCTGCCCAAGGCTGGGTACTGGGCTGAGTAGTCTTTGAGTTAGAACTTCAAGGCCGATGATCAGGAAGGAGTTATTTATTTTATTTATTATTTATCAGGTTATCACACCCCGCGGCGTCGTTCCCGCTGTTGGAACCCGCCGCGTACTCCCCCTACGCGCACCCGTCGCTCTACTCCAGCGCCGCGCTGCAATACAGGTAAAATTATATATTCTTTTAACAAAGATGAATTTCTTTATTGTTTTTTTAATAAGGGCACCAACAGGTTACTACACTGTCAAGATGGGTAAACATAAAAAAAAAACCTTAGATTTACAGATTTTATGCGATTCGCTATTTTATTATCCAATTAAATAATATCCACTTTAAATTTACTTCCAAAGTTCCGATAACAACTTTGCCGACATTTAAAACGCCACTTATTTCTCGAATACCACGCATAATATAGATTTCGACCAATGATATTGTGTCGAATCAAGGTTATATTTTTTATATGAATTCATCAGACATTAGACTCGGATGTACACACTATTTATGTAAGAAAAGTTAGTTATAAACCTTTACTAGGTTACTAAAGAATTCAGCTTTTAAACATAAAAATAAGTCTTCATGAGTCTTGGAGAGAAATAGAAAATATTTCAGTTGAAGTTGAAGAAATGATTCTTTGTGATTTGAAAGGCAAATCTCTAGTTTTATTAATACTTTAATTGTAATTGAGTTCTACTCAACGAAGAGTTAAATAGAGAGAGAGAATGTAGGTAAGAATATAGTAAAGTGATATAAATTGTTGATTTGGTATTAAATTAGATAATTTAAGATAGTAAATGTTTGTATCTTTTATAGCAATAGTACTGTAATAAATCTCCAGCTACGTTTTGGAATTTGTCACGCGGGACGTAGAAGTTGTCGACGTTTATAACCAATAAAACTGTTTGTATGTTTCGAAAACGACTTGGTTTCAGACTACCTTAGCATGCTCTTCGTTATTGAAATAAACTTATTTATTTTTTACATTTACCACTAGCTACCCGTCCTGGGCAACGTTTAGATCGTAATACATAATATAACTATTGGTTTACGCGCCGCTCGCCAGTAAAGCTGCAACAATGAGCATCATATTTCACCCAGTTTACGCAAAATCGTTATGATTTATAAACTAAAATCTCCCTCATGAATTGGTGAAAATCCGTTCGGTAGTTTTTGAGTTTATCCCGTTCAGGCAACAGACAGGCCGACGCGGCGGAGGGAGTTTGTTTTATAATACGTAGTGATATATGGATAATGGAAATGGGATAACTTAATGACCCATTTGACGGTTACAGGCTAGCGGCGGAGGAGCAGATGTATCTGGAGCGAGTGTTCCGCGGTGGAGTGGGCATGGGGGTCGGGGTGGGATGGTTGCCCCCTTACGCGCTCTATCCACCCCTGGCCCCGCCGTTACCACTGGTGCCGCACGCGCCGCACGCCCCGCACGCGCCACACGCCCCCCACGCGCCGCACGCGCCACACGCGCCCCACGGGCCGCACGGGCCGCATGCGCCGCACGGGTCACACCAGCCGCTACACGAAGAGAGGGAAAAGGAGATCGCGTTGCAGAGGGAGAGAGAGCGGGAACGAGAGAGAGAAAGGGAGAGGTGGGTTATGGAATTAGTTACGCTTTGTGCGATAAACCAAGACTGACATCATAGACGTGCCATAAAAACGAACGCCTGGTCTAGGTTTCGAAGATTCACTCGAACGAACGAGCTCGGCTCGGATAATCCACTCCCTTTTGTAATTCCTAGCCATGGAATGCAACAATTATCCGCGGCTAAACGGGTCCGTCGCAATTCCAGGGAGCGCGAGCAGCGCGACAAGGAGCAGCGCGAGCGGGCGGCGCGCGAGAAGGAGTCGCGCGCGCGGGAGGCGCTCGCCGCCGCCGCGCTGCACGCGCCGCACGCGCCGCACGCGCCGCACGCCGCGCACGCGCTGGCCTACGCCGTGCCGCGCGCGCTGCCGCCGCTGCTGTACCGCCCCTACCGCCCCTACGCCTACGACGACGCGGACGACGAGCGCGGTGAGCCCGCGCCGCCCGCGCCGCCCGCCGCGCCCGCGTCGCCCGCGCCGCCCGCGCCCGCCGCCGCGCCGCGCACGCCGCAGCCCGCGCCCGTGTGACCGCCGCCCGCCCGCCCCGCACCGCCCGCGCTAAGAGTTCCGCGTCCCCGAATGGCCAATACTAGTCAATAAGTTTTAGTGCGTACTGTATGATGATAAATAGTGACCAATTCGTTTAATGATATTGTACCTTCTGATTCTGTAATCCGTTCGTTTGTTTCCGAACGTCCCGCTCCGTGTTTACTCGACACCTCGTCTAGTGTCGATCGGTCCCTTTACTTCGCTAACATGTGATAATAATTATTAACTGTAAGTAGAAACGTTATTCTAATCCGGTGTCGCCGACTCGACCGGCAGGCGGCGCTGTGGAGGCCGGCTGCCGGTCCGTGACGTGCGACGGATGTGACTCGAATCTGGATTAAAGTAATGTCGATAACACGGCAAACTCTTACGCGATTGTACCCTTTTGTTATGTTCTTTGTAATATTCTTATATACTTCTTTACAAGACTTCATTACCATAAGTCATAATGGCCTAAAGACTATCGATATCTAGCGAACTATTGTATTCCGTCTGATAAAAACAAACAGTCGATGTATATACTCACCAAAACACGTTTCGATAAAAAAAACATCCCTGTCTCTTTTTCAACGCCGTGAACCAGACAGAGACGGCTACATTCAATCGAGTGCAATAGATAAACAGTTCCTACAATGTGTAATATAAAATCGAGCACCAATGTAATAGAAATAAGGGCGATTATCGAATGCATCGATCTGCCGGGAGCAGCTGTATATAGGCGTGCGGTGTTTAATTGTAATATCTATTGTAATATGTTGGTCGATCCCACCTACGTGTGTTGAAGAGAGGACACACCTCCGCACCGGACGAACGCGGACTCTCCGTCTTGTTTAATTTCCCAGGACGCAAAAGTGTGGCCGCAACTTTACAAATCCTTCAGTGTTACTCGGTCGCGCAGGTGTGTTCGATCCTCTAGACATGAAATAAACAATTTTATATCGAACGAAATTTTTCGTTGTATGAAAGTGACGGACGCGGCGCGTGCGCGCGGTCGGCCGAACGTTCTGCAAGCGAAAATCGTCTTTAAAACAACGTAGTGTTGTACGTTTTACTTTGAAGAGGATTTTCGTTTGGGAACGCATATCCATTGTACCATCGGTCGCTCGGGAAAGATTTTTTTTTAATTAAGTAGGCTTTAAATCCGACTCTACTGCATTTTGTGATAAGACTTGAAAGATTCCTCGCAGTATTCAACCCGAGCGGCCGGGACTGCCACTTCGAAGAATAAAATGTCGAATTTTATAAAAAAAAATATTAAAAAAAACTTCTTTGTACGTTGTAACTTAGATAGTTATTATTAATTTTAGCTTTTAATAGGTGTTCAAATATTTTTCACGGTTTAATTTGTAATGACGCAGAGCATTTAGGCGCTTGCATCGCGCCCTGTACATACTATAGTTAGATATGGACAATACCTAACAAGTGAAAAAGATAACAATTTTATTGAAAAATACATTCAGTGAAATTAATACGCTGTGCATGCTGACCTCCTGGCGCTACGCGGCCCGCCTGGCGCCAGGGGCGGTAGTTGTTTTTATTTTTTGTTCCTCTCCCCACCACCCCTTCCCCACCACGCTTCAAGGTAGCGCATGTAGTTGGCGTTTGTGATGTGTGCAGTTTCAGAGAAATACTTGGACTATCAGCTCGCCATCTCCTTGCTCAGATCGTACACCGCGACTGCGACTGCATTGCCTATGATAACAATGACTGTTAATATCATTTAAAAAATCTTAAGTCAATACAAAAAAGTTAAGTTTTGTCATAGTAATAAGAACATAATACCATTCGGAATATTTCATTTGATATACAAGATTAGTATCCCAAGATTATGCTTTAAACTATAACCTATCAATAATACTGTGAACGGATCTTCACTCTTAAAATTTTAAATTATAGAACAAGCGTTACAATAAAGTGCCTGAAACTCTTACTACGAGTAATGTCAATTTGTCCTGACCGATGTAGTCTCAGGAGACTCAGGATCATATAATAAGACAAAGTACGGTTTTGCATTTTATAAAAAAAAGTATTTAGTCTTTGATTTGATCATTGTCTAAAATTTTAATACTCACATTTTCCTCATTATTCGCATTTACAAATACAAAAATACACATAATGCAATATTTATATGATAATTTAACTATACACTTATCAATAATAAAAGTAAATACAAATTTTAGTCACATTGATAGAATATTTTTTGGTACAACTGTTTACTTATTGAGGTTTTTGATACTGAGGTTATGAGGTATTTTTTCAACACAAAAATTTGCACATTTAAGTCAAATTTAAAACAATGATCTGTTAATCACATGCATTTTTTTTTTGAGTTTACAAATATAAAAATTATCTATTTATATTTTTATTTCTATTTTTCCCCTATTTGTGTCTTCAAAGACAATAAGAAGAAACCACTAGTACACATACAGACATTACATAATGATATATTACATAATAGGACATAAGAAAGTAATATTTATTTTTAAATTTTATTTATTTCTTCCAAGTATATATTACAGAATAAAAAAATACAGTTGGCAACCCATTAAGATGTTTATTATTTTATTGTCAAATAATAACCTTACTTTTTTTGTGTCTACGAAGTGTTAAGAAGTAAGCAGAAGTATAGTTATAAAATGTCCACCCCAAAAATCTATGAAATATAGATGTCGCTGCTAGAGCTAGAAAATGAAATTTTAAAAACGCGCTTATTCTCGGTAGAGTAAAATGGAATTTAAGAAAGACAGTTAGGCATTAACTTTCAGAAGGTGCTATTTTCAAATTATTCTGTTGCTCAAACTTATAAATCCCAATTAATAAGCGCATACATGTTGAATTTCAGGTAATACTCTTTGGCGACAGTAGCGCCATTCTGGCAATTTATATAAACCTAAACTAAAAAATTTTGATATACTTTTTCTGTTGAATACTTATACTATACTCCATATTTTTGTCAAATGAAATGTAAAAAATATTTCAAAAAAAAAAGATGTACCATAAGAAATTATAGACAATTAATAGATTATAGAGACATACAAATTATCAATTACGACAATTTGAAAATTTACAAAATTAAGTAATACAAATTGGACTTTTTACAATCGTCTCTATTGTAGAAAATGTATTGCTGCAGCTACATAATTATATTTTAAATTTGACTTGAATTTTGAATAAAAAGTATATTTTATGATAATTCACGAAAACCCAGACCATTTACTAATAATCTGCATATAATTCTGAGGTAAACTGTTTTAATAGCAAACACTTTGAAAATTTTAGTCCGATCTGTGAGAGAGTGCGTTTCTGACTTCTGTCAGCTGTCATGAGTGTATTACATATTTATAACATAAATAAATAGTTACGCTGGAAAAGGGGAAAACATAGATAAACAAATAAATAGTGTCGGACTCGTACGTTGTATCAATTATAAAAAATATCGTTTTTTTATCGATTTTTATATATTAATTCATATGAAAATTTTGTGCAAAGTTATAGAATTTATTGTAAAATGACATGTAATTAAATAGTTTTTAATGTGTTTTTTTTACTAATAGTACAAATAAACAAATATTTTCACCGTAAATTCACTACATTCCAAAGTAATATCGTACATTCCATCACGAACCTGTCAAAAACACATTCTTATCGTCAGCGGTGGACTCTAATGTTGTTTACATGTGCTGCCAATAAAGAAAAGTCTCCCAGATTTAAATGTTCTATAAATAAATAAAATCAAATTCAAAAGGGCAATAGGTTTCAAATACCATTAACATTAACCCTTGAACAAATTATAAAATAATATAATAAATCATTTTCTATCTGTATGATACATAGTCTACACAATTTATAAATTGCCAAGCAATTTCTTGGGAAAAGGCACATTCAAATTTTTCATTGTATGCAATATTGTGTTTTTTGTCAAATGGCAAACCGATGGTACTCTCGCAAGAGGGAGATATGAACTAAGAGATGTAGACACTACTATTTTTTTCTAATAAACGTTACATTTGAACTCGGTGATATATATAGCTTTATATTTAATTTTCATAAATTTCAGACATTACATTGATAACCTCCAGTATAATTCTTTACATTACTTTGCTGCTTGCTCTTTCAGCACCAAAAAAGTTTATCTTCTGTCAATAAATCTGACACGAAATTGAAAAGTTGTACTGTCAAATCTTTCAAATTTAACAAACTGAGTTTCAATTTAAAAAAAAAACACGTACACATTTACATTAACGAAAATTAGAATGTTCATTTATGGCTAAACCAATACCAGACATTGATTTACGAAACTTATCAAAAAGGGATGAAATAAAACCCAAGGAAGATAAGACATTTTACGATGAAACTATTGATAAAATATCGAAATATAGTAACAAAGACTTGATATTAGGGACATTCGGTGGATGGATTGCTGGAGTGGGTGTCGCTAAAGTTGGTAAAGTGGCAGCATTTGGTCTGGGAGGGGGGATTATACTCCTCCACTTTGCTACAGAAATAGGATACATAAATGTTAACTGGGAGAGAGTGAGCGAAGGTATAGTTAACTGTCAAGATCTAATAGACAAATTGCTACATTTCGTTAAGAAGAACAGCTGCTTTTCCGTCGGATTCATCGGTGGGTTCTTCTTTGGAGTGGCGTCTGCTTGAAGATTGATCATGTGTTTGCTATGTAAGGGCACAGAATTAATCGACATTTTTAATAAAGGTTACTTTTAAAAATTCAAACCGTTTTAATGTACAATACCTACTGCACTGGCATTTGCAAACCGTAATAAGGAATTAACAAAGACATAAATGGTACATTTTAGTTGATTTGTCTGTATGTTCGTTCGTTCATAAATATAAAAATTACAGAACGCCGTAAACGTAAAAGAAAGTTAGGCCAATCTTGGTTGAGATTTAAATGAAATTTTAGAATATTGCGAGTGCTTACTTCAATATCAAATAATTATGATTGAAATCGTTTTTCAATAATGATCATTTATGAATTAGACAAATGTAAAATGTATTAATGTAATTCTAAATTCATAAAGTAGTAAATAAATAATTTCTAAATTTAAACATTAAGTCATAGGTAGTGTCTCATATGCTTTTTCACTAAAAGATCAATCATGACAGTATAAACAAAATTATCAACTTGTGTACTGTACAGAGATTAAATAAAGGCTTTTTTTTAACACATAAGTAATATAATGAAATAACTTGGCGTCATTCGATTATTACTTAGAAAAAAAAAACCTAGTAATAGATTTGGAATAAAATAGAATTCAGGAATAACTAACTATTGTAGGTAATAATTGATTAATTAGTGGTAATTAATAAATATACAAACTATGAAACGTTAATTTACAAAAAAAAAAAATATTTTATAAAAGAAAGTCACAGTAATTAATTTAAAATGTTGATGTTTTCGTTTAATCGATAAACCAAGCATTCATCTCAATTCAAGGAAAATTATTATGAGTGCATGTCATCCACAGCAAATTGGTGGAATAAGTTCCCAGCCGTGGGACATTTATGGGCTGTAGCTGTTACCGATGATAAAAGAAACTGACTTTTACGAAAAGCTTACGAAATGCCAATGAAAACAAACGTTAAACAAATTACATTTTTATTAGAATATCAAACTTATTTACTGTATTCAATTAGGCTCCTATAATGTTGACTGTCATCAATATCACTTCGACTAAAATTAAATTACGAAGTAATGAGGTCGACCCTCCCACTACACATGCCCAGCCAAAAGTAAAGGAATAACGCACGTGTGTCGGTGCTTCGCGTCGAAACAGATTCTCTATCAATGTATCTATTAAATGTATACGGTGAGTACATTGGGCCACGCGCCTGCATTTTTAGAAAAATCTTTTCGCATCTATATCCGATAACCGATAAGAAATAATATCGAACTGAACAGTTACCTCGTCATTTTTACATTATATAAACTTTAAGAATCCCAATAAAAGCTTTATCGTTTATACTTTTGTAGCAGTATTGCTGTATGTTTGTTTGTATGGATGTGTGTGAAAAAAGGCAAGGCAAGGGTGAATGACTGGTAAATATGTATTAATATAATATTTAAATACGTAAGTACGTATTGAATACAAATATATAGATCTAGCGCGAATGAAGAAATTAAAAAGTAGGTGTGAATGTACTCTGCATGATGACTGACTGGGATAAATGGAATACCAAACCTTATCATATTCTGTGATATCCTTCGTTCTGCAGAATGTATTGCCTTTCTCAATGACGGTGACATATTAAGACAAAGCCAAGTCTTAAGCACCAGAAGCGTAGTTGAGTCTTAACATTAAGTTATTACTTGATACTACTACGACTACGATACACTATTATATTTTATTTATATAATAATAAGGAAATCCAAAAGAAATACATATACAATTATGAGTTAAGTTATGAGTATTTAAATGTTTTTACTAAACAACACATATGTGCTAGAATATTCTCGATAATATTAATAACTAGTTGTCTAGTCTAGTCATATAAAATCTAATCGATTCGGACTAAAAGTAAAACTATTACTCTTATAATTTCCTATTTTCCAGAACGCCGAAAAGTAAAATTCAAAGTCTCAGTATAAGTAATCAAAATCAAAGCTACGATACATTTTGATGTATTCAAATATTTTAACCAAAATTACAACACAGTCTAGCTACACGAATGCACAGATAAAGTAGATTTGGAACTAACAATTCTAAAGGAGATGGACCTGAGCCCGACAGTAATAAACTTTTAGGCTTTTTGTTAAAGCATTCGGTAAAATTTACACGTTTTGTTTGTTATTCTGCACGCTAGTGAGCCTTAATGACGTAATTTAGCTGCTTCTCAATGCTTATTGCTTTAGTGGCTGTTGAGGTTCGTAATTTTTTGTGCTACTCCCAAAAATATTTAATTACTTTTTAAGTTATCAAAACAGCCTTTAATACTTTCTAATCATTAGAATACTTATTAATAATATAATAATTTGTATTACACATTCTCAATCGTATCTGAAATAAATATAAAAGATATTGTCCAAGTAAAGTTTTTATAACATTCGACATTTTTTTATAATAGATCTTATCGTATCGTATAATGCAAGACTTAAATAAATTATAATAATCATTTATTATTAATAGCCATATTAATGTAGTTCTTTAATAGTTTTTTTTTCGTATTCACAGGTAGACCAGGCAAGACAAGCCAACAAGTACCACCAGTCGAAGAGGACAGATCATCATCAGTAGCCGACCACAACCCCACACTACATACATCCTTAGGAATGATACCTCCTGAAACATCAAAACCTGAAGAACAATTTCTCGAAAAACAATGTCCTCCCACTTTCATTCCACCAAAAATTATACCTCACTCACCAAAAATTTCACCTTCTTCAATACCAAATCCTAATCCAAGCGTGACAACCACGAAACAAGTCGAGCCAGGATATCCAAACTATGGCGGCTATATGTATTCCGTCCCGGGATACTCTGCCTTTCAACCAGTATCATACTCAGGAATAGTTCAGCCATCTTCAACAACATCAGCTCCAGTTTCTAATACAGAAAACAATAACTCAGATTTTCCGCCTTATCCCATAGCATCTACAGTACCTTTAGATACACCTCCCGCTACAAACGAAAATGAAATAGCTAAGCTAAGTGAAAGTCAAACTGCAGAAAATAGTACACGAGATAATTTACCTAAAACAGAGACCGATTTCGAAGAGCAATTTATGCCAGAAATTATTCCAGCCGTACCTCTTAGTGAAGCAAATAATATTCAAACAACGGAGTCAAAGATGAGTGTGACGTCATTAGCTCAAGGATCAGGTGCTATTGTGACGATACCTTCACAAGTTGCGAATAAGGATATTAAAAAGAAACCTGAACGATTTAGTCTAAAAACTAGTATACCAATCAGTAAAATCGATTTGAAGTGCGTAAGTAACCCTCCAGACACATCGTTTCAGAACAATTTACCGAAAAAACATTTCAATCCAGCATTTCATACACCCGTTAAAGAGAGTGGACCCAAAATTGAAATTCAAAGCAACATAGTTATTAAAAGTGCAACAAAAGAATCTGATAATAAAGAGAGCAGAACTATAACGCCTCCTACTAACAGCATAAGTACATTAATAAATGCAGCAGAGGTAATAAACAAAACAGAAAATCAATTTAAGATTCCAGAATCATTATCAGAACTTAGCAATGATAACAAAGAATCTCCATTTCTTCCTACATCTACAAATACATGTCCTATATTTAATCCAATAAATTTAGACACAAACAAATCAAACTTTCAACCTAAACCTCCAGATACATCATTCAACGAGCCAAAAAACCAAATAGTTTTTATACAAAATAAAAATCCATCAAATGCAAAAATGTTATTAGCAATTCAACAACAAAATCCTCAAGTATTATTACAAAGGACAAATTTCGATTCAAAAAACATGCAAGCTCCTTCACGACCGTCTAGTCAGCCAAAGAAATGTAAAGAAGAACTCGTTAACGAAAATGGTGCATCTTCAAAAGTTGTTTCATTGAAACGTATGCATCAAGATAATTATGACGAGAATGACTTCGAGAATTTAATAACTGAAAACCAAATTTATGGTAACAAGATTGTCGTGAAGGAGAAATCTCAAGGTACTCTACAAGAGCAAGATTTGAAACAAAAATCTAAAGTTGAAAAATCTAGTCAATCTGAAACTAAAAATGTTGTTTTGCAGCCTAATTTTGTTTATCTAAGCAATGTACAGTTCCCAGCTAACTTAATGATGATTAAAAACAATTCTAAAGTTAATGCCGACACAAATAAAGTAAGAGTAGCTTCTAATGAAAACAAGCAAAACGACTCAATACCGGCGCCTAGTAATGATTTAAAAATAGCAACTAGTAAATCTCAAAATATTTCAATCGGTAAAGAAATACATGTTCTAAAATCAAATAACAACGTATTACAAACACTTAATGGAAAGTCTGATTTAGTTTTTCAAACACCAAATCAAAAAGTATTAATGAATCCTCAAATTGTTTATCAAGTGCCAATGATAGTAGATACGGATAACAAATTAAATCAAACATTTGTGAAAGGTGAATACCCAAAGATCGTTGGGCAAAATAAAAAAGAAATACAGAAGACATTTGACCAAACGAAAACCAATGATAAACTATACATTGCATGTCCTTATCAAATGGACTCTAAACTTCAACCAAAGATAGTAATAACAAACATAAGGCCTAAAGTAGCTAAACCAGAGGAAATAAGTGCACTCGACATTTACGAACAGAGAAAAAGGTTGCGGAGACTTAAATATTTATCTAATCGAGATCCAAAGATAACCCAAAACAACGATACACAAAAGACTGAAGGCAAAAAAGCTCAAGACAATTTAAAAAATATAATAACTCCGGAAAAAATGAAAGCAGAAGTATTCAAGGAATTCACAAATACAAAGTATAACACAGACGAAGATAGTAATGAAAGTGGCAGTGATTATGAAGAAGACGAGTTAGAAAAATACAATTCTATTATAGAAGAGTACAAAGAAATTCCTATTGAAAATGAAACTAAAGAGATTGATTACAAGCAAGCTGAATTTCTTTCTCATTTTAGGTTGGCTTCAAGAGACGAATTCGAAGGTATTATATATATAAGGCCTAATAATATTTTATTTTTGTATGAAAATAATTAAATAATTTATTTCAACTTTTCAGAAAGAGAACTAGACCGTCAAGAAAGACTAATTAGTCGAGACGCAGTTGCATCGGCGTATATAGCTATTGGTAGAATAGATTGTCTTTATAAAGAAGAAAATGCTCCAAAACGATCCGAAGATCACCCGATTTCAAAAAACATATGTCTAGACACATTAGAAAAAGGGCCGGGAGTTGATCAGCATACGAAAAGAATTTTTTTTAAAAATTTAAATTTGACTATTGCATCTCGTCAGTATAAAGAAGGTAAATTCAGTAAATTTTGTTTATTAGTTATTTTGAACATGTGTCTTTAGTATATAACCTGTACCTGTGTGGTTTGTCATTGTTTTATCTGAGCATTGATAAATTCCTTTGTAATATTATTTAAAGTAACAGCTTTTTATAAAAACAGATCAATTCAGTCGGTTGTGACAATATTAATTTTTTATTCATGACTTTTTATTGTGTTATTAGATTACGAAAAAGTATGGCAAGAAATAGTGAAAGAGAGGAAACGCAGAGATGGTAATGTCGAATCAGACCAGATATTGAAGCAGCCAACGATTCAATACAAAATTGTTGAACTAGACCCAAAGGACCAGTTACTAATTTTAACGGATATAAAGAAACATGTCAACGAAAATAACAATCTTATTAAAAAGAAATTAGATTCCTTTTACGAGGAGGGGGATAGTATTAATGTACTTGCCGAAAAGAACTTCTCTCAATTAAATAGATTATCTAAAATGGCGGATAGAAGCGTAAAACATTTCAGTGGTCAAGATACTCGGAAAAGAGATCTTAACCCCGGGTTTGACAGTGAAAATATTAAAAAAACGAAACAGGGAAAATATTATCCAAGTATTAATATTCCAAATATTTCAAAGATAATATCTTTAAAGACGACAGATTGTGTTACAACTGTAAAGTCAACGCAAGCAACTTCTATGGACGAACCCCAAAACTCCGCGGCTAGTGAAACTTTCTCGGATAATGCTGAAAAAGTTAAAGATTTTAGCTGTCAAGTTGATGAATCCTGTTCTTGGACAGGAATCGAAGCAATTATTAAAACTTACAAAGAATACGAATTAGGTAGGTGTTGCAATTTAAAAAAATAAAGAAATCGATATATCGATACTTTTCACAATAATTAATATATACAATGTTATTAAATATATAATTGATATTATTATCCATTTAACGTTAAACGAGAGCCTGCTCTAGCTATCCTGGCGCACCAGGATTCTAGTTTTCTAAAGTACAAGAGACAGCAAAAATTGCATTTTATAGTACCTAGGAACTTATTGAGACTGATTCATTCGTGGTTCCGACGTCAATCCGTTCCTAAAGTCAGTACTGGACATCTGGACGGGTGGCTGTGCATTGACAGTGTTAAAAATAATTAAACGATAGCCATGTGGTGGTGGTAAGCAGGTGGCGTTTATTTGCTCATGACTACCTAAGAGTCCAGATAGGGAAATGCATTTTGTTGAAAATTATGTTTTTAATAAAAAATAATATTATATATAAGTATACCAATAATTTAAATTTCAGCTCGTAAAAGAGAAGTCGCCGAACTCCACAAGCGAAACACTTCATTACGAGTGGAGTCAGCTCACATAACCCGCGCCGCATCACGTGACTCGGACAGAGCAAGAGCCTTATTAGCTGAAAGGCGTAACTTGGCAAATGAAGAACGTGCTGTTCGTAATGCCATTCAAAAATTGTACACATTAGTCGACATTGTCAGAAATTATGAAGAAAAAAAATAATATCAATGCCAGTTTCAAAGTTGATATAAGCTTTCCAAGCTACCAAAGTCCAAGTGAAAAATTAACAAAGTTAGCCGCAATAGACTTTCATAAATCTTGGGTCCAAATCGCTATCGTTTTAACTAGTGACTGTCAAGAAAGAGGCAAGTCACTGGCTTTGATGGCCTACACTGTTGCGCAGTCAGCTCCCAATAATCGAAAGCAATATTGGAGTTGTATCGAGAGTGTCCAAAAACAATTCCTAGATCATCAGGCAAATCAGTACGGTCGAACGCACGACCCAGAAACGCACGACGCACGACAGTCGAAGTCGACGCACAAATTTCGCCTATATATTTTACTGTGTAGTAAAATTGTTGTGTGCTGACGATAACAATATTTTTTTAAAGATCAACCTGTATAATTATTCTTATCAAATTATATTCATTTGCTTCACAGCATGTCGGTGAATCAGAAAGGCAGTATTTATAATATGCAATATTAATTTAGTTATTAAAGAGGTTGATAAAAACAATATTCAACTAAACTTATGAAAAAAATGATGATGTTTATCGTTTTTTGTTTCAATTCATTGATCTACTTAACCAAGAAGTATAACTTCAGTATATTTTTCAATTTTTTTTTGTATCAGTTACTGGATTGCATTACACATAGCGACGTCTGTTGAGTAGCTCTAGATTCTTCACTCTATGGCCATGCAGCAGCAATACTATTATTATTTATATTTCAAAGGGAATTCCGAAGAAAGAATTCTAAAAAATGAGTATTACCATCTTTAAAAATGAATAAATTAAGTTTTGGATTATTTTTTTAATCATTTTTCACTTTAAAAGTGAATGTAACTATTTAATTACGCTAATAGAATAAGAACTATAGTTATAATATTTTGCAAAATGCTTGTAATTTCTAGTGCCTATTATTTTTGTATGAAAGGTAATTTTAGTGCAATATTTATGAAAAAATCTATAGCAATATAAGTAAACTATATTAGAAAAGACTATGTTTTTTATTATCCCTTTATACATATATATATTATTAAATATTTTATTACATATGTTTAAGTTACTGTCGCGATGACAATGATAAACCTTTCTTAAATTATATTCATATTTTGCCTTGCTTAAGCTAAAACGTTCATTCATCAGTCATATGGTCAAAGATCGTAAAAACAGTTTTGTGATTGCTATGATTATAGCGTATTTTCAAATTAAAAATATGCTTAACTGTTTATGTATTAGAGAGCGAAGAGTCAGAGCGCTCAGCTATGCACGTCATAGCGCAAGGTCAATCATGAACCTCACTTTAAAATAGTTTTTAATCTCAATAATCGGTTTATTTTTTTATATACATAAAGTATAACCCCTAAAGTAATATCAATATAATACTATGAAAAAAACTATTTCGATTTTCAGTCATCACCAGAATTACTATATACCATACATACATACCAGATTATTAACGTAAAAACGACGATCGGTGGAACATTCAGCGTTTGCTTCCTTGGATAGCTACGGATTATAAAAATATTTTTGAAGCTTCTTTTTAAAGAACAGCACTAAATCATGTCTATTGTCTTGTCTTCATATTTATTTTTTATTTAGCGAGTGGCAACACGAAATCGAATGCACAGTTGCACAAATCACAATGCAGATGTGGATTTAGTGGAATGACACTTTATATTTATCAACAAATCTTTAATAAAATTATTTTTATTAGTACGTAAAGTACATATTGCACTTAGTCATGTACATATGACGTCAAATCGATTAGTATAAGTAATTTCATACGTTAATAATAATCTTATCTTCATTTATGTGTTATCAAAATGTTGGAAAGTTTAGGTAAGCAAAGTTTTCTGCTGTTTATAGTATTGTAGTCTGTATTCGATAGTTTATACACAATGTCTCCGATTGCAACATACGTATTCCTAGATCTTGAAACCACCGGCTTACCAAAAGAGGAAAACAATAAAACCAAAATAACAGAACTGAGTTTGGTAGCTGTGAAAAGACAACATGTTCTCGATACGCGTGCGGGAGCCACGCCTCGTGTTCAGCACAAGCTCACACTTTGTTTTAATCCGGGAAGAATGGTGGCACCAGGTTGTTCGGAAGTGACTGGCCTATGCAACGACCTATTGGAACATGAGTCTACTTTTAATATCGATACATTTACGATTATAAATACCTTTCTAAAAACACTTACCAAACCAGTTTGCCTCATTGCTCAAAATGGACATAATTTTGACTTTCCTATATTAAAAAATCAGTTAGTAAGGCTTGGTGTTAGTTTATCTGATGACCTCCTCTGCGCTGATTGCTACCACAGTTTTTATGATATATTGGAAAAGAAATATGTGAGTACTACAGTTGCAAAATCAAACCAAAATGATTCGAGTTCATCATTTGTTGAATGTATTGATGAAACAGATCTATCGAAAGCTGACACGAGTTCTTTCCAATCAAAAAATGAAAAAACTCCAGAACGGCCAACTACTGCTAGAAAAATATATAAACCAAGTCCTATATCCAAAGTACGCAGAAGGTTTGTATGGACTGATGGAGAAAAACCAAAGGAAACATATAAACTTAAAGATGTGTATGAGAGATTATTGAATCGAAAAGCTGAAGATGCTCATCGTGCTGAAAATGACTGTTTATTTGCATTAGCAGGGTTTGTTGCTTTATCAAGGGAAATGGTGCAATGGTTAGATGAAAACCATTGTCTTTTCTCCGAAGTCAAACCTATGACAATAGGGGTTCCTCTTGGTTATTAACTACAAAAATAATAATAATAGCGTAATATAATAAGTACTACAGTAATTATATTTAGAGTATTGTATTGAGCAATAAGTAATATATCAAGGCATACTTGCATTTGTAACAGCCTGTGTAAGTCCCACTGCTAGGCTATAGGCCTCCTCTCCTCTTTTTGAGGAGAAGGTTTGGAGCTTATTCCACCACGCTGCTCCAATGCGGGTTGGTGGAAATACTTGCATTTAAAAAAGATTATTGTCTATAAGTATAATAATGACTTATTAAAATTATATTGTGTATTAAGAATTTTATAAATGCATTTGAAATTAGTTAAGTTAGTAATGTACTTAATTGATTTTATTGTATTTCAAATGTCATAAATATTATTTTTTAAATTTATTTTCTAGAACTATTGAAAAACTGTGATGTCGAAATTAATACCAAAATTGTAGGCTGATACAATATTTTAGGATATTTTTATAGCATGTTTTGTTATTTATACAATTACAATCATGATTTAATTATATTATCATTTATAATTATTGTTATTTAATGTGATACATTTTATTTTTTATAATATATATTTGAATATCATAATAAATGTTACTTTTGTAATTATTTTATATAAATCATTGATAAAAGGTTACTGTTTTATTTTTTACATAATAAATTTCAAGCCTAAATGAGAGCAAGAATTGTATTTTAAGTTGAATTGTTGCACCTAAACAACAGTTAAAACTTTGATAACAATTATAATTTGACTAAATTTTCTAAAACTGTATTTTAAGATAATGAAATATGCTCCAATGACTAGTAACAGAGACTATAAACTTCCATTTGTGTTTGCAATTAATTTGGTGGTCAGATTTAAGGAAATTATTGGTATGTAGAAATTCAACAATATTATAAAGTGGATGAATAGATTTATGACGTCATCGAATCCTGTCACCCAATCATAAGTAGGACAATTACGAACTCTTGCGGGAAATATTAATAGAATAGTTTGCGCGTATGTTATAATGTGATATTTAACCTTTAATAAAAATTGAGTCTAATCGATCCCCGGTATTTGTCCGGGTCCTGCGGTTGAACCAATATTTCGTATTTCAGGTTTGCTCCTGCTGACTGGCGTTCTATGGGGATGCACGAATCCATTCATCCGCCAGGGTACTAAAGGTTTACGTAAAGTGCAAGCGAAATCTTGGACAGGCCAGCTCTTTGCGGAAGTATCATTTCTTTTAGGAAACTGGAGGGTAATTAATAAATAGTAAAAGCGATCACTAATTTACGATTCAATTATCAATTTAGATTTTTCTAAATTATAATTTGCCCATAATTAAGTAGCAACGCCTTAATATTCCAATGTGGCAGAAGTCTCTCCTATTAAGAAAATTTAGAGCTTTTCCACCTAGCTGATCCAATGCGATTAGTGTATTAGAATTTTATACAACAGATGTTGGATGAAATTGTTGTTTTGTAAATAGTTTAACTTTCGAGCACGAGATTAATTATTTATAAACACATGAAAACTAGGTGGTGCTTATAAGTTCCATGAGTTCTATCACTCTATAATTTGTTTTGATCACTAAACACTGGATGGTTGAGGTGTCGTGTCAAAATTATGTAAGTAAAATGCTGCAAAGACCTGCGAAGTAAGATATTAATATTTTTGAAGAAATTACTAATTTTTCCTTCCCTCCAAGTCGAGCGGAAATTTCTGGTTTACTGGTTTTTCTTTAGAAATTTCAGACCAATCTAAAAAGCTAAACAAAATTATTCAATGAAGTGAAGATCCATTAGCAAAGTTGCGTTCGTTTACGGAGTGACTTAGTACGTACATGCACATATTTACACTGACGATGCGTCTGTGTGCTAAGTATAAAAAAAAGACTGTCACCAAGAGCGCCATACTGATGCTATTATTATTACGAAATATATATAGCCTTAACTTAAGTAAGTTAAGGCTAAGGTCAAATACAGTTAACCTTTTTGTATCACCTGTATACCTTTGACTATTCGTTTTGCGGCTTGAAAAGCAAATAAACAAATACCGTTGAGATAACCAGGTATTCAATTAACTTGGTTTATTCAACTTGTTAATATGTTTTCATCTTTCTTACTTAAATTTTAATACATTTTATATACGCTTACAGTATGTGCTGCCCTGGTTGGTGAATCAGATGGGGTCATTGGTATACTTGGTCGTGGTGCAACGAGTTCCGCTCTCTCTCGCTGTGCCAGCGGCTAACAGCCTGGCTTTCGCGTTCACAGCTTTAACAGGCTCTATCGTGGGGACCGAGGAACCTTTAAATCAAGGTTTCGTTTTATTTATTGCTAGAATATATATTATGTTAGAAAACATACAAGTAAGTTGAACAGCCTTATTTTTTGGCTGATGTTGTTAATACTACTTTTATAATGTTCACGTTTTCCGGTGGTTAGTCACTGTGACCTTTTGGTCATTAACTTTTTACCATTTGCCTTAGCAAATGGCTTGATTGTTATATTTAATCATAACCGACAAATTTTGTTTCCAGGTTCCATTCTCGGGATAGTTCTTATAGGTGTAGGAACAGCTTTGTGCTGCTGGGATAAAAGTTAAATATAGAATGAAATATTTCGTATTTGTTAAATTATATTTAAAAAATTATAATTCATCAAAATAAGTATTAATTCAAACTGTTCTACGTATTTAAATAAAAATATACATTAACGATTTAATAAGTGTGTTTTATTTATTCCCCATTAGTTACCCGTTTTGGGAGTGAGTATGAGTGATGATGTCATAATGATGTATGTACACAATTGACAAACCTAAAAAATAGTAAATTTTCGGAAATGTAATAAATTAGGAACTTTGTTACCTAAGCAAAATTGCATGGCTTGGCAAGTACATTTAATCTGAAATCTTTAAAATAATGCTTTTAGTTATCTTAAATAAAAATAAAAATATTGTTCTTATAAAATTGGCATTTCTTACGTGATCGGCTGGCATCGAGCAATTATAATTATTCAGAAAAAATACTTTGCAATCAGCGTTTCAGAAACTAGGGCATAATCAGGTACTATTAGAAACGTTTAGTTCATATAGGAATAGTTTTCTCTTGTCTTAAAGCTTAAAGATTCACCAAAGAACAGGTTTTTGTGGGTCAGATTTTGTAGTTAGATTTTAAACCACGCTTTATGCGAATTTTAAAACGCTAAGATGCTAAACGGCAAATAGTGGTCTTATTTGCTATTGAACAGATATCAAATCAAATAGACAAGTACTTTTGAATAGTCAAGCGTTACCATCGATTCGGAATGTAGATTTTACCGGGATTCGGATTGTAGATTTTTTTAAACCCAGCAAGAAACTCAGTAAGAACCCCTTGTTTTAATACAAGTTTGTATAAATTACATACATTAGATAGTAAGAATAAACAAAGGTTAGATTTACATAAGGTAAAGATAAACAAATGTTAGATTTACATAAGGTATAGATAAACAAATGTTAGATTTACACAAGGTTTGCTAATAGCTTTGCTATATTAGTTTTATTATTTTTTTGAAAAATATGCTTGTTTTCATTTGTTTCTATCCTTTGAATAAATTATTATAAAAAAACCAACAAAACCTTACATACGGTTCTATATTATCTTTTATTACAAGGTTAAAAAATGATAACAAAATCAATGACATGAAAACAAAATACATTAAATATTGTTCATATAAATACATATATTTTTTTGTTTGTTTTTTTTTTTTAAGTTTACAACTGATTTAAACTATAAAGCAACATAGTATTGTTTTTTTAATGTATTATAATCATTATCCTGACGTACGATAATTTTGATCCATATACAATAATTTTACGGCCCTGGTACGATAGCATCCTGGCTTTAGGTTGTGAACACTGATTATTTCAACGTCAAAGTTGTTTATTTGTTTTTATTCAGTTCTCTACCAGTGATTAGAATAAAATGATTTAAATGTCCGTGTTCGGGATATCCCCCTGTAACGACCCAAAGATTATAATAATCGCCTACAGGAAATGTAATAAATGTTATTAAATATAAGTCACAACTCACAACAGAATCAGTATCAGCTTTAGCCTACAACTATAAAATGACTATCAAAACTTTTATGTTCTTTGACTTGGAGACTACTGGACTGCCAGCCAAGGATCATGTTCCCAAAGTCACAGAACTGACATTCCTCTGTGTATTACGTAGTGATATAGAACAAGCAGATATTAATAACTTGCCACCAGTAAGTAAATTGACGTATCTTTTTAACCCGCAAACAGAATTGTCACTCGAAGCTGCCCAGTTAACTGGACTATCTTATGAGTATTTAATTAACCAACCTGTGTTTGGGGATAAAATTAATTGTATTAAAGCATTTTTAGATGCTCCGAAACCAGGGTGTTTGATAGCGCACAATGGCAACAGATTTGATTTTAAAATTATAAAAAATGAATTTGCGAATGCGAAAGCCGTTTTACCTAACGGCTTATACTGCGTAGATTCTTTCAAAGCTTTTAAGGAAATACTAAAGGATAAAGATTTTATACAATTGGAAGCTTTAAAAGTTTCTAAACAAAATTTTGATACCAGTGACAGTACTCTAGGTGAAGATGCTTGGCCTGATCTAGATGTGACTCCAGAGAATTGGAGAGAAATTGACAATATGATAGAATCATTCACTAGATTAACAACTACACCAAAATGTAAAAGTGACAAAAATAAACAGCCGACAATAAGTTTGAAGTTGACAAATATTTACAAAACATTGTTGCGAAAGGAACCAATAGTATCACACAGGGCCGAAGCCGACTGTATGATGCTTCTGGAATGTGTAATTAGCACGAAGCAATATTTTCTACCATGGGCAGATAAGAATTATCAATTATTAAGCAGAATTAAACCTTTTTAACTTACATAAAGTATTTTATAAAACTCATATTAATTATAACTATTCGAAATGCGTCATAGAAGTAACAGTATTTATCTATTAATTAAAATGTATTTAATAGATAAATTTATAATATTTAGTATTAAGGCACTAACCTCAGAGCCAAGCCTAGTATATTATAAAGGAATTGGTATATTATAATAGTTTTGGCATCACAACTTTTAAAGGACAAGTATATGTGGAATAAATTTGCCAAAAGATATCAATGTTTCTACTTTACACTGTTGAACTGTGATTTTGTTGAAATATAATATTTTTATACTATTATGTTGTTTAATCAAGTAACAGATGCTTTATTTTATTTAGTAAATAATATTAATGTTACAAGATACCACTGTTGTAATAAGTTTTATGTTTTCTGATAAATAAATATATTTTTATCGATCATTTGTTTTTCTTTATTTGTTTCAGTCTGGAATCTAATAATTGAGATAGGTTAAATTTAGAAATAAAACCAAAATAATTTCAATATATTTATATTCAGAGTATCTATGTATATAATAAATTATAAAAATTGCAGTTCTTATATTTAATATCATTTCAGTGTAACTACATGATATATATTAGATAATAATTAACCTGGATTGTTTAATGCCTCCCAAACAAGTAAAATATGTGTAAACAAGTCTTTCTTTGTTAACATTTATTCATCGTGACAATTATGTGCAGATTATATTAAAATAGACTGTACAAAAAACATCCATTATGCCAGTATTATAGCATACAGCAAGATAAAATCTTACAGGAATTATTTCACAACACTAAGATTATTTTTGTTACATAATTATTCCTTATTACACTAAATATTAAATATGTAATAAATTCCAGCCGAAATAACTACCACTACTGATAAAATAGGAACCCAATATTTTTGAAACATATTGCGGTCATCGTTGTTTATAACTATTTTCTTCTCCTTGTATCTCTTTTTCTTCCCACTTAGTTTCCATTCATATTCTTCTAACTCTTTACGATTTCTCTCTTCCTCTAATTCTTTTAACCTCTTTTCTTGCTTTTCCCTTTCTAGCTTTAAGGCAACTTTTTTTGCATTACAAATTTCATCACATTTTATCATGATATCTCCATTTCGAACAGAAATACAAGGGACTTCTTTCTTTAAATTACCACAAGGACAGTGAATTTTAGTTCTTTTAGTACAAGTCTGATTTTGTCCGCATGGTCCGGGATGACATAAACTTCTACAACGGTGACCGCAGTCTAAATTTCTTGAGCATTGTTGTTTACAACTGAGCATTTCCTCTGTTGCTGTAGAAAGTTCCCGACAACGTAAGTATAAATCTGTTATACCACAATAACATGCCACTCTTTCTAGAGTATCACACGGTGGACATGGCCCTGGATGGCAACCGCGTTTTGCACATTTATGAGTGCATTTCTTTGGACGGGGTACAGAGCACTCTCTGTTACAAGGTTTACAAGTGTAAGGCACATTTGAATATTCTGGGTCATATTGATATAAGTGACATAACAGTTCGCATGAATGGTTTCCACATGCAAGTGGGCGACCGCATTCACGTCCACAAGGCCGTCTACCTGCTTTATGACAAGCTTGAGTGTCTGTTTCATGTTCTCCATAACATGTTACCTCAACTGGACTTTCACAAGGAGGGCAATCAATTGCCATTATTTTAGACTTTGGCGGTTGAACTTCCCAAGGTGTGGCAGGTTTTTCCACCTGTTTAAAAACAACTAAAACATAGTCATGGCAAATAGCAGTGCAATTATGACTACATTTTTTATATACCTTGTTGCAAATTGCTTTGCATGGTGGACAATCACCAAAATGGCAATTGTGTTTGTTCTCATCCATATGGCCACATTTGTATTTAATTTTGCATGGTAGATTGCATTTTGGTGGTTTTGTGTTTTTTTCTCTACCACATGGAACAGTGATATATGTTTCTTTGCAACGACAAGTAACTTTTGATTCTAATGGACATGGATAGCATGGCCCATGATGACAGACAGTAGTACATTTATGTCGGCCGCACTGTAAAGATTTATCACAAACTTTTTCACATGGAGGACAGTTCCCATTGCAGCATTTTCTTCCGCATCCATGTTTACCGCACAATCTTGTGCCTCTACATTTCGTTTCACATCTAAACTCTTTGCTGCATGGTAGCGATCTGGTGTGTGTCGAACAATGGCATTTCTTTTCAATCAAGACTTGGCATGGTGGACAGGGTCCTTTGTGGCATTTTGCTGGGCAATTATGCTCACAGTCATCATGTTGCTTTCCACAAGTGCCAACACAGGTTTCTATAGCATCTGGACATTGAATGAAACGTTGGTTGGCTCCACAGGGGCAGGACCTGATTCCTGAATTTGGACACACCCCACAACTGCCTGTATGGCATACCTTTTCACATTTATGGTACCCACAGGAATATGACTTATTACATTGTTTTGTACATTGCCATTTTAGGTCATTGCATGGCCGTTTTTTCTTTTCAGCACCACACTGACATGATTGCAAGCTTGTATAATTACAAGGAAGACAGTCTCCAATATGGCATACATTTTCACATACATGGGATTTACACGGCAAAACTTTTTTACACTGCTGCATACATGACCATTTAGCGGCACTGCATCTTACTTTTTTATGTTCTTTCCCACAGTAACATACTCCATTTACGGTCTGGGGACATGGCGGGCATGGACCAGGGTGACAGAGCAATAGACATTTATGCATACAATTGTCTCCAATAGACAATCTTTTACCACACACCTCTCCACATGTGTGCGGTATTAACCAAGGATGAAAAGGAGGGTCATCAGTCTTGCCACAAAAACAACGATATTTACGAGGTATTTCTACTTTGCTATAAGACTGTCTACATTTTGGACAACACCATTCAATTTTTTTTGGTAAAAACACTGCGATAGGGCCATGATTTTCTTCACTACGTAAGCTTATACTATCATTCGACCACTTTTGTATACATGAAAGATGAAAATATGAGTAGCAGTGACCACAGGTCCAGATTGCGTTAACTCGTTTAATAGAACCAATACAAATTAGACACGTAACAGACCGACCACTTATCGCTTCTTCTAAAAGATTCTTAGTTCTATTAAGCATTTGTTTATCGCCTCCCCCTCGCCAATAACTCTGGAACACTCCATCTAATACATTCTGGTCAAATGGTTCGTCGTCTTCCGAAGAAGACACTTCTTTCATAACATTCAAATGTTTTTGAACACTTTGCTGCAGTTTCGCAGCGGCATCACGATACCTTCTTGCCATGGCTGCTGTTGTTAAAAAATCATCATTTAAATTGGTCTTTTTTTAATAATTATTTATTTAAAAACTATATTACCACAATTATAACTAAAAGTAAAATCGGAAAAAACTCCATGTCGGCAAGATTTGGAATGACGTTGCGTTGACATTTGACAATTAGAGTATTAAATGGCTCTGGATACCAGTATTTTGATGATTTAAGTTAAAAGCTCCAAGAGTTTCGAACTCTTAAAATTATCATTATATTATCATCATCATATTTGATGATAATTAAGATGTAACATTTATTTCGGTTACTTCTGAGCTCGCGGCCTCTCGTTGGGGGCCCGCGGCATTTTGCCAGCCCGGCCACCCTATTGTTATACTGCCTCTGTGTAGGTTACAATGTTATGGGTGATTAATAGTACAATGGATTACTATAGGCCCTCTTAGGCTCTGACAAGTATAAAAAGATAGAGATAAGATTGGTCTGGTAATTTAGAATAATTTTGATAAGACTACCAATTGACTACTGAAATTCGATATATTTTTTAGAAAGTAGGTATATTTTTAGGAATAGCTAATGTTATATTTTATCAACGGTGTAGGTTAAATTATGTATATATTTTATATTTATTTATCTGTTTCTTTTATTATTTTTTAACCTTTTACAAAGTAACTTTTCTAGATTACATATGGGCAAATTTAGAAATAATACTATTCGTATCAATTTCTCTGAGCAAATGATATTCTACATATATTCATTAGGGCGAGATAAATCAGGCGTTTACATTACTGGTGGTAGGGCTTTGTGCAAGCTCGTCTGGGTAGGTACCACCCACTCATCAGATATTCTACCGCAAAACAGCAGTACTTGATATTGTTGTGTTCCGGTTTGAAGGGTGAGTGAGCCAGTGTACTTACAGGCACAAGGGACATAAAATCTTAGTTCCCAAGGTTGGTGGCGCATTGGCTATGTAAGCGATGGTTAACATTTCTTACAATGCCAATGTCTAAGGGCGTTGGTAACCACTTGCCATCAGGTGGCCCATATGTTCGTCCGCCTTCCTATACTATAAAAAAAGGTGTTCTTGACTCACAGTGTCCCTTAAATCATTTTTATCCGCTTCAGTTTTGAATTCAGTATGTGGTAAACTGAATTTACTTAATAAGTTCACACCAAAAATTACGCTCTGGCAGAGATAAGTGAGTTTAAATATGCGTGGCCCCCTTTTGCGTGGGGCCCGTAGCAATTGCTACTCTTCCTGTGTGGTTATTCCGGCACTGGATAGAACCTATTAATTTTCAGTTGACGATGATATATTTTGTTACTTATGAAACTGTTTTCTGACTAAATTCTAAGCAAGTTTTAATGAAATCAAAATTATTCAACAATTTGTTTTTCTTTTCTTGTTTTTCTGTTCTTTTGAAGTACGTAAACGAACACCCGAAAAACATAAAATATACTTACTGTTTTACTATATAATATATATTTCATAAAATTTAGTCCATGACATTTGACAAGATGTCGAATTAGTTCCGATTGCGGTCACGCGCCAAATTATTCTTATTAGACTTTACCAATGTTATTGGGAATATGTACACTTTTTAGTAGTCCATATTTAAAAAATATAAGATAAATCTAGAATAAAAAATGATGAAATAAATAAAAAAATGTAAAATTAGATTTTTTATTGTTTATTATTATTACATTTACTTCAAACGTTCAACTTATTAGCAACCATGCTAATAACTTTTACAAACAAAAGCATTAGATATTATAATATAGAGATCTTAAAAGCAAAATCATTTGAAATAGGCACAAAAATATTTTTCCATTATTAGTAAAGGAGAACCATAGTTATAGTTACATTATTTTAAAATAAAAATATACTTAAGCTAAAGATTGGTAACATTCTTTTTGCAAATGGCACACCTTTAAAAGTAACTTGTTTTTAGGAAATATTAATAAAAATTATTATAATTTTAGTTTATAAACAGTCGTGTTTTATAGAAGTGTCTTAAAGACATTATTTAAGGGGTGATATTGTTTTAATTATAAATTTGTTTTTAATTCATTTTTAATTAGCTGTCACAATACGTTAGTCATTATTTATTTGTTTTCTGTGGATGTAATTACAAACAGCGCAATTGTAATTATAAAACTAAAAAACGTAAATAAAATATCTGAAAGAAGTTATGTTTTTTGACATATCGGTATAAGTAAATATATTATTATCGGACGCGTGTATTTTCTTGCTTTTTATTTTTATTCGACAATTTAAACCAGCCGGCTTTTTTGTCTTTCGGTATCGATATCGATCGAGACACTCGCTCTCTCTCGTCTCTATTTAATATTTCGCTGGATTGGCTCTTCTTCCCATTCGTACTTTTACGCGAAATTGTACTTTGGGAAATGTCATTCTCTTTCCCCCTCTTTTCCCGCCTGTACAGTGTTGTGCTTGAGCTTGTTAAGCGATTACTCTGGGAATTCGGCCGTCGACTCAAGGTCGTTTGGCTGTACGATTTATTTTTTTGTAACGTTGCCGGTCTGTCATCTGGTAAATTCTTGTTTGTCGGTGCCTTTTTAAATCTCTCGCTTTCTTTTTGTTTAGGCTTTCTTGGTTTTTGAGCATAATGTACGTCGTACTGGTCGTTGTAGTGACGTGGTGTCCATGGAGCGAATAGAGAAAAGCTCTTCGTTGAGCTCCGTACTTGAATGTTCGAAGACACGACGGAGGAAACATCGTCACGGGAGCGGTTTCTGGTTAGCCGGCCGGGATCGGGGATATCTCCAACTGAAACAAACATTTTTTTTATTAAGGCCAATGTAGTGAAAATTTATAACATTTCTTATAAAAGTGATTCTCAATCATGCGATATGTTATATTTATACAAGTACAAATCGAATTAAACTTTTGCCATTAATTTATAATATTGTTATCGTGACGCGATAAATAGTTACTGATATAACTAAACAAAAGGTAAAAATATAACTAAACAATATGACATGGAAGACTTATTTATATGTACTTATGTTTAACTCTTTAGTCAAAATTTAAAAAAAAAAATACATTTAGGTAACATTTATTTATCTGTCATATCAAATGTCAGAGCCAAAAAGATTATTTTTACCGGTAGTTGCGTGTAGGTAAACAACACTACGTTGTGACTGCTGACTGGAGTCTCCTTCTGTGCTACTTTCGCCAGAATTGGTCACCGGCGTCCTGCGGCGCGCTCTGTAATAAGTATATGAATTATTTTCCATCGTATTAGAAGTGATTCTAACACCAAAACAAACGAACATGTGAATTTCGGTATTGTCATGGCGAAGAAACGCGTACCTACGCTTGGAATGATAATTTTCTACGTATGTATATAGCCCCTGATATGCATTGGAGCAAGTCTAACTCAAAAGGTGACCTTGCCAAGCAGTGGTACATTCATAGGCAGTTTAAATTCATAACATATCTTTTTTATAGAATAGGAAGGCGGACGAGCATATGGGCCTGATGATAAGTAGTTACCAAACGCCCTTTGGCTTTTGCACTGTAAGAAATGTTAGCCATCTCTTACATCGCCACCAACCTTGGGATCTAAGATTTTATGTCCCTTGTGCCTGTAATTAATCATCGTATCAGATTTGTACAATATTTCTATACTCACTTTACATCTCTGCTCAACTCCTGTTTGCTATTCCTCAATTCAGTCGAGCTGCCTCTATCGTCGGTTCTTCCATGGCGCCTGACGTCAGCTTTGCTGGCCTTCAATGTTTTCGAGCTGCTGTGACTCCTAGATCGATCGTATGGACTGATGGGGGGCTTCGTCGCCATCTTCTTTCCAAACTGACTCTCATTCTCGGAATTGCTTTGAATTTCTGATATATTTTTCAAATTCCTCTTGTAATATTCCTTTGTTTTCGGCGATTCGCTCTTATCTTCTCTGTGAAGGTTGGAAAGAGAGTAACTTTTATTCGATAACTCACTGTGGTCGATTTCGTCTAGGCCTGCGCTGGAGTTTGATATGGTCTTTCGGAGCGTGCCATGATTTTTCGAATGACTCTTGTTTTTGGTCACGCTGCGTTTGACGTTAGCATCAGACTCCGGATCGGTATCGCCGAAGAATCGGAGGTTTTTCGCCGGTGAATTTAAAGGTTTTGTCGGCTTGGACCAGACTCGACGGCTGGATTCGTCTTCTGTTGTTATTATGCTTTCTTTTTCAACCTGGAAATATATATATAAATTTTAAATACTAATTCAATAGTAAAGTATAAATGCTATGAATACACACGTCCTTTTATAAACATAAAAATAATTAATTGATTGCTCAGTAGAGCAATTTAGAGTACTTTGTCAGATTCGAAACTCAACGTAGAACGTGTTGTATCACAAGTGATATGCGACTTTGACTAATAATAATTATAACATTACAAAGATTTTAGTTTCAAATTAGCATATCACCGTATGTCGGTTCAACATTTCACGAATGAGAAAAATGAGTTTATAATGAATAGCACATTACGCTACCTAATTTCTGAGCAATTAAATATAGTGCGTGTTGGTATACCGATATGTTAATTATGGAATTATACTCGTTTCGTTACTAAAGTACAATGGGTTTTTCTTGTCTTTAAAATCGTTAAAATTTTGCCTAGAAATTTTACGTATTTTTTCTAGTTTTTCGATTACGTTATTTAGTCATTATGTTACTTGGTAACACGCTCACTTCCTTAATATATGCATAGTACAAAGAGTCGCTCCGATAAATTTACATGTATATAGATAGGCAAAGACAAAAATTAGTTTAATGTTCAGTTTTTTTCAGATTCAACTCTGTCAGGCGATTCTTTGGTATCTGGTGTCTATTGACGAATTGCGAATAAAAAAAGAAAGAAGTGTTTTCGATGAAAATTCACATTCTCCTCATATGTACAATAACGAATTTGGTTAAATTTCGACCACTTGGCGATTACTAGTATAAATTAATATAAATGCTATAAACAAACTGTAATAAAATAAACAATTGTATGTCTATGTGTGTGACTGTCAATATTATAATGAATATATAAAAACTACTATTGCATAAACTTGGACATTTTTCCTTTCTTTAAACTGGCAATGTAATAAATACAATAGTATCACTAATATATATGTAATGTGACGCCAATTATTTTACCTTGGCATTTTTCTCTCGCTTCCTGCCAAGCCTGTCGAGGGATTTGAACCAGTTGCCTGAAGACTGTGAGGTGGGTTCGCGGCGCGGTGGCGAGGGTGTTGGACTTGGGGTAGCCAGACGTCGCCTCTCACGATATCTCTGAGCCTGAAACCAATCAAGTAACACCCTTTACACTTCTGAGACTGGAAATTTGTTATTGACAATTAAGCAATCTTATACTATAATAAGTGCTGCGTTTCGGAATCCAGATCATATTTGGTATGATATTTTTAAAACCAAAAAAAAAAAAATTAACAAAAAATGTCAATAATTCTAAGAAATCAACATAATAAAAAAAGTAATTGGAAAATCTTGCACGTTTTATTAACACTTGTAGTAAAGAATACCATTAATAAAATTTAAAGTTTTTATATATTGTGATAGATAAATAATTAAAAAAAAATTTTTTGTTCATAAACTATACGATCATGCATCGTTCATTTGATCAAATTGAAACTTTTTGCAGTCGTTGTTGGCAATTCTGATTCGACCCGGGATTTGTACCCATAACGAGGAAGTCGAGATGGCCTAGTGGTTAGAACGCGTGAATCTTATCCGATGATCGTGGGTTCAAACCCGGACCAGCACCACTGAAGGTTCATGTGCTTAATTTGTGTTTAATTTAATTCATCTCGTGCTTGACGGTGAAGGAAAACATCGTGAGGAAACCTGCATGTGTCTAATTTCATTGAAATTGTGCCACATGTGTATTCTACCAACCCGCATTGGTGCAGCGTGGTGGAATAAGCTCCAAACCTTCTCCTCAAGGGAGAGGAGGCCTTAGCCCAGCAGTGGGACATTAACAGGCTGTTACTGTAACTGTAACGGGGTATTGCCTTATAGCCTATATATAATAGACAACCGAGAGAGTTAAATACAATTATTTAAAAGATTGAATTATTAACAGATTTTGTTAGATTCATAACAAAAGAACAAACAATCAGAGCATAGCAATATATGTCACGAATAGAAATCAAATTAAAGTCGGATAACAGTCATCTTTAATAGCAAGATGTTTTTTTTTTTATTATCTAACTTGTGTAAACTAGACGGAATGGTATCTATTTCCTTTCGAGTTCATTGACATTCGAGTGAGCCATTAATCATTGTCCCATGACGTCATGGATGCTAGTTGAGGCACGTGACTTCGCGTGAAGTAATGAACACAAATCTATGCTTAGTAACAACTAAGCCCACGTTCGCTGACTTTCCACTTAGAATTCTAGGTGAGATCATTATGCTGCTTTTGGACGAAATGGTTTACTTGTATACTACTTATAAATCATCTATAAAATAAAATTGTTACAGCTTCCTTGTAAACGTTGTTTATAGTCTGTTCAGTTAAAGATTGATTTCTCTCATTGTCTTGACATTCGAAAAAAGAAGACGCAGCCTTGTTTGACATTTACTTTACTATTCTGTAAGAACAAATTCGAAACTCACCGCGGAAAACGGTCGTGTAATGTCAGAAAGTGACATGCGACATTGACCAACATAATTATAACATTTCAAGAATACACGCATCGAAATAATAATCACCAGAACCGTTGTTAACATTTCACAGATAAGTAATGAAGTGAGTTTTTATTTTAATTATTATAATTATATACGAAGCATCAATACATGGTTTTATACATAATTCAGTAAATGAGAACACAAAATGAGAGTATAATTTTAGATATAAATTTATTTTAACTTGATACATTTAGGCATATAGATCATTTTTGAATCTTCATTTTATAAGACTGAATTTGTCGTAGAAACGTCCGGTTCGGAATGTATGTAGATTCCACTAAGAGACCCGGCAAGAATCTCACTCTTTTTCCCTAATTAAAATACATATTTTAAATTAAATACAATTAATTAATATGAATTTCTAACTTGACGCTTTTTTAATTTAGTTAAAGCAATGTTTTTTAATATAAACTTCAAATTTATTAATTAGTTAATATAAAAGTGCCTGAGGTTTCTAGAGGCGAAGGGTTTTTTAAATTTTTTTGTTATTGCTAAATTCACTTTGAATGACACTGTTTGACCTCACTGACAACGCACTACTAAAACTACTTTTGTTTAGCAAGTTTTGGTTAGCAAGTAGCAAGTGAAGTTAAGCAAGCTGAAAATTTGAAGGATTTTATTTAGAAATTAAAATTTTACGAATGAAGACTTTAGACCAGTCGAAGTGTACATTTAAAGTTGTCTATAGTCGCGTTAAATATTAAAATTAACAAGTATGTAGTTCTCGCTAAGTTTCGGTAAATCAACTGATCAAACAAGGAGGTCATTGAACGAGTCCTTGAAACAAAATCATAGTAATTTATCATTAATGTTAGACGTTTGAAGTATTTTTTTAAAGTATACGTTTGCGGACGAGCATATGCGCCACCTGATGGTAGTGATCATTGGCATTGTAAGAAATGGCGATATAACCATGGCCTGTAACACCGGCTCACTCACCCTACAAACCGGAACACAACAATACCAAGTACTGCTGTTTTGCGGTAGAATATCTAATGAGGGGGTAGTACCTACCCAGACGAGCTTGCACAAAGCTACTACCACCAGTAAAAACTATTCCCTCACTTTCATAATCCGTAATGTCAAATCGCCAATGTATATGAGCGTTGGTGGCCACTTACCATCAAGTGGCCCATTTGGTCGTTCGCCTACCTATACTATATATAAAATAATAATAATAATAGTGCAATTGTTTTTCGCACACTAATGTATTATAATATATTCAAGACAATTGCTTTATCACCGTTGAGAACACTATGACCGATTCACTTGGCCGCAGGCTTTGATCAAATTTGTGAAAATACTGCCAACAACATAGTTTTTATTTGCAATTAAAGTAAGTCTTGTCAACCTTTCAAATAATTTTCAAAAATTAAATTAAAATTAAATTTTGCAATGTATTTTATAAATTCTGAATCAACTTATTAATAAATATAAGTCAGTAATCGAACCGGAATAAGTAAGGCGTTCTCATTGATATATCCGCATCAAGGTCCTTACGCCATATGGTACATGACCTTATGGAAATGACAATAAGCGATTGGACAGTTATATTGATTTATGTTTATTAAATCTAGTTATCTACTTCTGCTTCGTCTACGTTGTCAAAATACCATCACACTTTGATAAGAACCGAGACGGCCTTTCATGTGCGTAACTTGTAATTAATGACGCTCTCAGCGGTGAAGAAATCACAACGATACCTGAACATCATTCTGATTCGATTTATATGCCACAAAACAAAACAATTTTAAAACCTCTTTAGACTTCTATTATGAAAGTTAAATAAGATTATGGATAATTAAATAGGAAAATAACTTTTTAATCGTAACAATATCAATTCTTTTTGTCTGTTTTTTTATATTAACATATTTTTTATGACCTTAAGAAGGTAGCGGGCACCGACTGGATGCGGAAGGCGGAGGACCGGGAGCTTTGGCGCACCTTGGGAGAGGCCTATGTTCAGCAGTGGACAATGATTGGCTGTTGATTGATTGATTGATATTTTTTATATAAATTGCATATAAATTTGTTAGCTCTTTTATTTAAATAACCTTATATACATATATAAATGAAAAAATGTCATATTCAGTTACTTATTGATAAATTACTTTTACAATCATCGTTCAATCATTTCAGAGTTAGAAGTCGAGA
Organism: Nymphalis urticae; assembly: GCA_905147175.2. Lineage (NCBI taxonomy): Eukaryota > Metazoa > Arthropoda > Insecta > Lepidoptera > Nymphalidae > Nymphalis > Nymphalis urticae. The sequence goes on from LR990007.1 coordinate 896,763, forward strand.
ACTAATTCGTTATATGTCTATTGACTACCAATACAAAAGCTGAGACTCATATTACCAACTAGACACTCCGACAGTACATTTCTTGGTAGATAAATGAGAATATTGGCGTCATATGTAAATAAAGCAGACTCCGAGGAGGGGCGGATTCCCCTATAGTCCCAGTGGGCTGGGTCTAAGGCGGCAAAACTTGTTTTTTTTAGTAAAAGCACCCTATGTGATACATATGTCAACGTTTAAAAACACCTTCAATTATATCCATAGCACTAAAAAAATACACGTATTCCGATTATTAAAAGGGAATAGGGCTAGGTTAGGTACCTAGGCAGTCAATGTATGGAATCCCCCTACATCCGTGGCAAATTAATACTTATTTGTGAATATTTGTGCTAGTGTTCCTTGTCGATATATAATATTAAGCAAAGATTTCATCGAAGCATTTGCATGAATGTATAGCGTCGGCCTTAGACTATCTCGGAAGCCTTATAAGATCCGTGCAGGCGCAGCTGAGTCAGCGCTACGTTCTGACCTTATATGGAATTATGATCTTTTATCAACTTGAATAAATGAGGTAAGGAGAGCTATTTAAAATGTTGATTGTCTATGATTTTTATGGCGGTAACCCACACATTTAACCTATAACTTGACATTAATATTACAGATTTTTACAGCCCGGCTTATACTGAAGCTCCAAAGAGGATATTACAATTATTCTAACTAATATTTTAAATAAGAAAGTGAATTTGTTTGTTTGTTCTGCTTTTTCGTCTTAACTCAACCGATCATCATGAAATTTTGAATATACAGTCAGGTACGGAAAAGGATTATCGGTATTTGGTACTTACCCCCTCTCCCTCAGACGTGAAAGGAGACGAGGGTGGAAACTAGTATGCGATAAATAGAAAAACATTGATATAATAGTCAATATTTAAAATAATATATTTGCTTATATCATATTTTTTTAATTTTATATAATAGATTAAAATTTATAGTTATTTAAAAAAAATTGAAACAGGCTGACATTTAACAGGAAAATCTCCCAGTAACCTAAATATCATACTAAATGCATGATTCGCAATTATTTGTTTGATGTAAAAACTTTTAGATTTTTTTAGACAGTTTTATCTTTAATATTTAAGAATTATATACCATTAATATAAACCTATCTTGCAATAAAATAAAAGCTCAAATAGTTCATCTAAGGGAGTTTTTAACTGTTTATTTACGTTTTAAAAAAATATATAAAAGTATTTTTAATGACATATGTACTGTTATAGTTGTTTATCAGTTTTTTCACTTTTGGTTAAATGGTTTAATATTTTTAAATAATAAACCGTATACAGCGCCCCTAAAAAGAGTTACTGACTCAACATCCAATGATCTTCGTGCAGCGTTCCGATGTTTTAGCCATTCGCAATATATTTTGATAACGAAATTAAGTTTAAGTTTATAGACATTTATTCTCGAAAAAGATATAAGTCGCTTACTTGAGAATACACATATATAGTAATATAACATTCATATTTATCTTTAGTAGTGCATTTAATGCATTGGCTTATTATTATTTTTTTTTCTTTTTTTTTTAAAGCGATTTGTTCTATTATATTTTCAGCCAGTTTGATCTTAACTGCATTAAATGAACATTTTTTATCTGTGCAGGTATTTTATTGTAAAGTCGTGCTCCTTGATAAGTAAGGATTTTTGTACTATATGACGTCCTAGTTTTCGGTAAGACGAAAGCTAGCTCGTCGGGTGCTACGTTACGATGTTCTTTAATTTTGGTAAAACTTATATTATTGTGGATGGTTTTGTTGAGAATTTTTCTGATTATGATATATGATATATATAAAGCTGTAGCGAACGATAAAATATGAAACAAGTGTCAGTATGTCGTAATTATTGTAAAAGTTTAGGTCTTGGAAACTAGCTTGTTTTAAAATATAAGAAACGAAAAACAAAACAGGAGGGAATTAATAAGTCAATAATTGGCTTTAAGCTCTGAAATACATTATAATTTCAATATTATTTTTAAGATTATCTGTGGTTAACGCGTTGATTTCCTGTGGATATTTGTATTGTAGGGATTTTGTTTCATAGCTTAGTTCAGAAATTTAATTGCATTTTTTTTTATATAATGTCATGTAATCATTTATATAATCTCTATTTATTATTTATTATACGTCAAAATTAAGTTAATACTATTTTCATGAGTTTCGTACAAAAAAAGTTATAGTTAAATTATGTCTAACATAGTTTAATTTTGGTTTATGTTGAACAAAAACAGAAAATATTAAATTACTTCAATATTTAGATACCTTCACTTTTTATACGATTGTTCAAGTTTCATACGATCGATCAACACGTCCAATCATATTATCGAAAACATTTTTTTATCTGTGAATTAATAAAAAAAACATAAGATTGGATTATGAATTTCTTCATCTTATAAATAAATGATGATGTTTATAATATAACATCGACAAAAAATACAAATATAAAATAGATTTTATTAAATTAAAACCCGAATAGTGTTGTGAAGTCATCTGTCAAATAAAAAAAAATATCGACAAATTCGATGATGTGTGTACATAAAATGAGAATGATTTTTAACTCATTCCATTTAACTCTTATTACAAGAGGCATAAGAACTTTAATTTATGTTACGTAGATCAACAAATTCTCAGTTCAACAGCCTCTGGGGTCAATGTCATGCGACACCATGACATCACGTATTAACGCTTTTATCCGAGACAAAGAAATGCAGCATCTTACATGTAGCTTTTTTTATATCTTTACATTTGAAAGTAATTTGAAATTCGAATGATAGTTTTTGGCCAGTCATTTTTTTTGATCGTTTTTAAGGAACTTTAATTTCCGTTATTCAGTTTCAGTGAAAACATAAAATATGACTGGATCAGTGTTTTTGCATTACGAAGTGTATGATAGGACACCTGTGTACTACGCAAGCTTGCAACTGTTTCGTTGGTCTAGTGGCTAAGTACGCAGATCCTAAGGCCTTGGGCTCAAATCTCAGATCGAGCCGATAAAAAAATTATTGGGCTTTTCCGTCAAAAAATCGTAGTAGCAGCCCGGAATCTTAAAGATGGTAGTGTGTGGACGGATGATTCGGATGTGTAAGCCGCGTCTCGGAAAGCACGTAAAGCCGTTGATCCTGCGCCTGAACTCTTTTCGGCCGTGTCGGATTGCCGACCCATCGGATTATGAGAGTTAGGGAATGGAGAGTGCATCTGTTTGCCACACATTTGTTCACTGTAATATATCCTGCACTAATCTGTCTTGAGATTGGCCGCGACACACTTCGCAAGATCATCAATATTATAAGCTTTGGCTTATACTCGTATGTTATCTTAGAATAACATTCATGTTTATATAAATATCCTCACATGACATAAATATATAGGTATTTACGATTTTAATTTAAGTTAGTCTTCGAATATATTTTTCATTTCAAACTGTATAGTATATTTAAGAGGTTGCTAAATGCCTTGTTATTAGCTAAATTACAAAATTATCACTTCATCGATGCGTAATCAAATGTCAAAGTTGACATTTCATTTCCGTAGTTATACCGTTACGTCAAACGAACAAAGTGAAGATTTTAAAAATAGAATTGTAAGCATATTATATACTATACGATGTTACCATTTTTTTTGCATAAACGATAGCAAAGAGAAATCAGACCAAGAATTGACCACTTGATAATAAATACAGGAAATATTACATGCAAACAAATGAAATGAAATGAAACTTTAGCATCTCATTATAATTTTTATGTATCTCATTGAATTGAGAAACGTTATGTTACAAATATTTTTTTATTTGCATATTAAGACATGTATGTATGTATATAATCCGATATGCATATATATAACAAGCAAATATAACTTGTATTAATTTGTATAAGGCGCAATAAGCTCAAGAGAGGATGCCTTAGCCCAGTAATAAGACATTAACGGTCTCTTTACTATACATATTTAAAAAAAACTTACAATTAGCAATAAAAATAACATACGTTTTCAATGAACGTTTAATAAGAATAGAAAAGTTTTAACTTTAGCAGATATTAGATCAATAGGTAAAGGAGACGTTTGAAATGTTCGTCCATTCAAACCCGACTCTCCGAGCATTCAATTTATTCTCAGATTAATGTTCCGGAGGTACGAGGCACGGGCCTCGGAAAGCACGTAAAGCCGTTGGTCCTGCGCCTGAACTCTTTCTGGTCGTGTCGGATTGCCGTCTCATCGGATTATGAGAGTTAGTTAATAAAGAGTGCACCTGTGTTTGCGCACACACTTGTGCACTATAATATCTCCTGCGTAGTTTGCTAATGTCTCTTGAGATTGGCGCCGAGGCCGAAATCGGTCTGGAGGAAATTATTATTAATGTTCGAATTTAATACATACTATGTTGCGTATTGATTTACGTACTATTAGTTTTATAACTTACAATGCACTGTAACCATCTTTGGTAGGCAATTCCGTAAGAACAAATTCGAAACTCACCGCAGTAACTCACCGTGAAATGTCAGAGAGTGATATGCGACATTGACCGTAATAGTTATAAAATTTCAAGAAAACACGCATCAAAATAGCATATCACCATAAGTCCGTTGTCAACATTTCACGTGATGAATAAAGAGGTTCTTACAGAATAGCGTTGCAGCTACAACTTCAAACTGTAAAATAATCAGTTTTAAAGAAACCTCGCCCGTGTCGTATCATACATTCGTATCGGTCATTGTATCGACACTCGATACAGCGAGTGATCAACGTGTGAACAACACTAGAATTTAAATTTAGCTCAGTCGTGAACAAAATAACTCAATATAATGGCAACGAAATGGTAATTTATAAAATTTGCGAACACAGATTTTGTAATTTAATAACATATAATTAAGGAGTTATTAGTTCCTATAAAGTTAACTAAAATTAATTAAAAAACGTTAAGATAGATTAAAAATTAAAAAATAGCACCGTTTGTGCCTCAAGAAAGATTTTTTTTTGTAATTGCTATTTTTTTAAGCGTCGCTTTGCGAAATCTTTAATCAATTTTGTTGCTACTTTAAAAAAAACATCATTTATATCCGATTACCTTATTCCACTTATAAAATATTTCCGTATTGAGTTAAAACTACTTAACGAACGAGTCCATCTGATATAAGTACTACAACTACATTATCTTCTTTAAATACAAGCCAATCGGTTAAGAGGTATTAGCCTAGACCTAATACCTAATAATTAGATGTACACAAATATTCATTAACAATGCTAAATATGATAATTTAAAAGCTAAAAATGTTAGAGGTTATTAACACGGACTGATCTTTGATTCATTTGATGTGAAAATTGTACAATGCGTTTAAACCGTCAACTATTAACAATTAATCATTAAAATATGTTATCTATAAACAAAGAAATATATCGTTCCTTTCCTTATTTTTCATTCATTCACTAATCCACTCATTCAGTGATTTACTCCTCGCTAGCTTAACACAAATTTCATGTAAACTCAAGGTCAAAGTTGTTTACTTACCTTCTCTAATTGAAATACACTGTACGTATTAATACGTGAAGAGAAAACTTTGTACCCCTTTTAAAGCACATGACGCGCATGGAGGGTTGTGATATTTGGTATAGTTAAGGTTTATATTGAGAAGAAGTAAAGAAAAATGTATATTTGTGTTATAAATACATAATATTAAATGAAATTAAACATTCATAGTTTACGTTCGTACTGTTAATGTCAAATATTAAGTCTATCGTTCGTTGTCAAACGTTTTTTGACATTTCATTGTGGTTACACTTTATATTGCGACACAGAAACAAATAATTAAATTTCATTTTATTAGCAATGAATTATGGTCAAATTTCAACAACATTTACACAACAACAACAACAACAATTATATTATATCGTTTAATTATCGGAACGAGGGCCCTTATACCACGTTGCACTCCATACACTTGACGAATGACAGTTAGGCCGAAATAAGTACAGTAACAGTAACAGCCTGTGAATGTCTCACTGCTGGGCTAAGGTCTCCTCTCCCTTTTGAGGAGAAGGTTTGAAGTTTATTCCACCACGCTGCTCCAATGCGGATTGGTGGAATACACATATGGCAGAATTTCAGTGAAATTCGACACATGCTGGTTTCCTCACGATGTTTTTCTTCACCGTCAAGCACGATATGAATTATAATAACAAATTAAGCACATGAAAATTCAGTGATGCTTGCCCGGGTTTGAACCCGATTAAGATTTACGCGTTCTTACCACTGGGCCATCTCGGCTTCTTTAGTCTAAGATTACTTAACTGTCACGAATCTTCTGTTATGTATGATCGTTTTACAAGAAACGAACACGAGTAGCTGCATATATATGACAGAACAAACTTCCATTTGAAACGTTTTAAAACGAAACGATTACTCTCGTAGTGCTCAGAAGTTTTAATTCTAATCTTAGAATTTATGACAATTTCCTCGTTCAGAAACGCTAAATGTTTTATAAGTAAGTAATAATTTTGACACGAAACTATCAAACATCAAAGTGATTACGAAATTCGAATGCTTTTTGACATTTGTATTTATTGTGACATTAACGGTCATTTGAAAAATACGCAACATGGCGGCGTTACTCCACCACGTTTATCTATGTAAATGTTTCATTTTCGAATCGATTGCGCACTACTTTTCTTTTTATTATATTAACTTTAAAATATTAAATTTTTATAGTGCAGTTAAAACAGTTATGGAATTTATTTCAAAACATGCAATATTTATAATATACCTACTTCAAATTTCACCGCATGGTTATAAAAAAATTAGCACTGATTGTATAATTTTTACAACTGTCACATTTGATTGAGGTATATTACGACGACAGCTATAAATTGTTATCTTATATATATTATATTCATTGTATTTAAAAGATATATGCAATACTTTTTGTTCTGTTGCCCTTTTGCCTTATATAGTATATAAAACTAAGCTTGTTTTAACTAAAATAATCAAGGGATTGAATGCGTTATATCATTGTTGCCAGCAGAAAAAAAATCGAGAATTTCAAAAATCGGGTTTCTTAGATTGGCAGTACTGTATATATTTTAAGGTAAGGTAACACATGTTACCTAGCAAAACTAATATTTGATTTTCTCTTTTATTATTACAAGTAAAAAAGCTAAGAACTAAAGTCAAAGTTTATTAACGAAGTATTCTCGTGTACCATAATACGTCTGATCTGGACCTTCATAGAACTTTCACTTATGTTACAAATGACAAGATGAGCGCGATTTATTATAAATTCTTGTTGGATGCTTTCTATTTATGGCAGTGGAGAATAATACTTGGGGAACAATTTTTTCCTAAGGTAAGGTAAGGGCTTGAGAGTCTAATAATTAATGGGTAGCATCTGAATAAAGTTAGGTTAATCACCTGTTTAGTGATTTCATGTTTATAATAATTTGTTATTTAGATTTCTTACGTCAAAGCTTATGGTCGCGTTATTGTAAACTTTCATAATCATTGTATCCTGCAAGGAATCGTATGTAACCAATGTTTTAATAATAAACAAATCACAAAGAATATCTTTGAAAGAAATATTTAACAAAATAAAAATTAATTTATATATTTCTTTTACATCGAAAATAGCAAGATCATGGTTCCGCGTGTGTGCAACACATAATTTAGTGTTCAAATCAAACGACGGACATAGTCAACATGAGAAACGACATGAATTGTACCATACATCTATTGCAATGCATTCTTAGAGTTCCAACCGCTTTGATATCTCATTGGGTCTAATGACCGATGTTACATCTTTCCAGCACACCTTAAAGGAAACGGCTATGATTATGTAAGTAGCTAGATCTTCCGCGCGGCTTCGCCCTTGATATCGCTGCTAACCATAAGGTTTTGGTGAACAAGATATTATCTGTATTTTAAATATTAAAGTAACTCGGCCTGTTACCAATTTAGATCAAATTGAGTGTGAAGCAAGTTTGAACCCCAAGGAAGGACATATGCTATTTTTTTTTATACCAATGAAGTGGGTCAGGTTGAAACCATTGTTCTAATCGTTGGACCATCTCGGCTCCAGCTTGATTATATAAGAAAATAATATAATTTTTACTTAATTATAGTTTATTTTTGCTGAATAGTCCGCCAAAGGTTACGCCCTCGTGTGGCGGAGCCATAGTACTTAACACGGGGGAGCCCCGTCTTAAGTACTATATGTATCCCTGACAACGTGTATTCAACACAATGAAAAAATGAAGATCGGTTAAGCAGTTGAGATATGGAAGCTGACAACATTGCATAAATAAGAATTGCTCATTTCATATCATAAGATTATATCTTTATGTTAAAGTTATTTACATAATGTCCATTATTCCTAATTTGAATTTTATGTGCATGTTTACTTCTTCATTGTTCTATTTACAGTGAGATTCTAGGAAATATTACATAACTATCGATTAATCTATTACATATGTGGATAATGGACACGCACGCTATTAAATGCTAAATATTCGTATTCAACGTATGTGTGTACACAATTGAATGTTGGACCTAAATGGTTTTAATGCCAAATTCTGGACAACATAGATGGGAGTTAACTTGGTCAGTAGCTGATTCGTGCACTATTTGCTCGTCCGCCTAACAATACTATAAAAAAAAATTAAGTACCAAAGAATTTCACAAGGAAATCAACATATAGGTTGACAGATAAAGACGACGAGTAAGATTCGTGAACCCTAACTTTTACGATAGGCCATCCGCTTGATCTTGCAGTTGTTCAACGTAAATATTACATCCAAAATAAGATACTATTCACGAACATATTTCAACAAGCAAAATTAAAAATATTGAACATAATTTGAAAAGGTAATAATGCATACAGTTTTGAAATTGAAATTTCAATTCTTTTCATGTGATTTAAAGCATAGTTTGTATTGTTTCATCGTGTATTTTAAGACTATTTCAACTTTTAGATGGTAGTGAGTATAGATAAAGTCGAATATAATAGAAACAAAATAAATGTAACAAAAAACCAATCATCGCGCTGGTGACAGTATCCAATTTTCAACTTTAGAATCAAACATACAAAGGAAAGAGTAATGGTATAATTACATTACAAGTCAACGGTACGGAATAACAGTAATTTTTTATTTATATTTTATATTGGTTTGTTTCCTGTATTAAGTCTTTGCGTTTAGTATATTAACTCAATATATAAAAATCGTTGAGACATTTAAGTGATTTAACTTACCAGGGCAGGTGAGTCCAACGGGCCAGCAGTATTGGATCTGGTCCTTCGTCGATCACTTTCCACGTCCGACGGTCGGTCGCTCTCTCTCTCCGAAGAGTTGTGTCGTCGCCTTTCCTCGCGGTGCTCTTTGTATCTTCTATCTTCTTTTATTGTTCTTTCAAATCTAAATATAATTATTGGGATATTTTATTGGGATAATTTCTAGGATTCCTGATTGAAGTTTAAAATTGTATTAAATAATTAATTATATTTGCTAAAAGTAAGGCAGAAGTAAATGAAGTATAGCTTTTAATTGACTTACCTTCCTTCTAAGTCAGAATCTCTATACTTTTCTTCTCGCCTCTTCTCGATACTCTCACGGGGATCAGGGCTCCTGTATCTATCTATATCTTCCCTAGAACGTCTATATTTCCTGTCATCTTTAGGATCATCTCGCTTTCTTACATCCAGGTCACTAGGTTCTGGGTCTGTATATCTAGAATAAATAGAAAAAAAATAATGTCATTAAATTAATCTAAGGAAAGTGAAAGATAAAATAATAGTTTACATAAATACTGAGGCTTGGTAGGCCTCACTTTAGAGGTTTAAAAGGCTGAACCTATATTTATAGGTATATGATAAATGGTATTAACCTTTTAATGGTACATACCTCTTGTACTCAGGGTCGTCTTTGGCAAGATGTTCAGGGCTCTTGAGCACCCGGGTGCGAGTTTTAGGCTGGACTACCTCTTTCTCTTTCTTGCTCTTCTTAGAAGAGTCGCGGGAGAACAGTTGTTTCATCTATAAATTTTAAAATAACAATTTACATGGCTTTTTACAGATATAAAAAGTACAAAATTAGCCAATCCCACTCCTCATTAACAATCTTATTTATGATATTAAATGACCGTTAACTTTGAAATAAACGCCTTACCTTTTCGAGTCCAGAAAGCTTCTTCGTAGCTTTCGGCGGCTTCGCACTGACTTTATCATCGTGTCTACTCGGGCTTTTATCATAACGACGCACTTTTGAATCTAAAAGCGAACCATCTTCAGCACTTCTGTCTCTGGGAATATAATCATTCCTACCTCCTCGGTAATCTTTGTAGTTTGCCAAGTACTCTCCATTCGCATAAATTTGTTCACTTGGATAATTGTCTTCCGTATGCTGTCTTTCGCTAGCCAAAAACAAAGATGTATTACGAACATCTTCATCGCTTTCGTGACGTCTGTGCCTAGATCTATGAATTTCACCGTTAGAATTATGTCTAAAGTCATTTTCGATCCCTGAATCAACGAGACGGTTGTCGAAATCGAAACGGCGCGGCGACATCTGTTCACGATAATAGTCCCTACTGTCACCTGAATCATGACGGCGTATACTAGTATGGTTCTTTACATCTTTATCCTTATTTTTCACACGACGTAGTGAATTGTGATAAGACTCATGTTTCGTGTTGTATCCAAGATTAGCATATTCTTCCTCTCGCTCTTGAGCTATTTCTGGGTTAGAAGCGTAATGGCCTTTACGTTTGCCGAACCAATCATCTTTGAGCTTATATTTCTGACCACCTTGAAGAAGATCATGACTAGATGTAAAATGTTTTTTCACTTTGTATTTCTTTTCTTTATACTCATCTGGTGAAGATATTGGTTTTCCAGGATTTGATTCTAAGCTAGGTGGCTCATATTCGGGTTCGGGTGGAAATATTTTTCTCTCATCTTTGTATCTAGATGGATTCAAAGTATCGATAAATTCACGACGATCTATATCATCTTTGGATGTTTTCTGGGTAGTTCTTGATTCTGTATTATATTTTATCTTGTTATTATCTGAATCATATTTGTAATCTTCTATGATGGTACTTTCAATTCCATCTCTCTCTAAGGTGTGGCGATAGTATTTAACAGTATCATTAACATACTTTTCCGTTTGTTTCATTCGTTTTTCTGCTTCATAAATAGGATCATTTTCAAGATATTTTGAAATTGGTTCATTAAAACTAATCTTTTCCTTTTCAAATCTTCTAGCATTTAAGCGCGACTCAAGAAGTTCTCGTCTATGGCTGAGCTCGTTAAAATCTAAGTCGATTTTGGTATCCGGTTCAAATGTCTTTTTCTTGGTATCCATTCCGTCTGCTCTACCTCTGAAGCTGTCAATAGGTCTATGTTTGTCTAGTTCTCGTTCATTATAATCATTTGCGTACGTCGGTTCAATTTCCTCGAAACTCATGAGCTTGTATTCTCGAAATCTTGGCCTTATGGGTGATTCTTTTATGTTAAATCCTTCATTAAAATTATAGTTCGTGTCGTTGTTTTTGTAATTATAATCAGCTATACGCTCTGAAGAATATTTATGTCTCTCTTCATATCCAAGTCCTTCATCTTCATCTGAAAAGTTCCCATATTTTTCTCTTGAGGGAGAAAAAGTTTTATGCATCGTTTGTTTAGGGAAATTTGGACGTAAATCACCGTTATCTCTTATAACTTGAGCATAGACAACACCTTTTTCCGTCATTTTGTTAACAGGTGTTGGAATTCGGTCTGGACTAGTATTTCTAATGAAAAGATTTGGATCCGGACTCGTGCTTGGTTTTGTGTATGAAAACGGTTGGTTTATATTTGTACTGTTTGGCGGTGATATCAAATGGGACTTAGGAGGGGGTGACTGTTGATCTTCTTTAAGTATACGTACAATGTGACCAACCGTATGACCTCTCGTTAGAGGAGGCTTTTCAGGTGGTTGCTGGCTACTGTGTTTCATTTCCTTGTCACCATATACGTTTTCTTCAATTTTTCTTATACTTTCTTTAATTTTATCTTTAATTTCAATAGGACTTTCTTTTGATACTGAAGAATCAATTTCATCAACAAGAATTGTCTTTTTGGCCTCTGTTTTGCGCTTAGGTGTTTCAGATATTGGAGGTGAATGTTCTTTTTCTGAGGACTTTCCTCTTTTTATTCTGTTAGGTGCTTTAGGTTCGTTTTTCTCTGGAGTTTTGAAACGAGGAGGTTTTTCTATCGGATTTACCTTCTTGCTGTCTATTGAAACTGGTTCGTCTGATTTGTTGCTTTCTTGTTCAGATATTTTTTCTTTATTCAGTAACTCTAGTGGTGATATTTTCTTGAAGTAATCTTCTCTCGGTGAGCTTTCGATTATAGGGGATAGTTGAGATTTTTTATTTCTTAATGACTTTAAAAATTCTTCCGTTTCACTTCCAGACCTTTTCCGTATTGGTTTATTTTTGTTAAGGTTCGTGTTAGATTTTAAATCAGACACGTCGCTTTTACTTCTCTTAACGATAACTGAAGGCTTTGTTTTTACAACGACTGGTGCATCGGGGCTTTTAGTTCTTTGAGCTCGTCTAAACAACGTTGAAAGGGATGTTCTTTCTTTTTTCCTCTTAGGACTTACATCGCTAGTAGACCTTCCAAGCGGAGTTTTAGAATTACCCTCTGGCGAACCTCCGTCGTCACTATTTCTACGATCAGCTCTGTCTTCTCTAAATTTTCTCCTATGTGGAAGAGAAAAGAATTTTTCCGGTGGATGATCAGCTGTACATGTAACGCTTTCCGCTTGAGCAATAACTTTGTTAGCTTCTTCGATTAATTCTTGTTCGGATAAATGTGTGAACGGTTCTTTTCGTATCGTTGGGGGCTGGTCCGAGGCACCCCGCTCTCGCGGTTTACCTGCAATCAAGCAAAAACATCACACATGTAACATTTAATAGTTTTACAAATAAAACAGTGACAGATGTTTATTTTTATTGGTGAGTATAAAATTGGGTGTCGTCTCATCATTTATTTACTATTCAAAGATCAGTAAGTCAGTGGAATAAAAGGCACAAAGGGAGAAAGATTTTTCCAATGTAAGATTAGCTAAAAGATAAAGTAAGAGGCATTAAGTCTCTCCAAAGCCAACGTCTATTGACAAGAGTAAAGAGTTACAATCAGGTTTATATGCTCAACCCATCAGCTGCCATGTTATTACATAATGTATTATTATTAATAAGATGGAAGTAAGTTAAGTACCATTCCATGAATAGGCGTAGGCGTTACATTAATATTTTTAGTACATAAAAACAATTAAGATTAATTTGTTATAAACAGTATTTAAGTCGAAGTAAGTAGTATTTCTTCTACGTAAATAATGTGATGAATTATAATTATTATTAATATAATATAATATATATGCCACATTATTATAGGTATTTAAAGTGTGCAGTACGTTAATCAAAATACAATATAAAGAAGAAATAGTTCATATTTAATTATTGTTATAATGAATTTCATTAATTTGAAATAGCCAATGTCTGTTCATTTAAATTTAAACTGCACAAAATCATCAATGACGTATTTTACCGTTTATTTTACAAAAAAATCGTGTAGTATGAATACCATCTGATTCTTCTTTAAAATTTCTTAGTTAACATTAATTTTATTACATAATATTAGAGTATGTACATTTTTAAATCCTTTTTGAAATGAATAAAATTTATTTTATAATTAATTTCATTGATACAGAGCAATGTATTCATTCATTCAATTCAAGGCGAAGAACAGGGAGCTTTGGCGAAAATTGGGAGATGCCTATGTCAGCAGTAGATAACGATTGCCTGATGACGACGAATCAACGTTTCAATCTCTACAACCCTTAATATACCCTAATAGAGGCAATGTGCACAAAACAAGTGGACTTACCACTTGTTTTGTGCACATTGCCTCTATTGTATAGCTATTATGCAAGATAATAATTGAAACGCATAACACAATCATGAAACGCCAGAAATTGATATGCGATATTGATTATAATAATTATAACATTTGAAGGATATACGCGTCAAATTAGCGTATCACCGTAAATCGATTTATTTCATTTCACGAGTAAAATTTGAAGCGAGTTCTCACAGAATACCACAGTCAGTACTAATTTATTTATAGTTTAGGTAGGCGGACGAGCATATGGGTCACCTAATGGTAAGTGGTTATCAACACCCATATACATTAGCATTGTAAGAAATGTTGACCATTGCTTAGATCGCCAATGCACCACCAACCTTGAAAACCTTAACTAACACACCCTTCAAACCGGAACACAACAATACCAAGTACTGCTGTTTTGCGGTAGAATACCTGAGGAGTGTGTGGTACCTACCCAGACGAGCTTGCACAAAGCCCTACCACCATTAAATAAATGTTACTTTTAAATAGAAAACTATTATCTTAACAAGTATCTTTTATAAATCTCCTGCTTAAGAAAGCGAAGACAGGACGCGCAGTGAAAGCCTTAAACATTTTCACTTTTTGAAAACAAAACAAATGGATTTGTCTCGAACGAACATTGAATGTTTTATTTTAAAGATAATGTATGAAAGACTTGAACGGACGTATATTAAGGCTTTATTGTATTAAAAATATACGCAATTTTTTTTAATGAAATTGTAAAGAGATTACGCTTACACTTCTATTGGTGGTAGAGCTTTGTGCAAGCTCGTCTGGGTAGGTACCACCCACTCATCAGATATTCTACCGCAAAATAGCAGTACTTGGTATTGTTGTGTTCTGGTTTGAAGGGTGAGTGAGCCAGTGTAATTACAGGCACAAGGGACATAACATCTTAGTTCCCAAGGTTGGTGGCGCATTGGCGATGTAAGCGATGGGTAAAATTTCTCGCAGAGCCAATGTCTAAGAGCGTTTGGTGACCACTTACCATCAGGTGGCCCATATGCTCGTCCGCCTTCCTAATCTATAAAAAAAAAACACTAAGTTAAGTTATGTTGTTCTAACCTGGGACCAGATCTACAATCGCTATCTGCCAAAGTCATTAATAATAATTAATTTTAATAAAAGTATGAACTATGGTGATCATCTCGCTTCACATACACACAAATGTCGTGAGGAGTGCGTCATGTAACTCGATCACACTTATTTTTAGCGCTGACTTTCAACAAAAACAACTTTTCGGCAAGTTTTTTGACTTATCTCCGTCTACGGTTTTAGAGATCTGTCGTGTGTCTGGAAAATCTTTTAAGTAAATGTATACAAAGAGATTATATATATATCCATACAAAAGAATTAATCGAATTAATACTTAATTTGAAAGTTGAATAATTATTGTTGGACATTGCGTGATGTTTTTTTAAGACTATCGTTGTCGCGCGAATCGTATCAGATTATGTATTTTATATACCTATATATTTTTATATAAATAAAATCATAATCAGTGGCGTCTAAGTACATAGGTTGTTATTTTATTGTTTAATTTCTCTACTTATTATTATTACTCGATTTTTATACGAACAATCAATCAATATTTAAAAACTCCCAACATTTTTTGTCCCATTTTAAAACTTCATATAGTAATAACTAATATACTTTGTATAAGTACGCCGCCAGTAGCCGCCATTTTGTAATATTCGTTACAGTTTATAATTCTTAGAAGTAATTTTTAAAATTATTACATTAATCCCTTGTTAAATATCTTTGATAATTAATGTAGTTCGACTTATACAGTCAGTAATTTTTGAAAGCGTACATGTTTAAGAAAATTTTAGAAGTATTTATACACAACGTAATACGAGCAAAGGTAATAGGATAATGAGTGTAATATAGTTTTTACATTAAAACGCGACGAGTGCTGTCAGTTACTCGGTTAATTACATAAATCTAGTCGATTACAGTGTTTTACGCGCGCAAACGTCGCTGAGAGTCTAACTCCAGTTCGTCCGCCAGTTGAATTCTTTAAGAGTTATCGATATTATTATAAATATCTGTTAAAGTATTCTTAAAATGTAAATTATTTTACTATTTTTACAGCGAAAAACGGTCAAAGAACTCAGTATTTATAAGTTATTTCATAAATCCATATTTTTAACATAAAAAGATATGATTAATTGCGTTTAATAGCAAATACTTTGTTAAAAAATATACTGATATTACTTTTTTAATAGTTATATATTTTAAAAAAACATACTGTGTTACTTTTTTAATTAAATCATAGTTGGTTTATGAGTGTGTGTGTGTGTGTGTGCAAAATACTGGTAAAGTATGTGTGTGTATGTGAGCAAAACAAATCAAATAAAATTTACATTTATTAATATTAATGTATAGCTTAGACTTAACAAGACAATTAACGGTCGCTTCACACTTGACGTTTAGACTTTAGTGTTACACGGAGCCAGTTCGTGTTTTGATAAGGTTTATTAAACAAGTTATTATTTAATCTGTATCATTGTGATCAGGTCTGGGGATTTCGGTTTGGGTAGTTGTTTGTACCGTTTATAGTTTGTTACGCAAAATACAGTGTATTTATCAAACAATATATTTGCGAAATTATGTAAGTGTGCGTGAGTGCATTTGTGTGTGCGTGTGGTGTGTCCGCTTTAACGTACGCAAATATGTAAAAATATTACATACTCCAGATACAAACAAATTAATTTAAAAAAAAATGTTAGCTTATGATTGTGTGTGCGTGCCATACGTGTGTTTATTTGCCAAAATACCTAAGTGTGTGTGTGGTGTATATCCGCTTTAACGTACGCATATGTGTAAAAATATTACATACTCCAGATACAAACGAATTTCTTTAAAAAAAATTGCTAACTTATGATTGTGTGTGCGTGCTATAAGTGTGTGTGTTATTTATATTGCCCGCATCGCCCGTGTGTGTATGGGGGGGGGGATGTGTTAGATTAGTGGCCTTTCCATGATCATCAGTTGAATATTTAAGATGTGAAATCGTTTCAAATAAGCAAGTAAATAAACAAACTCATTTTGAATTTAAAATTCTAGTAATGTTTTTATAGTGTTTTTAAATGAGAGCTAAACATGTCTATGTGTTATTTAAAATGTAAATAATTTAATACAAAGTTGTATTTCTTAATGTATTTAAATTATGTAAAATAAAGTATTAAAATACATAAGCTTGATTAATTAAACATTTTATTAATGTTTTCTGTATTTGATTGATATTTTATTGATAAAATAATAGAAGATAAATACTAACTCCGATAAGAAAACCTCTTAGTCTTAAAAAAATAATTAATTACAGCTGAAATTTAAAAGAAACCTATAACGACTTTCCTTACAAACCTTTAGCGGGTGTTTAGTTAAAATGGTTTTTCTCTTTCTTTCATCATTGTTTTCACATTCGAAAGTAGATAACAGCTCTTTTACACCAATCATCCCCTAAACTACATTTATAAGTAAAATCATGAATAAATGTAAAAAGCTTATTGAAATTACCGACACTTCCACAAATAACTCGTCTAAACCTTTTTTTCATTTAAACTTTTATTTAGATAAGCCGGATCGAGTGACATCACATCCTTTTCGAGTTTTTTGTTCAGGGAGTATTGACTTCTGCGTGGGCCGTAACATTGTGTTAACGCCTTAATATTAACTGTTAAATCAACCTAATAATGACGAGCCTTATAAGGCTTCGTAACAATATTTATTTTCTATCTTACAGGACTCTGGCGTTCTAAAAAATATAAATAAATAAAGCCCGTATATGCAATTCTTTTTAACAAACAGAAATACGATTTACAAATACTAATAAATGTATTATATAGTATACTTCATATTACGCCACAAACATACAATACAGAAAATGCTTAGAACTAAAAAAATTATGTGATGTACAATACGTGGACTTACGGCTATTTACCCGTTTCTTCTAGACAACACAATCTGAGAGAGATTTTATAATCATAATCTGGGTAAGCGGTACATAAACTAATGTCCAAATATTTACACACTAATACTTAATAAAAAATAAATAATATACATTATTATTATATGCTAATAAATATTTTAAGATAATAAATATTACTATACAATGAAATTAACTGCAGTCGTCAAAATTATGATTCAGGCAATAGTGTTATTTGTCATATGAAATTTTACATAGATAATTAATAATAAGGAATATTTAAACGATTAAAATATATAATATACAAGAATTATCGATATAAATTATGTTAAGTCTGACCAACACGTCAATGGACGGTCATTTCGCAGACATAATTAGGTACAAAAAGATAGATAAATATATGCATACTAAATTTTGTGTGTTTTTTATTTCCCACTTTCAACTTACTAGCTTAATAAAAAAAGACGCATCTAACAACATAGTTAATTTATGATTAAGGGTTGCCAGCACAATAAAAAAATAAAAAAATAAAAATTTAATAATTTGTTAAGTTTTACAATCCAACGGTTATTTTTATTATTTTCCAGACATTCCGTAACCGTAACAGCATGTGAATGTCCCACAGCTGGGCTAAAGTTCACTATAATTTAAAGATCATACCAACTGTATCATCGCTGCATCGTTTTGCAATGTAAAAGTAAACTCGAATCCGTGTTAGTGCTTTGTGAATACCCGCATTGTTGAATAGACTAGCGTTAATCTTCTATAACCAATTCCTATTCTTTTAGTTCACATATTCCATGTGATTTTCTAACAGCTCTGCTATATTATACACTACAAACAGTTCTTGTAAAATATATATTCATTTATAATCAAAATTATTCCACTCAATATCAAAAATGTCATGTAAAAACTTCGCTGTTGTTTTAAACTATGTTTTTTCACGAAACCATAGTGAATACCACAGATTACTTAAGATCTCGACCAATGATATCGCGCCAATTAAATGTCAAATCGTCTATTTGTCTTCGGTACTCAGGTACTCGGCCTGTGGTTGAAATAGGCTACACATTGTAGTGGTCCGGTTTGAGCTCGAGCTATTCAGTATAATTAAGACGTGACATCATTTAATTGTATTTAATTAATATACATATATAATTTAATTAATGTTAAATTATGTGTAGAATATAGATTCAAACTGGTATTTTTATTTTTTTATTAAATATATATATTATAATTTAAAATGTAAATGACGTTTTATTTAGGATAATGGATCCTGGATTTAGATCCCGTGTTTGTGTTGGCGACGCATTGGCGGAACGAGGAGTGGTTTAATAATTCTTGTAATGCCATTATCTATGCCAAAACAATTGGCAGCCCTGGACTTTGTGTGTTTTACTATTATTCACTTAACACGGTGATCGTTTGCCTTCAAACTGGAATAACAGTAAAGACGAGTTCGCTATTGGCATATATTTGCTGATAACGTTATTTTTACAGTATAAATGACGCGTTTGAAACATCACTCGTGGTATTTTTATTAACGAATTCCAAGTAGATCTTATAAAGATAAGGAATATGCATCCTAGAAGTGAGCACTTATGTGAAATTCGAGTTATTTGTATATTAAAAACGATATGGGTAAAGTATTGCTAGAGCAAATGCTGGCTTACTGTGCAAGAATAAGGTTTACTGTGAAAGGTTAATTTAACTACACCGACCTAACATGACTTGGTGAAAATGACTCTCGATTTTATTTTGGAGTCTGATCTATAACTGATGACTGATGCCCTAGACTGATGAGAAGAGTGGTGCCGACTGATACCTAAGACCTACCTAGGTGCCCACCATCGCACATTGATTTTGGCGCGTAATACTAATCATCCTTTACACAGCCAATGTACCACTAACCTAAGAACTAAGATGTTATGTCCCTTGGTGCCTGTAGCAATATTAAGTATCGCTGTTTAGCGGCATGTTTCATAGAGTACCTGATGAATAGGCGGTAGGTACCCAGACGGGCTTGCACAAAGACCTACCACCAAATATACTTGCATATATTTAGTTAAAATATTATAAAAATTAATCCTATTAACAGAATCTCGTGTAGAATAGCTTGTTTCTTTTCTCAAGAGTTTTTTTTGTTCCTTCAAACTAATTAAATTGTTTTTACTCATCATTATGTGTGATTTTTTTACTATTAAAGGTAATTTCTCATTCATAAAATTCAGTTACACGTTAATATTAAATTTCAAGGTCGATATTATGGGATCAAAGGAATAATATTAAGAGGACGTTCACCTTATTTTTCGATATAAATGAAAACTGGTATAATCGCGCGCACAAGTACTAATTTGTTATAAGGTGAGGACGAAGAATCGTTTAAAAAAATAAATAAAGTGCAACTACATTGCGTGACATAAGTAAACTCTTTGCGTTAGAAATGTTTCACTAAAACGTTACATATAGAAACGTTGTCAGTTTCATTAAAATTGTCGTTGTGCAATTAACATTGTCATAAATATGACGTTGCTAATTTCAACTCTTTCGAGACAAGAGGGTTTTAGAGTAATTGGCGCATTGGTGATGTGGCTTTGGGCGGTAGTGACCACTTCGCATCAGCTGTCCCATTTGACGGTATGTTCAGGTGTTATTCAGTCTGTCAGGTGTTATCAGTATGGTCAGGCGGATCACCATCCCATCATCATTCTCATTAATAAACATATTTAATAATAAAACTTTTAACGACTGTACTTCGTAAATGAACTTGAAGTAATTTAATGAAATGTCTTCAATAAATCCCTCGAGAATAATTAAGGGCGATCACTAAATTATTAAAGCGATTTAAAAACGAGATGAGATTAAATTCTTACAAGATTTTTAAAATATATTAATTATAATCATTATGAAATCAGGAAGGAATCTCGATCACGCGGGACTTACGGCTGTATCACAAAGACCTTATGTAAAATAATAATAATAATAATAATTGCAAATCAAATCAAAATTAAAATATACTTTAAGAGAGCTTTAGTATTAGCATTTCACAAGATGAAATTAAATTAAAAGCTATCACTGGTTCGGAATGTAGATTATATCGAGAAGAACAGGGTGGCCCCCTGTTCCTAATCCTAATAACAAATTGCCACTTTATCGCAATTGAATCGAAGCATGATAGTTGACGTTTTTCCGTATTCCTATTCTTTAATTTAATTATCGACTATTGGCATAAAGGTTAAAAATTAAGTTAGGTTTTGACGTATACCGTATATGTTGACATCATATCGTTTCGGTGAATAATTCAATATAATTCATTTATTATCTTGCATGGAAATCAACGAATCTTAAGTCTACACTTTTTATCACCAACATATGTATTCTTATATCGAGTATATAATTACTCACGCATAATTAATGTACATTAATTATAAATGTAGATATAATTATATATGTTGGCAAGTTATAAATGTACTATTTCGGTTATATCAGTCGAAGATGCATTGACAACCTGGAACTGATAATGACAGACAGAAGGTCAAGGTGCGTCACACAATGGTCAGGACATATGCAAGCTTAGCTCTACATTTAAACAGATCGCGGGAGATTAGGAGAGACTGTCCTTAAACGATGTCAGAATCCGGTCCCAGCGACTACATATATAAATATCTAATATTGAATAGCCAATTTATAATTGAAATTTGTAAGAAGTTTAGAAAAAAAATGTCCAACTCCAACCAAGAGCAATAATATATACATATATAAATATATATATGTTACGACCTTAGGCACTTTCGACAATTCGAGAGATGGTTGTAATATATAACCAGCTCCTGAATGTCATTTATTATGACGTCACATGTCATCTTCTCTGATAAGGATTTGCATGGAAAAATAGAGTAAATAAAGTAAAAATTTAAGTTAGTCAAAAAGCACAGATTATTTCACCAATCAATATTATCTGAAGTTTTTTTTTACATTTTAACAAATATTATATTTAGTCAAAATGTCTAACCCATTTTTAAATCAAGAATTGAAAAATCCTTCCTTAGTTGCATTCCATTTATTCTCGTACAAAATTGTAATAATGTAGACGTTTGTCTTCTAACCTTGTGTTCAAGTCAATTGTCACTTGTGTAAACATGAAATATGACGTCATGAATCCAGTTTGAACTGGAAACCATATAAGGTAAGATTTTTGTCCACAAGTCGCGTTTTCAGGTTTGCGTTTTTGTTATAATTCATAGCAGGTTTGTGAACTGCATGATATCATGTGGAGCTTATTATCACTTGCCACAGATAAAAAATTGTACATCGAAAATATAATTCGAATTACAATTTACGACCACAATTCACCACTTTATCATTTAATGTGATGTGAATATTGTGAATTATTTTTGGCATGCTTTGGGGGGATAAGACCATGCCGTGACTGCAAACGGTCGACGTACTCTTATACCATGATCACTTTCCGCCACTGCTCTCAATAGGTGTACCTGTAGGTACCTGCTTTTTTCTAATACTGCGTCGCTATATGTATATTATTATATAAATAAGATAAATGTATTATTTTAATTACCGAAACTATGTTTTAATTTATTTTATATATTTATTTATTGTTTTTCTTTAATAATAAATTTTCTTAATAAACATCAATTTCGATGTTTCAAATCTGCTGGTCGTCCTGTGACGGGTTTTATTGATAAATAATAAGTCACTTTATATATAAGAAACACTATGATTTTTAAATCGTAACACATATTATAATTGAATCATTTTTTTTTAAATTTTAGCCGATACCAAAAAAGAGGTTAACAACCTTCTTTTTTGCGGATTGTTAATATTTCTTACAGTTCCAATGTCAATGGGCGGTGAACCCTTAACATTTGTCCATAACATAATTGAAATAAATACTGACGACGTCAGTTACGAAACTTATAAAAAAGGCAAGCTATCATATAGTCGTATTACGCCACGACAGTATTTTTTAGAGATAATAGACAAGTTTAACGCCTTACGTTCTTTCGTTGAATGAGAGTTTAAGCACTGTCAACTCCTTAACTTTAGACTGCTACTGAAGATTTATGGAAGCACTCAATAACTTTTTATTGGTCTAACTCGGGCTTGAATCACGGACCTCGCAATCCTCAGCGGCTTATAAGCTAGCCACTAGATTTACAGTATTGTTATATATTTCAAGATCCAAGTTCATTTATTTTTATGTAATAAATATTCTTACATAGTGAGTAACAAAGTAAACATTGACTGACTTGAAAACATCTTATTATAAATAGTGCTAATTCTAACACAATCGTTGATTCAAAACTTCCTTAACAATACGAGACCTTTAGCTGATTAGTGCATAAAGACGAACATACACAGTGGGCCGAACCTTGAAAGCTTCCGTTTACGAGATACTAGTTATGTCACGGTTTTGTCCATGTTATTTATTTATATTTGTTTCTGGAACAAAGTAAATAGTCGCGAAATTATTATAAAAGTTGAAATACTATAAAGTATGAATCTAAGCATCGCGGGTTCCTATGGACTGTTGTCTTATACCTTCCCAATAAAAGCTTAAAGCTTAATTGAAGGGGTAAAATGGTAACATTTTTTAAAATTAGCCATTAAGTAGTTTTATTGTTTTAATAAAACTACTTAATGGCTACTTTGATACTGTTCCAATCTATCAGATCATTTTGATACAATCACAATAACAAACATTGTATGAGCTATTTTGATAAAACTACCTTACAATAATCCATAAAAAAAAACCTAAAAACAACATAAAAAGAACCTTAAGCTTAATTTGAAAAAAAATACGACGGAAATTAAGAAAAAAACAAGCTAGAAGTTATTTACAACTCAAAAGGATTCTTATATTAAAATTTTTATTAATTACGATCGAATTTTAGTTCAACTTTTAGACCTGTAACGAAGATATACGTACGAAGTAGCACATGTTTTTTTTTAAATTATTTAGTTCAATAAAATACTATTAGATTAAAATATGTGTTATTCATAATATAATGAGATGATTTAAAAACGTATAGTTTAAAAATTATTTAAATTAAATGTGTTATAAATTTATAATTGGCGACCGTTAGTTGGTTAGTCGAGGTCAAATGCCAATCACTCAAACCGAAATTAAATAAGTTATATGTTATTCGAAGAGGAATTACGATTAACATACTTTTGCTCAACATATAAAAAAAAAAAAAAACCTGAGAAAGCTTCTAATAAAAATTTAACAATCCAATCCAATACCAATACAATTGATTTAAGACTATCTTGGACTTATAAAAACCTAACGCAAATAGACATATTATGTACATATAGCCTTGTAATTGCAGAATGTTATGTCTTATGCCACGTCGTGGTAGGGCTTTGTGCAAGCTCGTCTGGTGCACACCTTCAACACATATTCTAACACCAGACAGCTTAGTATTTTTATGTTTCGGTTTCAAGAGTGAGTGAGCAAGTGTAACTGCAGGCAGGCAGCAAGTGTAACATCTTAGTTCCAAGGTTGTTGGTGCATTAGGGATCTAAGGGATGGTTAATATTTCTTATAGAGCCAATATCTATGGGCGTTGGTGACCACTTAATTCTGCCAACCTATATAGTTTTCTTTTTTTTTTAAATATGAGTTTTGAAATTAATTAACTGATAAATTAGTTCTGATATATACACCAAATATCTATGTAGTAGACGTCAAATTATATTTTATTATCTATTTGGAATGATCAATCAAATTGTAGTAAGAATTCGTCGCGCAAGGTCAATGTGAGGATTTCATACTGTGGGCTGCAATCGTAGGCTGGCTTCAAGCTAAATACTATATAACATAACTCAAAGAAATGTGTTAACGAATAGTATTGTATTAGAATAGAAAATACACCTTCGTTCAAAAGGTATATAATAGTATTCTTCAAACAATACACCAGTTATAGGATATTTGCAAACAAGCATATTTCATGATTCCTAGAAAAAAAAAAACTTCCATTTATGACCCTTCTCATTATTTCAATTATAAAATCGATAACGTATAGTTTTTATTTTGTTTGCATAATTATTACAAAAATAAAAAAAAAATACGCTACAATATAAGTGTTAAAATACCTAATTAATCAAAAAAATTAAAACGTTTATTGACCCTTAAAGTCAATCGTTATTTGTTCTTTTATTATTTGTAAAAATATCCTAATAGTATTAATATTTATCTTGAGTGACGTGTGCAATCGGCTTTATTTTAAGAATGCGTAATATCTATTAAGTCATAATGGATACTACGATGGGTTTCGTATTGAAAGCCCACGTGGTATAAATAATTGATAGTTTCGCTTAAACGTATATTTTTTGCCGCCTACAATAACAAACGATCATATTTTAACATAATACCGATAATTACAATGTTTATATAACAGTAAAGACAGGTTTTAGCTTTTATTATTGTATATGATCAATGAGATATGAATATACAGGTAATCAAAGCTATGTGATGACATTTAAAATAATTATAATATTTGGTATATACCCATTAGAGAATATCTAGCCAGTGTGATTCAGGATTGTGAATAATTGAACCAGCGCCATCTATCGGCACCGGGTTGTAACATACGTAATTAAATAATATTTAATTTTAATATCAGCTATGAAAAAGGAGGTCCCTGCCCAGCAGGCATATAGGTATGTCTAGTTGTTACGGTTAGAAAAATAATAAATATTTGAATATTGAATTAAATTATCGAGCCTGAGACATAAGATAAATTAATTCGGCCTACGTTGCGAAAAACTTGATAGAAATCTTTTTTTGGCAAATAAATGTGTATTTAATGTAAATTAGCTAGAGATATATTGGTTGAGAGTATTAAGGCCGTTTGTGTAATAGTTTAGAAAGATACATTACCGTTTTGTAGGCGAGTGGTATTTTATAGCATTTATTTGAGGTTTTATTCAATAAATCTATTTAATAAAATAGATAATAAAGCTTTTATTAAAAAATATATTAAAAAGATCACATGGATTTCCTTAATTGAAAATTACTATTTAATTAATTAGATCAGCTTCAAAACATTTGCATCGTACGTTTGAGCTTATAAATGGCCTAGTGGTTAGAACGCGTGAATCTTAACCGATAATCGTGGGTTCAAACCCAGGCAAGCACCACTGAATTTTCATGTGCTAAATTGTGATTATAATTCATCTCGTGCTTGAGGGTGAAGGAAAACATCGTGAGGAAACCTGCATGTGTCTAATTTAATTGAAAATCTGCCATATGTGTATTCTACCAACCCGAATTGGAGCAGCGTGGTGGAATAAGCTCCAAATCTTCTCCTCAAAAGAGAGAGGAGGCCTTAGCCCAGCAGTGGGACATTAACAGGCTGTTACTGTACTGTAATTGTTATCCATCGTGTTGTCCATGAAATTATCTTTTAAATAACAAAATACAATTCTCTCATTCATATTTAATTATTATTATAATATAATAAAAAAAATCATCAATATATCAATCATACTTCAACGAAATGAATCAACAATTGTGAACAAGATTCTATATTGGGATGATTAATTCATATTTAAAGTATTCCATGTATTAACATTTCAATTCAGATTTTGCCGAAGCTTTCGAAAGTGTTGACCACACATGGTATTACAGAATGGGTCAATGTCGATGCTTATCGTTTAAGATCATATATATTAAGAACCGTCATCCAATCCTTATGAGGCGTGTCTGTGTAGTGCCAAGCCGAAATGGACGACCCACGCGATACTGAATGAGGACCGCCGCAAGGCCCAATACTCGGCCCATTGCTATTCCTAATTGATATTAACCTTTGGCAATGCTAATTTTATGCTTATTAGTTTAAAAGTTGTGTAAATTAAAAAGTTGAAATACAATCAGATCAGATCAATCAGAGTTTTAATGTAAAATATTAATGTAAGATTGTTATATAAATATAATAATCAATTTTAAATGTTTGCTATAATAAACGTGACAGAGCCCAGAGTGGAATCAAATTTCGATTGATTAATGTCGAAGGTAAGCTTAACTCGTACACGAGGATTAAAATTCGTATCTGATGTTTCAAGTCATCTCATTATTAAAACTTTAAATGTTATAATTGGCTAGTTATTTATTTAGTAAAATATGTGTTGTATGTGTTCCAATAAATGCTCGGTTTTAATAATTTTAATATTATAGCTGTGTATTTTTATTTTAACTGCTCCATTTACATTTAAAATGTAATAAATAAGCTCAGTAAGCTTATCTATTATTTAAATTGAAATTGAATTATTGCGTAATCAATGACGTCATTAGTATTCAAAAATCGAAGTCTGTGCCACCAATATTCAATCTCGTTTTATCGCTGATTTATTTAAGCACTACCTTTTAGCAACACAGCTTTATTTGTATGCTATATTTAGCTATATTTACATAAAGTTATAGCAATAACCTAAGCAATCCGATAAAAATAACCGAAAACTATTCATGTCAATACTTAGCACAATAGATGGCAACGTGTTACATAATTTATACACAATTTACAATTACATGCAACCGGTACTTTAAGGCATTGAACGCACTTGCGCGATCAAGCGAAGCGAATGATACCACGATAATATTTTTTGTAAAAATCACACTTATGTATTATCAATTTTAAAATGAAATTAACAATCCAATACGTAAATGAGTAATTTATTTTGGTCTTTTAATTCGAAATGTGGCAGTAGAGAGATGTATGGTCCACCGGATGTTGAGTCTCACCCACCCTCAGCACTAACATAGTTGAACCATCCCTAATATCGCAGTAATTAATATTTATTTAATGAATTCCTACGATTTTATGACTCTCGTGTTTATATTTTCATTTTTCTTTATAATCGTCACCAAAAACTGTTATGTTAACTAAAGGTAACTTATTGTATTCATTAAGCTATTCTATAAGCAAACACGAAATTCAACGAAGAAATTGATCGTAAAATGTCTAAAAGTGACAAGTGATATAAGATGACATAAGTGAATAAGATAAGGACTTTAATAAATAATCATAACGTTTAAAGAATACGCGCATAGAACCGTAAGTTACACAATATTTCTAGAGTAAAATACGAAGTGAGTGGATTTTAATAAAGAATCTCAATGATTCGTTTCTTAAGATCATATCAATCAATACGTAAATGTAATGAGGGACCGGTTGGCGTGGTTGGTAGATTGGCCTTTCACGCCGAAGGTTGTGGGTTCGATTCCCACCCAGGACAGACATTTGTGTGCGCGTACATGTCTGTTTGTCATGAGTCTGGGTGTAATTATCTATATAAGTATGTATTTACAAAAGAAAAGTAGTATTTGTAGTATATCAGTTGTCTGGTTTCCAAAGTACCATTTCCAAAGTACCTCTGCTTAGTTTAGGATCAGATGGTCGTGTCTGAATAATGTCTCAGGATATTATTATTATTATTTTAATTCGAAACTTTGCAAGTATATACTAAACTTGTACTAGCATAGCTACCGCTTCGCTTGGTTGCGTATATGTGTATAAACCTCAGCACTTGACGGGCTAGAGTGTGTCCTAGCAAATTGCTTCATCCATTGCTGTTACAAGTGATACGACTAGTTCTATCCCCGGGTACATTTGTTTCGTCATTAGTATGGCTTATTGTATCTGAAATGCCGGAACCGCGATTTAGTTCGCATGCATTTTGTAAATGAATTAAAAAGTTCTATATGTACTGTCCCGAGTTTTTGCGTGGGGCAGACTAAAACTATTCACGGAAATGTCGATGAGTAGCGGGATAGAATGACAAAAAAATCTTTCTCATAATATCATGAGATTTAAAAGGCACTGGACACTGAAACAAACAGTAAAATATATAACAATTGTAGATTTATTGTCGTGATATAAACAGCTAAATTTAGTATCACATAATCCTTCAACTGGGCCAACTCGGCTCTAAGCAAACTGTAAACTGGGCTTATTTTTAAAATGTTTCTTTGTTGTCTTTTATTTCCAATTTCACGTAAAGGTTGAAAAAAACTATGTCTCGTGTAGAGTACTAAAAAACAAATGAAAAGTGTTTCAAAATGCCTATATACCATACATATATATTCTTATCATTTATGATGCGATCATCTCAGGACGTTTTAGGCTTCAATCTGACGTTGTTTGTAGACTCAACTTTTTCGAAGCGATTCTTCATTTTCATGATGACGTGTATTGCTTTATACCTACCTTAGAGTATACTACGATACTTAAGCCGCCAAGCAAGCTTCAATTATTTATAAAAAATAGTAAAGCCTATTGACTCTGTTTCTGAATATATCTTAAAAAGTGCGTGCGAGCAGTCATTTAGCCTGCTGGATCTTGTGCAGAAACCAATATGTTATATAAATTTGTATTTAAAAAAAAACAAATTACTGAGTTTCTTACCCTTCTCGGTGGAATCCACATACCGAACCGGTAACGCTTGACGATTCAGAAGTACTTGTGAAAGTATTGAATAAAAACATTTCGATCTTGATACAAGTGAACCACTACGCGCGTTAAACCCATACATTAAGTACTAGGCAAGTAGTATAGTTAATCTATACTGATAAAAATAACAAGACTCACGCAATACAAGTCGACATGGAACCATTTCAATAATAGCTGTTTCAGTTTGCATTTGTACTTAGTATTTCGCAAATGCCCGAAGCTTGTCGATAGCGTGCTTACGTAAGGTTTAGCTACTGACATTTCGTTCAAATTTGTCTAACAAACATATGATACAAATAGAACTAAGAACTATAGAAACTTCATGATTGAATAGATAATAAAACTTTAACACAGTTTTAGGTTTACGCCTATTTTTAGTGATTCGTAAGAAAGGGCATGGGATTCATGCCAGCAGTGAGCAATAACTAGGCACTTGGAGGTTCCTAAGTTATATTGATTCGGCAAAACCGCAGGCAAACGCTAATTCCACAGATCGAGATTCAATTGGCGGGTAAAATCCAAACAATTCCTCGATATAGCTTTACAGGTACGTACGTAGACGTTTAAAAGTACTTTTGATTTGTAATTTTACAGGATTATATTAAATTTAAAGAAACCGCAATAATATTGACAGTTTAAAATATTATAATTATTATGTCTATAACTCTTAATGTCGCATATCACTTTCTGACATTTCACGATCGCTTTCAGCGGTGAGTTACGAGTTTGCTCTTAAAGAATACTACACTACGATACTTTAAGATACAAACTAAAAACATGTAGATATTTGTCAATCTTTTTGATATCCTGTAATCCTAATAACAATACACTTATTATAAGTATACACATAAATGCAAGTCTCTTATAATATAGTATAAGAGACTTGTATTTATGTATATATATATGTATTGTATTTATGTACCATTTTTTAATATAACTTTTTAGTTAATTTTATTCGATTTCTGATTGCTTAGTGTGAGTTTTGTTACTTATTCGATAAGCTTTTGACTGCGGTTTGTAAAGATTTCCGACTAATGTCATTTGACGGTACTATTTTCATTTCATACGAATTGCAGTTAACATTAAGGCAATCGAATTGGTAAAATAAAACATAAGGAATTTTGAATACACAGAAAAACAACTATATAGTTATTTTATGTCGTCAAATTTAATCGATATCGGTT
Organism: Nymphalis urticae; assembly: GCA_905147175.2. Taxonomy (NCBI): domain Eukaryota; kingdom Metazoa; phylum Arthropoda; class Insecta; order Lepidoptera; family Nymphalidae; genus Nymphalis; species Nymphalis urticae. The sequence continues at coordinate 927,330 of LR990007.1, forward strand.
AAATAAGGCATAAAATAATTTACATTAAAAACTTCATGAACCGACAAATATAAATATATTTTATTAAAAAAGATTATTATTTTTAATTCTACAGATTAATTAGATAATTCAACTGAGGTTGTTAATAAAAATAATAATTAATTTTTTTTTACAGATTTGGGAAGGCAAAGGAGTAAATAGACCAACTAACTAGAGTCGCCTTCACCTAAAACATTGGTATGAAGAAGTACAATTCCTAATGCCTCGTCAATACCAACCGAAGGATCTAAGTTATTATAAGCCAACAAAAAAAAAGATAATGATCCATAGACTAAACTCTGCAGTCCTTGGAACAATTTAAACGACCGACATAGACTTCTTTGATTCAGCCTAAACGGTTTTTGTAATAGTACTCCCACGAAATTAGTCTATTTTGTCTGTAAAAAGTTTATTTATGTCTAATCATGATAGCCTAAACGGCTAGTGATGTGGATTTAAATTATCGATTTAGTGTTGTGTTACAGCGTAGCGGTAATTACGATCTAGTAACTTAGTTTATTTTTGTCTATCATAAAAAAAACCCCAAGATAAAAACATAATAAAACAACTTAAGTGTTTTACAATATCCTTTTAAATCTTACTGCTTATTTTAAACTGTAATAATATTTTTTACATACCCTATGTCGTGGGAAAATAAAAAGTTAAATGAAAGAAAGAGAAGACAAATGATTTTATTACTGCCTTCCTCACACAATTGTGACGTATATAGAATGGACATTCCATTTAACAATTGCATGTTTTATGCTTAATCACGATCAAAACAACTTTAATTAACCGTGGATTGAATATAATTAGCACCTCCTTTAAATAGAAACCTTTTTTTGTAAGCTCCGATATAATCTGTGGCCATAAGAAATATTCCCTGCCTCCGGTATCAAAACGATTTGCTGAAATCTGTTTTTAATACAATGCAGCGTGAATTTTTGTTTGTACATATACATAATCGTGATTATAACTAGGATATATATTTTTAATATAATTTTAAAGCACGTAAACATTTAATACAATAAACTTCTAATATTAAAAAATAAAAAAGTGTAATGTCGTTTTTCTTTCTCTCACACGGTCATGGATCTTATTAGTTTCCAGAAGTCTCACACAGTTCTCAAACTCCGAACTGATATCATGGTAGCCCTACGTTATATTCACACTGTAATCCTGCAGTGGCTTACTTAAACAAATTCCAAAGACAATCCAAATACATTTGATCGTAGGACGCTACAGTTACAGGATTTCATTGAAACTTGTTATGGTACTAAGCTAATCAAGTCAATGTTTTAACCCTTTACTTTTTTTTAGGTAGGCGGGCGAGCATATGGGCCACTTGATGGAAAGTGGTCACCAACGCCCATAGACATTGGCACTGTAAGAAATGTTAACCATCGGTTACTGGCGATGTAAGCGATGGTTACGCGCCACCAACCTTGGGAACTAAGATGTTAAGTCCCTTGTGCCTGTAATTACACTGGCTCACCTACTTTTCAAACCGGAACACAACAATACCAAGTACTACTATTTTGCGGTAGAATATCTAATGGGTGTGTGGTACCTCCCCAGACGAGCTTTGCACGAAGCCCTACCACCAATATATGGAAAATAATAAGACCTAATAGAAAGTAATATTCGAAGTTCAGTTGAAAGAATTCACGGCATGTATCGTCCTGCCATATAAATCCAACCTGACTCAAATCACGGTCAGTGCAGTCACGACCGTGATATAAAAAAACCGATAACTATCGACAATAGACAACACTATCCGGCTCTAATTGTTACCATTTAAACAGTGTGACGTAAAAAAAATTAAATATCTATTTAAAAAATATATTGTTTATTTTATACATTATATTATACTTTTCTTGTCCCGTAATCTGTGTGTGGTAAGTAATTGGACACACGAATAATTTCTTAATTAATACATCCTTTTTTCAATTAAAAGCAAGCATATAAAGTCATGTCACAGATAGTATCAAATAAAATATAAGGGTGTTAAAGAATGACAGTCGCAGGTTCAATACTGACCAGATGAATTGATGTTCTACCTACTCCAACCACAAACCTCTTTATTTAAGGTTTCTAGAAAAAATAGTAATTCCCTGTAATAGATATTGCTAATATGTTGAAGTAGCGAATTTGTTTTTTAAACGACAACAATAGACGAATGTTATTTTTCTATGTATATTCGCCAATTATTTCAATATTTAATAAGCTTACTAAAAATTTATATTAAAAGTACACTGAGTATTACCTACACTGTTTTACACATTTACGTGTAAAATAGTTTTGTGAGATACATACATAATACTACTCGCTTATACGTTTTAAAAAGAATTAAAACGATTTCAAAAACATAAAGTGCACTAAAAAGTACATTAATACAAATGAGGTTGTTATTATAAGTCTTTATATGTATTATATAAAGCATTTAACCTTTTTTGTACATTAACATATCACATTAACGTGCAATTCGTACGCTATCATCGATATTATTCAATAATTGAACGTACTTATTATAATAATATCCGTTATTATAATTGTATCCGTCTTTAATTTTTTTCTCAGTGTGTGTTTCTTACCGAACAGGTGGTTTTTTACTATAAAAAAATATATATTCCAACCACAAAAGGAAATGTAATGACAAGTAAACACATTTTACATTGAATTGACGCGATATCATTGGTCAAAATCCAATAATATTATATTGGGTGCATTAATTTGTACCTCTTATTATGTATAAAATGTCAGTATTATTTACATGAATATATAACTACGCAGTTGTTTTGTCACTCGTGAATCGATCGTATTATTAAAACTAGTACTGGTGAAATTTTAATGCTATTTTAATCATTGTATTCTTGTTCAAAACTTGTTAAAAAGACGATATATATTTTATATATTGATTTAGATAAATAACTAGAAGCGTTAGTCTATTATAATTAGCGTATAGCGCTAGCTATAGCTATAAGAAGAATCTTAAATTAAAGCATAAATACATGCCAATATTACACTTTTTTAATTTTTTTTATAAACACTTAAGTTTTTTTTTTAACACAGATAAATAATCGTGACAAATGTCATGCCGAAGAGTGAAGAGATTCAAATCTACGAATACGGAAGATCTATTAGTCATTTAGTTAGTCATAGTGATTAATTTAATATCTGAGTAAATTAAAAAGACGCCACGTTTTGCACCATTGTTACTAATGTAAGTTTATTAAAATTAGTCGGTTAATTGGTATCCCTTTACAGACCGTACTACTTGGATTTATCCATTTATTTGCAATGCTTAATATTATCTACGTATATTTATCGACGATAGCTATATAATACTATAATTTTATTCAAATATATACTAAAATATATTCGTATGTATATTATTAAAAAAATATAACAACTACGTCAAATATGACTTTTAAGTTTTGGCGCCTTTTTATTCATTGTTAGTTAAAAAAAAACTGCTCTACTTTATACTTTTTTTATAATACATTGCAAGCAATTGGATGTCAAAGGGATACCATAACATGTCTATCGACTCACCGAATCGTTTGACGTGTACGTCCCTATTAAACGACACAGATCTTTGCTTCCCCTCTTTCTCCTTGATCTCAGTATTTGCTTTCTCGCTCTTGGCTAGCCCATCGCTATCTTGCGTCTCTTTCTTGATACCAGTTTCAGACATCGGATACAGGGGTACCCGATCTTTGGTACCCCGTCTGTCTTTTTATCGATTAAAACGATTTTTTGTTCATTGATATTATTAATCTGTAAATTTTTGCTTTTGAAATAAATATTTTGGGGACGGTATGTAATATTATTGTTTATTACTTTTATATCGTTTTCATTTAAAAAAAAAATTAACCGGAATGAATATGTATAGAATGTGTAAGTATATTTTTTATGCCTCACCTCCGTAATCTGTTTTGAAACATTAGTTCGGTCTTCTTATTGCAACAGTATCATAAAAAACAGCGCCGCATTTTGTTCTGTAACAAAGAAATTATTCGGTCAGAGATATTATCTGAAAGTGTTAAAGTTGTAATAATAATAAGTAGCACTTGACATTTAATATCACAAAAGAAAATAACAGTAGAAAGAAATAACGCAATTTAGTAAATTTATTTTACTATGAGAGAAACATATTTAAAGGTCACAAAATAAAACCGCATACAAAATATATCTTATCTTTTTAAATTCTTTACAGACCGCGAGAACTATTGTTAATTTGACAGATCAGCTTTTTAACCGTCAGACGTTACAACAATATCTTGTAATCGATATCGATAATCCATTCTCAAGTTGTTCACGTCACTAATCCGCTAATGTTTGTATCAGATAGTAATCATTAAATATAAAGTACTATAATGTTTTCGCTTTTTAACAGTAGATGATTTTGTAATGTTCAATTACGATATAATTTCATCATCCTATTATAAGTGATCGAATGAGTGGGTTTTCGAAAAATACTTCGCTTCACTTGGCTGAATAAAGCAGTTCAACATGTCGTGACATAAATTAAAAAGTAAACTTTTGAAAAAGGAATCATTGTTATAAATTCGTTATAAACGGAATTATTAATCAAGATTTATATTGGATGCTTAGAATATCCCTGTGAGCTCATTTATGCAAATCGGTTAACGCATTTCGATTTAAATAATCACATATTATATACAACCTGTTTTAATGCATTAGCGTCATTGATTGCGCCGTTGCCATAAAAAAAACTACATATAGTAATCAAAGAACCAGTTTAGTCTCAGGCTGTCGAATGTTACGAATGTGGTCACTGGTTCAAATATTGCGACACGAAATCGCAAGAGCTTGGACGTGAGCAAGTGCCTGTGGTGCAAGATATACACGGAAGCGATTTCGTTTCTAATCTGTTGCTACATCATTTATCTAAACTTTATTTCGTAGCGAAGTTTTTCAAGATAAAAAGATTTTTAATTTTTTTTTTTTTAATTTTTTTTTTTATCAGGGAACAATCTATTGAGAATGTTTTTGCAATTATGTTCCATATATAACGACAAGTATGGATTTTTTACGTAACAAGTACGTTATCAAAATTATAGTTTATCTGCAAAGCGGTACCCATTTGTGTGAATGCAAAAGAGAGAAGAGAGAGAGCGTCTACTACGTCTACATCTACCTCAATAATGACGTCACATGACAGGATATGAATATTTTTTACGTCAAAACGTTTCCTTACACACAAAAGCGTTGCACGTATATTGCAATTTCATATCGTAATATGTTAGTGATGTGAAGAAAAAGTGAATAGAAAGTTATGCAACATTGATTACAATAATTATAACATTCAAAGACACGCCATTAATATAAATAAATTTTTTTTCTTTTTATATATATATATATATATATATATATACGAGTAAATGGACCAGCTGATGGTCACCATAAGAAGTATTGACCATACTATACATCGTCATTGCGCCAACAACCTTGGTAACTAAGATGTCTCTTGCCTTAAGTTTTACTGGTTCACTCATCCATCAACCGAAACACAAAATATTTTTATTTTCTTAATATTCATAATATGAATGAGAGAGAGAGAGAGAGAGAGAGAAAGTGAATTCTTACAGAACTAAATCATCGCTTGTAGTTCTCGTTTGTACCAAACATCGTTTACTCTGATCTCTAGCGCAGGTTACGAGAGTGTTGATGTTTTTACGTCTAATTTGTTATTACGAAGCAACGTCGGTTATCGCATACCTAATTGTTTCTGACCTTTTTAATTTAAATTTAATATTCTTTGCATTGTCAATGAAATAATTACATTATAAAATGATAAAATGTTAATAGAAATAAAATCGTATTATATTCAAAATGTTACACTTCGGTAACAGCTTGTAAATGTCCCACTGCTGGGCTAAGTCCTCTTCTTCCTTTTTGAGGAGAAGGCTTTGAAACTTATTCCACCACGCTGCTCCAATGCGGATTGGTGGAATACACATGTGGAAGAATTTCAGTGAAATTAGAAACATGCAGGTTTCCTCACGATGTTTTCCTTCACCGAAAAGCACGAGATGAATTATAATCACAAATTAAGTACATGAAAAACTTCAGTGGTGCTTGCCCGGGTTTGAACCCACGATCATCACGTGTTACACTTGAATTTTGAATCAAATGTTACACTTGAATTTTTGTATTCTAATATGTTGGTGACTTTTGTTTATACACTGCACGTGTAGTAGAGTGTAGCAAACACTCTACTTGCTATTCCATCAATAGCAAGCAGACATATTCGGAGACAGATCACACACATGGCCAATTGCTTTTCAGTCCTTCCGAGCCACGGAATTGTAATACAATCAACATCACCAACTCCACTTTTGCTATAGAAAATCTTTTCATAGAAAAGTCTAAAATATTTCATCTTCCTCCTAGCCATTAAGACCACATGCTCTATGTACGATTCAAACGAGTTAAGAGGCTGGTGAGCTTCCCTAATCACAAACCAAAAAGACAAAAATTCCGTGATGTGGAAATTGGATAATCAAGATAAACAACGCAAGAGAATAATCCCATATTTATAGAGTTGATAATATATGATAAAAACAATACACCCTGTATTATCATTAAGAAGTCAGTTACAAATTACATACACATGACTTATTAGGAAATGATTGCTGTATAATGATAATAATCCTATCGACTGGTAAGAGTTGCTGATCGAATGAAGAAAAAACAACCAATACACCTTGATGATACTTGAAGTAAGTTAATTGACCAAGTATCGATCGAATAACCCCCAGGGCATGATTTACTATTTGGTTCATCTTTAAGTATATAGACAGGCCGGTTGGCATGGCTGGTAGATACTTGCCTTTCACGCTGAAGGTTGTGGGTTCGATTCCCACCCAGGATAGATATTTGTGTGCATGACCATATCTGTTTGTCCAGAGTCTAGAGATCTATATAAGTTTGTATTTACAAAAGAAAAGTAGTAAATGTAGTATATCAGTTGCCTGGTTTCCATAGTACAAGCACTGCTTAGTTTGGGATTAGATAGCCGTGTGTGAATAATGTCCCAGGATATTATATAATTATATTATAAATGAATTGACAGAGGTTTTACTCAAAAGTGGATATTCTCTTAGTTAGCTTTTCTGTTGTCTTAAAAACATTTCAATACGCAGCTTTGCAAATTATACGTTTTCAGGTCAATAGATTTGTTTATATACCAGTTTATTTAGAGCGGCTGCGTAATTCCTATCCATCTGTTTATATATTATGTACTATATATATACTGAAATATTTACATAATCGTGTAACCGCCTTTCTCTTCTTAGGCAAACTGATATGTCCCAGAGTTGGGCAAATGACATAATCCCTGTTAATAGTTGAACACGCTACTCTTGTCAATACTATTCCATGTAGCTCCCTTTTACGCCCAATTAATCATTGTAACTTTATATTGCGTAAAAGACAAATTTGGGATAGACCACGTGGACGGTTAGTTTAAGTGTTTTATTGTTAATGGACTTACTGTTCAGAGTTATGTTATTTTGGTGCTTTGTCACTTTCAAGGTCGAATTCGAGGACGTTTCCAATTTCTATATGTAACGTTTCAAATTAAACGTGTGACGTACTACCGAGTTTCTACTTCTGACATAGTGATTATTCTTAAGAGTGGCAGGACTGGACTCTTTACTTTTCCACTGTGATAATCCAACGGGACCGAAAATCTGACATCACCGAAAACTTGGTGGTAAGGCTTTGTGCAAACCCCCTCTTGGCAGGTACCATCTACTTATAAAATATTGTACCACTAAACAGCAATGTTTAGTATTGTGTTCTGGTTTGTAGGTTGAGTGAGCCAATGTAACAAGCACAAGGAATATAGCACCTTTGTTTTCAAGGTTGGTGTCGCATTAAATCTACGGAATGGTTGGTATTACAAACCTCGTCAATGCCAATGGGTGATGGTGACCACTTACTATCAGGTGGCCCATTTACCATGTCTATATACCAACCAATTCTGAGCATCTAATTCAGGCTGTACTCCAGAAATATTATCCTGCTAATATTATAAACGCGAAAGATTGTCAAGATGGATGGATCTTTGTTACTCATTCACGCAAAAACTGATAAACGTTAAATGAAATATCGAATAGAGCTTATACCCTAATATATATTAACATAAAGCCAACCTCACACGCGGGCGTAGTCGCAGCCAGAAGCTAACATTGACATAAAAAGAGCGCATACAGATTAGTGTGCAGTGGTGTGGAGAAGTTTTGGTAAGGACAAATATAGGACACAAAAGTGATAAAATGTTCAAATTAAAACAGTACTAAAACATAGATTTTGAATAAAGATCGCGTTATCAATCTCACCTTGATTCACCACAGAGTTGGAGAAAGAGATGAGCTATATCTGACGGTCATAACTTGTCAAGAATTACATCCTAACTTCCTGATATTATAATTGAGTTCGTCTGTTACCCTTTCACGTTATAACTACTAACCAATCATCATTAAATTTTGTATACATGTTATCAGGAACTCAGAAAAGGACACAGGGTCTTCAACACCTGCCTTGCCCTCAAAAGTGAGCGGAACCGCGGTCAGAAATCAGTCTTAAATAAACTAAAATGTTAGAAGAAATAATAAATATGTGTCTGGGAAACCTTATGCTTAAATGAAAAGGATATAAATATATTATGTTAGTATGAATAAGAATAAAAAAATCAGGGTTTCGTCACCGGATGGCTCAATGGATGACGACACAAGTCAAGTTACCAGCTACCATACCAAAATGGATAGCACTGTATATGTAGGTGGTAAAAGTTGTTTTTTTAAGACCTTTACAAAGCTCTTAAGATGAGTTGTTGCCCTTAAAATACCAGGTTAAACGTCATCGATATTTCGTTTCTGTTGGTTGAAAAAAGAACATGAATGAGATTGTGTATTTTACAGGAGAGCAATTATGTATTTACATAAAAATTATTTACATTGTATACTTAAATAACTTATGTACTATTTCTTCTTTTATATGTTTGTAAATTGTGTGCAATATAGGATTAATAACTAAATAACATATACAAATAAATACATATATTATATGTAAATCAAAATTCAGGTACTGTACAAAATCATGACACCGTGAAATTGTAGCAAGAATACTATTAGCATTCATTTCCCTAATCAAAATTCCGATTCTCTGGGGAATGTCAAGTCTCCTATCACCGGACTAGTGACGATCGTTTTTCTTCGAGCCGCGCGCTGTCTAAATATTTCTCCTATAAAAAAGTTCTAGAATAATCTAGAACTAATATAGAATATGCCTATTTAATATATACTTTATTATACACAACAAACATGTGATACAGAAAATGTTTATGTTCTACAACGAGCGAACTTATGGCTAATTAGCCATTCATTTTTCAGTTGAATCGATGTCGAACCGTTGGGCAATAACGATTGTCATTTATTTTTAAGAATGCCTACTTAAGTATATAAGACTAATTAAAAATGTCTGAAATATTTAAAAAAGGCAGCTTATAAGTTGTAAGCACATTTAAAAATCATAATTTTAATTTAATTAACCAATATTATTATTATAGTTAATATTTAAGTTTGGCATTGACATTGTTTTTTAAGCTTTTGTATATGGTAACATCATTCCGATTCGGTTCAGATCCAGTTGCGATTCAGGCCTTTTTTATGAGTAATAGTCGAAAGCTGGGTCGGAATCGAATCGAGAACTTTAATAAACGTTTTACATTAGTGGAATTGGCTTCCAGACAACCCAATCTGAATCTCTATTTTAAAAACATAATCTAGGCAAGCCACTAACTTATATACAAATATTAATACAAGTATACTTATACTTAATACATTATGCCTATTTAGACGACTTGGAAATTTAAGACCAAACTGAATAAACAAGCCGGTAAATTTTTAATTACATTAATTAGATTTGAACCAATATCTGGTATTCTAATCTAATCTTTCCTAGTAGTAACTAAATAGTGGAGCAATTTGATTAGCATTTTTGTGGTTTTTTCCTTAATAGTTTGTATAACTTGTTCCAAGAAGGCAAAGCCGTAACAGTGAGTAATATATCATTTCATAGAAAAGTTAAAACACGACGGCTATCTATCCTTTTCACACGGAGTAACAGCCAATCTTTGATTATAATTAAAAGGAGATAATCTTAATACAGTGCTACAGTTTATATGAAAACTATCAAAGGTATAAGTAAATACATAAATTATATTCAGATTAATACTTCGAAAAATGTTTAATTAAAATACTCAGTCAGTACTAAGACTAAGACTACTAAGCCGAGATGGCCCAGTGGTAAGACCGCGTGAATCTTAATCGATGATCGTGGGTTTCAACCCGGGCAAGCACCACTGAATTTTCATTTGCTTAATTTGTGATTATAATTCATCTCGTGCTTTACGGTGAAGGAAAACATCGTGAGGAAACCTGCATGTGTCTAATTTCACTGAAATTCTGCCACATGTGTATTCCACCAACCCGCATTGGAGCAGCGTGGTGGAATAAGCTCCAAAGCCTTCTCCTCAAAAAGAGGAGAGGAGGCCTTTAGCCCAGCAGTGGGACATTCACAGGCTGTTACGGTTTACTAAGACTATGAAATTGTCACTTTATCGTAATCGAATCGAAACGTTATCGTTGCCGTTTATCCGTTTTCCTGTTCTACTAACACTACGATACAGTTGCCGTTCAGTCGAAGTTGGATCGGAATGGAATCTGAAACGTAACTTAACTTTTATAAATAAGTGGAATTGTTCCTTTGATTGGCGTCGCATCGGATTATGTGATTTTTTGTCCTAGAAGTTGACTAGTCCTTGAGACTTGGCCGAGTTTTCGGGACCGGGGGAACTATTACTGATATGTATATACTTAATATGAAAAACTAAAGGCTAAGTGCATAATCTTTTATAATATATATATATAGTCCAGTACAGTAACAGCCTGTTAATGTCCCACTGCTAGGCTAAGATCTCCTCTCCGTTTTGAGGGGAAGGTTTGGAGCTTATTCCACCACGCTGCTCCAATGCGGTTTGGTATACACATATGGCAGAATTTCACTGAAATTAGACAGATGCAGGTTTTCTCACGATGTTTTCCTTCACCGTCAAGCACGAGATAAATTGTAAACACAAATTAAGCACATGAATATTCAGTGGTGCTTGCCAGGGTTTGAACCCACGATCATCGGTTAAGATTCACGCGTTCTAACCACTAGGCAATCTCGTCTTATATACATACATATACTTGTAATTCTCAAAAAAGTAAAGTAAAGGTTTCACAGCTAGGCAATATCTTGAGACGTGGGTTTGGAACATATTTCACACAAACAAACACAAAGAAGATAACTGGATGAATTATAAAAACATATTAAGCGTATGAAAAACTCACTGGTGTTTCATCCTAGTTTGAACTCGTAATATTTTGTTAATATTTACGGGTTGTAACTACTAGGTCATCGCGGATCGTGATTAGTAGTCAAGTCAAATGGTCCCCCGAATCTAACTGCTCTATTTACTTCTAAAATGTAATAAATAAGCTCAGTTAACTTATCCAATCCGCGTTCCTCATGAATTATTACAAAATGATGTCGTCATATACTTATTATTCAAACAGCGTTCAGTAAACATTGAGATAGCAGTGTAGTTTTAGCTAGTGTTGCGACGACAACTCTTCACCACTCATGTTCGCCTGGTACACGGTTTCATGTTAATAGCTACTTTTTACCTAGCTACAGCGAATTAAAGTGGTGATTAATGTTTTTTCCGTTATTCTTATAATTTATATAAATGCTAATAATAATATATCCTCAAAAGGTTCGATTGGTATCATCGGCCATAAATTGTCAATGGATAATATAATAATGTTATATGTCATCTGTGTGTGTGTGTGTGATGAATGGTGAATTAAAAATATTATTTTTTCAAAAATGTTTTTATCATCTACGCTTTATCAGCGGATCTTCAGTGTCAATTTTCGTAGGATCGATTTCTGCTCTTAACAAATATTATATATTTGTGGTGCAGATATTCGTTTCGGTTCGAAGGAAAAACCCAGTATATCCTTTTGTATAAGACCTCGGTCTTGTCGCTATCACGAAAATAAATAAATTTATCTGTGGATAACCAGGGATGAATATTTGAGACAGATTAATTTGTAAATAAAATATCTATAAATAAAATATCACTAAAAAATCAAGGCATTTGCATATCCTAACTGGCAAAAGATCAAGGACAACAGCCTTAGGTGTCATGAATATACATAATAAAATAAGAAACTATAAAAAACATATTGTTGCGAATTAATTATTTGGCTTATTATATTAATTATCGAGACTAAAAATATTTGTATGAATAAATGATATTACAATCGAGATTGAAGGTTTTTACGTATACGGATATCCGAAAAAAATATGCCGATTTTTTTTTTTAAATTTACATCGGTATGACATCTGTCAATATGTCATTAACATTGCGCGGGCTCGCGGAAACATTTCGACAAAATGGCGACTATCCCAAAATGGCTTTGCAAGGTCCAATGACCCATTATCTGTGAACATACTTACCTTCGTAGAAAATATAAAAGAGTAAAAAAATAACACAAGTTTTACGTATTAATCATGAATTAAATTTAAGCATGAAACAAATAGATGCTAAATTTTATACTTCATTTTTCTATTTGACATCTTGCGTAATTATTGATACATATATTGCTTTCTTTAATCTCTTTATTTTATTTCGTCCTGGATACGACGCATGATGTAAGAAACAAACGCTTAACGTTAAAAATTATCATTTAAAAACTATTTTATGTAGTGTCCATTAATTACCACTATAGTTTTTGTGTGTTTTTTTGAATTTAGAATTTCTTATTACGCTTCGATTTGTATTTTACAGTTCCAGTATTCTATATTTGAATTTATAAATAATATTTTTATGATATAATTATGCTTATCTGTAATCTGGCTTATAATCGAATAAAATATATTTTTTAGATGTAAAGCAAAGACATACTATTGTAGTCCAGGGTGATATTCAGTAGGTATATTTTCCCATTGTTGCTAAGAGTATAAAATTGAGGCTTCGATATTGTAAAGAATTCACGGAACTTATCTAGATAGGTTTTTTTGATATGAAGGCCGTGCATTCTTCAGACTTCCTAGTTTTATGTCAATTAAAATAACTTTATTTTTATGCCTGAAAACCTTTTTTAAAATTCCGATACAACATTTATACAGCACCCCCGGATATCGCGGCCAAGGCACTCCACAAATTAAGCTGCAAGTCCAAGTGAATGCAGTTACGAAATGTAATATTTTATTTAATCTGTGCTTCTTTTGGCACGCAAATAAATACCCACGGTTTAATTAATAACACGCTAGACGTTTTTTGGAGAGTGATCAGTTAAACAAGCTGTGTCTTCTTCTTCTGAATGTCAAATCAATTTTGACAGAAACAGTGGAATTTACTCTTTAAGTAAACTTAATCTTACGACATGGTGGCCTACTACTACATACTATACTAATAAAAATCCTACTAAACTACTAAAAGTACTACATACTATACTAATAAAAAAAATTGTTTGTTATTTATGGTTAAATAAAAGTAGGTAAGTAACTAATTATTAGTTTTATAGTACGTCTGTGATGTTGGTTAGGCAGGCTCATCAGCTTGATAAGTCAAATAACTAAAAATGGGTCAGGATTACGAAAAGCGCCTAAGCTGCCGCCTCTACAAGACCTGCCACTACATACCTCCTATAGGATAAATACACCACTAAAAATAGCCCATGTGGTAAGTCGACACCACACTATCAAATATACAGATATACATATTAATAAGTCCTACGAGCGAAACCTTTACAAATGATAGCCGTTCGTTACACGCACACATATATAAGACGGATTTTGAATTTAGAACGAATTAACTACGTCATAATAAAATCTTTAGTAAGCCTAATTCATGTAATTTAAACACTGGTGTAGAATCTATTAAGATATTGTTTTTCTTGTTTCATCTTAATGATGTTTAATTAGTTCGAATACATTATTATTCAATAACAGACCGACAGTAGGTACTTGCTCACCTTGGCCATAATGATAACCGTCCACCGATTGCGATGTGAACAGCGCTTAGCTAAGCTAAATATATCTTCTACATATATTTGTAGTACTTTAAGCATATTATTTGTTTTTAAGGTTAAGATGGAGAATCGTGGAAATATGTATGTTTTGAAAGAAATCTTAAACACCTCTGTGTGTGTGTAAATAGGCCGAATATTAATCCATATAAGTTTATATTATACACACACAATAGTACACAAAACACACCTTTATGGAACAATTTCATATTATAAGCTAACTGGTACGATTAAGATTCATTACCATAAAAGTTAATGGTACCATTATATCTTTGTTAGGTATCTAATATACCACCTGATAGAAAGCGCTTACCACCATAGATTTTAGCACTATAAGAAATATCAACGAAACCTTCTATCACCAATGCGCCAACCTTGGGAACTAAGATGATGGGTCCCTTCTACCTTTAATTTCGCTGTATCACTAACTTTTCAAACAACAACAAAATAATACTAGGTAGGCTGTTTGGCGGTAGAATATGCGATGAGTGTATCCGTCTGGCTTGCACAAAGTCTTACCAATTTATTTAATATAGAAAAATTACACTTATTGATTATTAAAGAAAAAAAGGATTCGAAAAATAAATTACCCATATATGAGAAAAACTGGCAAATTGAATCGAGTTTTGTTGTTATATATAAATATAGAAAGTGTGAGAAATTCAGCTTTATTTGTATACACATAAAGTCTATAATTATTGGGCAGAATATTCCACATATTCCAAGTTATGTTGACATTGAATAGAGATGTAGATCTCCGGCGGTCAGATCCCGTTGTTGACTCACAGATGCATTATGCATTACGGATGTTAAAATTTCATTGTTTAAAACGTTTTAATTTTTTATCAAATTCGCAATCTAAAGGCCTTATACATCTGTGTTGTTGAAATAAATTAAAATAGAATTTGTGTCCTATTTGATATTTTAGAAACAAAATTAACATGTTTTTTTTTATCGCTGGTAAACTTCTTTAAGTGTTTCCCACACGGGAACAGTTGAAGGAATGGCTCGCCGGTGTCCAAAGCGCCGAGTGCGCCCCGAACATCGGTATACCCAAAAACCAGCTATACTCTTTCCGCCTTAACGAGAGCACCACGGGATCGCTTGCGCATGCTACCATGTTGTCTCCCTACTTTCTACTCTACTCTGACGGCCGGCACGCCTATGCGGGCGACATAATTAACCTGAGTTAACTTAAACTAACTAACGAAAAGTATTAAATAAATAATAACTTTTTTATCTTAATTTATTTGTTATATAAGAAATATCTTAAAATTATTTCGACTAACATTGACTTTAAGGAGTTCTTAATATACATACAATTAAACAACTATACATATACGACAACTATGTTAATATTTTGAATGCGAAAGTAACTCTGTCAGGCTGTTACGCCTTCACGGCAAAACCACTAAACCAATTTTGATAAAATTTGGTATGAAACAAACTTGAATCCCATGAACATAAATAAGAAATATCAATGAAAAAAAATATAGCTTTAAAATAAAGTGCGTGGCTATATTATACTTTTTATTTAGTGGATGACTGGCCTATCAAACTATTCACACTTGACAAGTTGACAGCTCAAGTGGTCTGCACCTGTAGATCTTAATATGTAAACAATATGGTCTATTATGCAATATCAATCGTGTATATATTTATCTGAAACTCGTAATTAAAGACCTTAATAGCTCAATTCGTATACTGGCATCGATTGAAAGTCACTTTGGTCTATTTGTTATAATTAGTTAGAGAAGTTTTCATTATGTTGTTTGTATTATATATAAACACGCAAAGACAAAACAGTTCTTTACCTTTTTCTGATATGTTTGTGAAACGATTTTCTTTTTCTTTATTTCGTAACAAGCTTCAAATTGTTTGAAACATGTTTTTTCTCAAGTTTTCGATAATGCTTTTGGTTGAATTTTAACGATCTGGCGAACATTAGTAAGGTTAAATAAATAATAATAGGCAGAGCGTCGCTCACTTGCACTTTTTTTTATAGGATCTGTAGGCGGACGAGCATATGAGCCACCTGATGGTAAGTCACCAACGCCCATAAACATCAGCATTGTAGGAAATGTTAACCATCACTTACATCGCCAATGCGCCACCAACATTGGGAACTAAATTTTTATGTCCCTTGTGCCTGTAATTACACTGGCTCACTCACCCTTCAAACCGAAACACAACAATACTAAGTACTGCTGTTTTGCGGTAGAATATCTGATGAGTGGGTGGTGCCTACCCAGACGAGCTGGCACAAAGCCCTACCACCAGCAGAAGCTCGTTCATGTATTGTTCGTCATCAAATTTCGGAACATATGTATTATATTATTATATATTCAGTCTAATAATTCAGTCTAATAAAAAAAAACGATATCTTAAAAAGCAAAAAAGAATTTTGTAAGAGCAAATAATTTTATAGTATTTATTACCTTGTTCAAATTTATTTCTATAACGTATATAACATATATAAATATTACATATATAAATAACATATATATTATAGAATCCGACAACCTCACGTCCTATAGTGCACAATTAAAAAAATCGACTGATATTTTATACGATAAATTTGCGTTTAAAATTACAATATGATTGCATAAATTGTATATTCATTAAGTTTGGTATGTAAATGAATATATAATGAGATTTATAATCGTATGACCATCGGTCTGTTTGTCATAGCATAGCAAAGCAGCCTTGTCAAAACAACTCCTACGTTTGACAAAGTAACTTAAAAATATGGCGTGTTGCGAAACGAGTGACTCAGGGGACAAGTGACACATTGAGTTGTAGTTAAATATTGACAATGTATTAGCAAACAACCAGTGATGGCTTCAGCCGGAGATGGAAAGAGCATGGTGCTTTATTACTTAAGATATTACACGGACAATTTAAGAAGTAAGATAAAATTACTTCATAAGTATGTTAAACTGTCACGTCGGGTGTTTTTTAAATAAGTTTTATTTTAATTTAATTTTATCGTAATTAAATTATTATTTTATAAACTATACCTGCTTAAGTTAAAAAATATATTAACATAACACTAAATAAATACATAAATTGATTGAATAATTTACCAAAATTTTTAGCATTTAAGTAACAGTTGTACCTGAGTCATATATTTGCAAAAATAAGAGATCGTCGGTTATATCATTCATTGAGTTGCACTAAGCCTAAGTGAAATACGCGCTCAACACCTATAATCCCTCGGTCTTTCCCCTATTATTTCATTAAAATCAATAGTTTACTGCGTAAGTTTCATTAAACGTGTAATGTTTTAAAATTAATTATTTTTTGTATATGCATAATCTTTGCAGTAGACATTTTTAAAAGTATTATTATGTGAACGTAGGTATTTCTGTTGGCCCGGTTGTCTGGAAGTTGTGTGTACACTCCCGTGCCTCGGAAAGCACAAGAAGTCGAATGAACTCGTTTGTTATGAAATAGGGAGTGAGTATGTGAGTAAATTGTACTGCACTGCCGTGCCAGAAATCGGTCACGAGGGCATCTTCAGATGCGCCTATGTAAATTGTACCAGGGTAGTATAAACGCGAAGTAACCATATAAATCCTTGCACTGAGTCCATCGTAATAGTTTATTTTGATTAAAAAGGGTTCTTCTAGGAGCAGTAAAAATATAATAAAAACACTTCATATGCATTACATTATAGTGTAATTACAGGCACAAGGGACTCAACATCTTAGTTCCCAAGGTTGGTGGCGCATTGATGATGTAAGCGATGGTTAACATTTCTTACAATACCAATGTCTATGGGCGTTGGTGACAACTTACCATCAGGTTACCATATATGCTCGCCGCCTTCCTATCTATAAAAAAATATAACTATCCTCAGTCACTACCAGGAAATCATGAAAAGAAGAAGATCAATGACACTATCTACTATATCTACTATTTTTTACTCCGTAACAGCCTGTGAATGTCCCACTGCTGGGCTAAAGGCCTCCTCTCCTCTTTTTGAGAAGAAGGTTTTGGAGCTTATTCCACCACGCTGCTCCAATGCGGGTTGGTGGAATACACATGTGGCAGAATTTCAGTGAAATTAGACACATGCAGGTTTCCTCACGATGTTTTCCTTCACCGTAAAGCACGAGATGAATTATAATCACAAATTAAGCACATGAAAATTCAGTGGTGCTTGCCCGGGTTTGAACCCACGATCATCGGTTAATTTTTTACTCACCGAGACGAAAATGAATCCCGGACGGAAAATAAAAATCAAGAAGATGGCCTCGTTAAAATAATCTTACGTCGTTGTTCAGAGTTTTAATGTCAAAGATACCAGGAGCGCATAAACACGAAGTAACTAGCTTAGTGTACCAATTAGTATGAGCGATGTGGCTGCGATGTTCGTATAAATCGTGATCAACATATTTAGTATTTTGTCAGCAATAATTGCATTCCACACGCGAAGGCAATAATTCAAAAACGATTAGAGATCCTTCTCAGAATCAATGTTATGTAAACAGTTTAAAAAAAAACGACACGATTTTAGATTGAATAATATTGTATAACGTAATTCCGTGAAATTTATGCAATTTAATTATATTCAAATACATATTTATACTATTTCCTTAAAGTCATCAAGTTCGTCTGTTAACTGATTTATTAATAAATATATAATATAATAAAAAACCGATTGCATAATAGTTAATTGTAAGAATACATTTGCATATATTAAAAATATTATATATTTATATATTCTTTAATCTTTAAAATATTCTGGTATAACTAAAATGCATAACTAACAATATAAAATGAAACTTAAATAAATTAAGATTCTACTAGCGTAAATTGGGAGAGTCAAGTCAAGATTAGTCCAAAAAGTGTTCCAACAAGGACCAAAATTCTACTATCAAAGTGTCACTTTATCGTAATCGAATCGAAACGTTATCGTTGCCGATACAGTTGCGGATCGGTCGAATCGGGAACGTATCGTAGCCGTTATAAATTACTAGAATTACCTTCAGTCCACGAATTGGCCTACAATAGGCTTTTTCTTACAATAATTTCTTATTATCAATTTAAACGTTGGTGGTCACGATAACAACGGTGGAGGATGGAACAAGCAAATGTTAAGTTTTGAAATTCTTAACTTCAATCTGTTACTGAACTTTCCATGGCACTCAATATTATTGTCCCAAGATTCGTACCCTGGACTTTAAGATTAGCCATATTTGCGAGTTAAAGTAACAACTATCCCATTTTTTAACTTAAATACAACAATAGTTAACAAAAAATAACATTAATATTACTAAAAAGATTTGAAAAATAGAAATGGTCCGAGGGCATTTACAAGAAGCAATGTTTTTATTTAACAAGAAATAGAGACGATCGTTTTAGTATGTTCACGAAAACAATGCTTCTTACTACATCGCATTGTCAAATGGCTGGCATAAGGTCGTAGCGCCCACATGACAAATATTCGACTCTATGTTAAGTTCAAGGTGTTTTGACGAACAATTTTACCTTGGATAAATTAATTAGCTGTTCCCGCAACTTCTTCGGTTTTGAGTTTTCTATTAAAACTATAATAAATATCTTCCATATTCTTAAGCCTCCAAATTTAAATATGATATTTTGCACAAGCGTTTATGTGTCCTTGGTAAGTCCTTTCAGTTTTTAGTCACCAAAGTCCACAACTACGTCAGATTCTCAGTAAGTGTGTTGGTAAATAAGTAAGAACTGGTGGTAGAGCTTTGTGCAAGCTCGTCTGGGTAGGTACCACCTACTCATCAGATATTCTACCGCAAAATAGCAGTACTTGATTTTATTGTGTTCCGGTTTGAAGGGTGAGTGAGCCAGTGTAATAACAGGCACAAGGGACATAACATCTTAGTTCCCACGGTTGGTGGCGCATTGGTGATGTAAGCGATGGTTAACATTTCTTACAATGCCAATGTCTATGGGCGTTGGTGACTTACCATCAGGTGGCCCATATGCTCGTCCGCCTTCCTATTCTATAAAAAAAAAACAAGTAATAAGAATACAATGTGGGACACAACAAACTTAAAACTCTCCATGAAACAGGATTATGAAATATATTAGATAAGCGATATTGACTATAATAATTAAAACATTTAAAGAGCACACGAATCAAAATACCGTATCATCGTAAGTCATTTGTTTTCAGCAAATTATGATTTAATTCATGATGGAAGTTCAAGTTATTGGAATGGTTTTTAACTAGCGTCCGCCCACGTGTGAAAGGAAGGGGAATATGGGCAGCATAAGTTAAGCCAGGGCTTAAGCTATCTCTATTTTAAATTTCTCAAATTCATCGTTTCATTCATTCATCAAAATCCATTCACTAGTTTTTGCTTGAAAGAGTAACAAACATCTATACTCACAAACTTTCGCAATCACAAAATCGCCGTGAAAATTAGCAGATGGTTTATAATTTCATCATAATTTATTTCTTTATTTATTAAATATACCTTACACAACAAATCGGCACTGTTAACAGGTAAGATATATAAATATACATCAGGTAAAAGCTATATGATAACCCTGAACATGTGTACAGATAACTTATATAAAATGAAACAATAGCAAATAGCAACATAAAAAAGGAAAAAATACATATACAGGGTGACTGGTGAATTAGGATCAATATTTTAGGAGCATAATCGGTACATGATTCTCATTCGAATTATGTAAAAAAAATAGGTACTTAATTTTTGACCAAATTTACAAAAATTTTACTTTAAATAAATAAAGTGTGGACATATTTCCGCGGCGCGTGCGGCGTGGTGTTTGCCCCCCGCAACCCCTGCCCCGCGGCTTATTAGTATTAGTAGGTTAGTAGGTTAGTCGGGCGAGCGCCGCCGTAAGGTTCGTCCATCTTCCCGCGCGCGCGCCCCTAGCGATCGATCTTACGCGTATACCTAATGTTTCGTGTGTGAGTGTGACCCGTAATTAGTAATTAGGTATGGCTTATCAATACACAAATGCAGAATAATGTGAGTACTGTGAGTAGTAAAGTGACCCATTCGTGTTAAAGCGTGTGAAAGACAATATGCGTAAACGTGCCGAACTGTGTATCACACGAGCAGGAGCTCACTTTGAACATTTGTTAAGGTTAGTGTAGTTATGTAGGTAAATAGGTAGTTAAATGATTGACAATCGTTGTAAATAAGTATGATTCAATTTTTAAATACGCCGGAAATACCAAGATAGGTAAACAGTTAATTTTTGTCCCAAGTTCATATCATTTACCTAGTCAACAAATTTGTTGCTTAAACGAGTGAAATATTTTGGTATTTTTGCCTGTTCTAAGCCAGGTTTAAAGTATGAAGGGGGATTGGATCATGCTTGTTTATCAAAGGTAGCCTGCTACCCTGTTAACACGCGGCGGCGTTTGGACGTAGGGAAAGTACCGCGCGATAACTAAATGTACATAACGGTGTTGTGTCGTCAGCGCAGCTAGGGCGTCCACATGACGCGTAATTAATTACATAACTTTTAGTTAACTTTACTTAGAAGTTTATTAATATTTATGTTATATGTATTTTTTTTTGGTCATATATGGTCGTCAAATATCACGTCCTTAAGTATTGATACTAATTCACCAGTCACCCTGTATACATGCCTGCCCTAAAATATAACAATTTGAACTAAACTTCTATCAGTTGCAGCATTTCATATCGGTATATGATAATTCGGCATTGTCGACTGGCAACGGAATACGATAACGAATTGCAGTTTGGCATTACGCCAGTCCCGCAACCGTAGTTACGCCGAATGCATACAAATTAACAGGCCTAATAAAACCTTGTCAAGTTTGTACCCACGATAAATTTTACGAAACTAAATGCAAGAGATTAGACGAAATTGCATATTAAAATATTTACACTATAATTAAATACGTGTAATAATAAGTTATTTTTTTCTTAAGACTGTTATGTTTGATAGATATGTAAGAAATCATCCTCCTATAAGAGCCGAGATGGCCCAGTGGTAAGAACGCGTGAATCTTAACCGATGATCGTGGGTTCGAACCCGGGCAAGCACCACTGAATTTTCATGTGCTTAATTTGTGATTATAATTCATCTCGTGCTCTACGGTGAAGGAAAACATCGTGAGGAAACCTACATGTGTCTAATTTCACTGAAATTCTGCCACATGTGTATTCCACCACCCCGCATTGGAGCAGCGTGGTGGAATAAGCTCCAAACCTTCTCTTCAAAAAGGGAGAGGAGACCTTTAGCCCAGCAGTGGAACATTCACAGGCTGTTACGGGATTACCTGTATATGCATATACATATCGGGTTTAGGGGCATGGAATCGCGAATGGAGTCACTGGTAACTAGATTAGAATAGTTTAAACAGAAATTGACAAACAAAGATCTTGTAACTTAATATCAAACAAGCAAAGCCGCGGGCGCACAAACTCGAAGTTATATAAAGTGTGATTACAATAACAGAGCTATATATCAGCATATATATCGTATTATTATATAATGAGGAAATATCGAACCGATCTAAATAGTCATTTTGTTGATGCGTTCGAAATGTCAAAATTTAAATAAACTAATGAATATAGATATTCCAGTTCGCTCGTAAATCATTTAAATATCATCGAAATAATTATTATTAAATATTATAAGTATTCTGGTCTGATGAAGTAATATTAATTGCAAATTATTGTATTAATTTCAAATATATTATAATCAAAATGTGACATAATTAATTACATCACTGTCACTACGTCTGTGTGTCTCAACGCGATAATCTCAAAAACTAACCAACAGATTTTCATACGGTTTGCAGTGGACGGAGTAATTCATGAGGATAGTTAAGGTGTATAATTTTTTTGTTTTTGTATTTTTTTAAATTCATTATAGTTTTGTATGATAAACACTTTACGAATTTAGTAGCATATGTTAGTTACATATATCTCATATATGTATTAGTTATGCGATATACATAACACTGATAAGGTAACTAATACGTGCTAAAATGGTCTAGTTGCTAAAAAAAATAATTACACATTTACTATTAAGACTAATAGTACATAGTAAATTTTACACTTAAACGTCGGTAAGGAATCGAATCAAATATCAATACATTGCGTCGTTGCGCGTAATTCGTTATACTGACTGCATGTTCTGTTGATTGGAGTATATTTTGCAACAACGCCGCGGGCACCAACACTTGGGTATGAATAAAAAAATGTTACTAGATTATTTAAGGGGGGCGTAGACGAAGTAGCCGGGTATGTAGTATAATAAAAATGAAAAATGATTTGAGAATATTCTGTTATTAGCTAAGTAGTTTTAGATATTATATAATATTAGAAAACTATTAAGTCATTAAACTTTTTACATAATGTATTATATAATATTTAATCAATGGTGTATATCATTTAAATCTGGCTTAAATTAAAATATAATACGGACACGCTTATAATTTAAACGATTAGTTTACAAATTACATAAAGAAAGAAAGCCACTTATAATAAGTAATAGTAATTAATTTTATATATTTAATTTCATTTAGATTAGTTAATATGGCAAATTAACTTTAGCTTTAGTAATAATGTCAATTTCAAAGACATCTGCGCAAGAGATATTATTGTGCCACAGGTGCAACACAACTCGAAGATGGGATGGCAATCCGACATGTCCGGAGATAGACCCGCTTTTCAGCTTTCCGAGGAACCGTTCCTAAAAGAACGTAAAACAACCAACTTCATAACCCCCAGCTGTTTTTTTTTTATAGACTAGAATAGTAAGTGGTGAGCAACGCCCATAGGCATTGGCATTGTAAGAAATTTTCCCATGAAAGGTCCCAAGAACCTTGGGAACTAAGATTTTATGTCCCTTATGCCTGTAATGACACTGGCTCACTCACCTTTCAAACCGGAACCCAACAATACTAAGTAATGCTGTTTTTCAGTAGAATATCTGATAAGTGGGTGGTACCAACCCAGACGAGCTTGCACAAAACCCTACCACCAGTAAAACTGATATTGTATCATGATTCGAACCCGGAATTACTAAGTTTGCTTATACAGCTGCGAATCCTGAAACTATCAAAGAGGTTAGCTACTAATTTTAAAGTTGGAACTGAATTGCTCTATTTATATATTTTTTAATTTGCTTTACTAACAAGATCTTGTGATTGCGAGACGGCGATTAGATTGACATTTCATTAGTATTTTTTCTTGACTCATTAGCCATTCGTCGGTTGGTTTACATTCGCTTGTTTCAAGGTTACAGATTATTGCTTTGCCACTAAATTATACAATAATAGGTGACGATTTTTTCAAAGTAAAGTAGCCATTTACATTATGTTCAACCTAAGACCTAACATTAGTGGGAGTGATCTTTATATTGCTTTGCAAGCCCGCTGATGTTGCAGACTCGTTGTCGGTCTTTAGGAAATTAAAATGTGTGCGCAAAAAAGTTAAGTATAAAAATGTTTTTTCCCTAAAGAAGCATCTCTACATATCCACCAATATGAATACATTTTAAAAGGAACCATTATTAGTATTCCTATTTACCCCCCTCTAATTAAACGCAAAGTTTGTGCTTGCAACGGAGACGCCAATAGCCAAGGGCGGGATTGACCTGCGACTTTACATCGCTTGGCGGCCCATAAGTCGTTGCATTGCATGTACATTGCAACACTTACGGTGAGGTCAGGTTGAGGTGATTCAAATCACCAAATGAATCATTCGTTCCTCTACCTTAACTACAATTTGAAATTGTTTAATTTTTAATGTGTAACATAAAGGCAGATGGACGAGATACGATTTCATAGGAGATATCTTCGGGATAGAACTAGTAAACGCCACACTCTAGGTGACGCAGATAGAGCACTTAGAGCCAACAACGAGTCCATTGTCATGACAACTTATGGTAACTGTTTCTTATACGTTCAATGCGTCAACCATAGAATCTTTTATATTTCAACGTACTCAACTTTAAGTTAGTAATCGCGACAGAACACAGAACTTGAGGACAAGGGTATAAACTGCTTAAGAATTTGGATAATGAAAAATCAAAATCAATATACTTTATACAACATTAAAGCTTTAAACATTAATTACACTTACTTATTGATAGTCAAACTAGAAACTATCATTGGTTCGGAAGAAGCCCAGCCCTGAGAAGAATTGGCGTAAGAAACTCAGCGGGTTTTTTTATCAAGTTTCGTTTACAAAATGTACAAAAAAGAAATAGCCAGGCGGCGATCTTGTCATTCCCAAGACGTGCTATTATCCATAAATACTTTAATTGTATAATAACATTTAGCACACAAGCGTTCCTTTACAATTTTTTAAAATTTATCAACTGAGGCATTTTGAACTCTTTCTGGGATTCTGTTGTAGAGCCGTGTACATTGCCCCACAAAAGAGTTACTGACTCTAGGCAGTGAAAACGTTCCTTGAGTGTACCTCAAGTTAGGAATATACCAAGATAGTGAACAATTTAAACGATTAATTGCATCCTTTCAGAAGTATGACTATAAAATACAGGAAGCTATTGCAGACATATATATGTATATATTGATAATTTTGTACGGTACGTGAGAGGCGAGGTGAGACCGACCTTGCGCGTGCGCCGCTCTACATACTTGAAATAAATCGCTTTACCTGCGAATGAATGTAAATGCCGAGAAATAAGTTAAATGTTACATATACAATAAAAGTGAAACTATTTATGTGCTTAAGATTTAATAAATAAATTAAAATAATAGTCAAAATGGCTGAGTGAGCCTGGCAGTGTTACCATGTCGAAAGTAGGTAAATTATTATTTACTTTATAACTATAAATAACTTATTACATATATTGGCACACAAAAACACACAAATAAAAAAAAAACTTCTTTGTAGAATCTACGAGTAAATTCCAAACGCTCTACCTCCTTGTAAACTGTTTGCGTATGTTTATATTACATTTTTGCATTCATGATAAAATTATTCTTTTAAATTCGTAAACGACTACATAAGCCATTGTAATACAGACATACAGGACATAACATCTTGTAACGTGTATATGTTAGCATACAGTCGAAGACGTCTTGTGCAGATAAATCAAATTGGAGACGTTTTTGCATTTGTAGTAGTGTAATACGTATAGTGACTAAAACCGGAAAAAACTAGTTTGCGCTAGCTACCACATGCCTATACTCTCGCTAACGTTGCACTATTACAAACGCAAAAAAATCTCCAAGCTGTTTTCGCTGTAAATTTTTAAGGTGGCATTGTATAAGGCTATGGGCGATGAGATCGACTTATAATAAGAATGGTCAATTTCTTACCTTCCTGAAATAAATTAAAACCAACAACCGAAATATACGACTTGTATGAATAATACTTAGATTTTTAATCATCTATTCGTTTTTATAAAAGCAAATAAACAAAGAAAAGAAATTGTGTATGCGTAGCGTATTCATTACAATATAAAACGACGATTCTTAACCGTGAAATCGAAACAATATACAGATATAATCTGTAATTTGTATTCAAAGTACCATTTCGATATGGTATCCGTCATTGTTCCGATCATTTACTATTAATATTGTTATGATACCACTTGTGTGCCGAGATGGCCCAGTGGTAAGTACGCGTGAAGTTTAACCGATGATCGTGGGTTCAAACCCAAGCACCACTGAATTTTCATGTGCTTAATTTGTGTTTATAATTCATCTCGTGCTTTACGGTGAAGGAAAACATCGTCAGGAAATCTGCATGTGTCTAATTTCACAGAAATTCTGCCACATGTGTATTCCACCAACCCGCATTGGAGTAGCGTGGTGGAATAAGCTCCAAACCTTCTCCTAAAAAGAGGAGATATCTTTAACCCAGCAGTGGGACATTCATAGGCTGTTACGGTTATGGTACCACTTGTTTGAAACTTATACCAGAAGATGTAGCGTGTTTTGGAGAAAGTATATAATATTATTATATAAGTAGCGTTGCAGTTACACTTGCTTTAAATATATACTAGCTAATTGTTCCGGCTTCGCACGGGTAGATAAGAAGAAAAATGTATTTTGGATAGGATTTGCGTAAAATCCGTTCTTAGTGAGCGTCTACGTCGAGGAAGGAGTAACTCTGACAAATTTCAAGTCAATCGGGCGGATAGTTTAGAAGATCTCGTGATGAATGGTATTTTTCTTATATATACATGGATTGACGTGATAAGCGTAAATTTCATGTTCTCGTTTTGAATATAGCGTTTGAATGGTGTTGATCGTTTGAATATTACGTATGTTTACAACAATGGGTTCCTATTTGACGAAAATTAATGTACATCAAGAAACCGTTTAAGCTACGCGTAAAGATCCGATATAATAATTCCTAAATCTTATTACTTAGTATAGAATTTTAAGGTTTTTTGGTAATTTTTACGTCTTATCTAGTCAACCGATTATCATTAAATTGCATGTGTTGTCAGCGTTACAGAAATGAACATAGAGTAGTTGACACTTGACCCGCCACACGCGGACGAACTTACGTCACATAAATGTTTCGCACACAATCCTACCATCCATAATAAGCTGGCATAAAATATGTTTGATATTATTAGACAGATTATAAAATAACTTAGTTCAACTAATTAATTTTATACTCCGCGGTTTAAATTGTGTTTAGTTGTTTCATTTTTTTATTGATTTATTTCTCAAGGCTCCGGGCAATTATCCGAAAAATCAGTGCATTTCCGTTTATAATTTATATCGTGGTGAGAAAGAACGTGAGGAAAGATGCTTATGGTAATATTCTGACACATCAACCAATTAGCGAGACGTAATGGAGGTACCCCCAAAACATTCTTTAATAATAATATCCTGGCTATTATTCACACCCGGCCATCAGATCGAAAACTAAGCAGAGCTTGTACTATGGAAACCAGACAACTGATATACTACATATACTACTTTTCTTTTGTTAATACCTACTTATATAGATAAATTCACCCAGACTCATGACAAACAGACATGTTCGTGCACACAAATGTCTGCCCTGGGTGGGAATCGAACCCACAACCTTCGGCGTGAAAGGCAAGTATCTACCAACCACGCCAACCCGTCAAAACGTCTACATCTTTATAGTGTATAATTCGTATAAATATTTTTTTAATAAATAACTTCATTATTGTAACATGACGATACAATAACTTTTTTTTTTTAATATATAAACTAGCGCTTGACTGTAATCACACCTGTTGAAAAGTGATGATACAGTCTAAGATGGAGCGCGCTTGCCTAGAAGATGCCTATTCAGTCTAGACTTGAAGGTACCCATATTGTAGGTGGTGGGGAAAACGGAGGTCGGGATTCCAGATCTTAGCGGTGCGTATCAGAAACGAGGAAGCAAATCATTTCGTACGTATCTTAGATACGTCAACTACGTATGGGTGCAGATCTTTTATGGGCATTTGAATAAAGAATATTTTGATTTTGATTTTCTATCAAGCATTTTGGTTGTATCTGTGTTTATTTAAAGTGGATTATCAAAGAGCTGCTAGTTGCTACCGAATGGTTCTCGGTTACTTTTATTAATATATTTAAAACATAACATTTGTAATATTTTTATCATAGTGCTATATTTTTAAATAACGAAAGATAAAACTTATCATTACAATCATTAGGAAAAAACGGTTAGTAACATACATAATGTAAACTGTTTGTCTGTTAATGGCAATCTTTGTAACAATGTAATCTACATCTAAGTGTAGGGTCGCCATTTTTAAGTGTTGTAAAATCAGGACTAAAACGCGGATATACGTCCAAGATTTTTTTGTTCACTTCTCGTACTAATGTAAACAAATTGTCGTGTTTGATACACGGATATAGGCTTTTTATTATGTTCAAACAAAAAATAAGAAGGGTTAGTAAGTCAATGATCGCCTTGCAGCAAATGATCTTTACGTGTATTGAGAACATATGTGCGCTTGGAAGCCGTCACCACTTTTATATTTAAAATTGTCGTTTATATTTAAAATCGGTAGACATACGGGCAAATGATGATCTGATCAATTTGGCATTGTAAGAAATATTAACCGTTTCTCACATCGCCAATACGCCACCAAACTTGGATTGTTTCCAAGGTTGGTGGCGTATTGGCGTATTATGGCGCCTTATAATTATAATTATGCCTTATATTAAAGTGTATTATAGTTATTATGGCATATTAATATAATACATAGAAAAAATATGTAAATTATCGCTTTGTCATTATTTATCTGATATCAGACTTACTAAGGAGTCGACACATGCTAGTAATATATTAAATCACTATATAACATAGTATAGGATAGGATGTAATCTTGTTTTTCTTAGTATTGCACGCGCTTACTAGTATATACTTATCTATTTTCTTTTTTGAGTGTGCTGGAAGACATCTCATCGAGGGATAGACATACCTTATATACTAAGTGTTGTTATGACACTTTTTTTTTTCTTTCAGGAACTGTCATTCAACTGTCATAATTAAAAATTAACGTAATTGTTGGATGAAAGCTTGCAGTTTGTATTCAGGACAATGGGATATTTGGCTACCCTACTGGAACGTCACTTGAGATGACCAATAATTAGAAACCGCGTCTCGTTCTAAGTACAAAACGTCCTTGATTTTGTATTTACGTGTAACGCATGTCATTTTACCGTGTCACATAGTTTTTGTCTCATTTTTAAACTCATTCTTATGCTTAAGTTCAAGTTAATTAAAATAAAAGTAATATTTCTCAACGTATTTAAAATTATGTTAAATGACATTGCGTTATTATTATTTTTTTAAACACAGTATAATATTTATCTGCACGAAGGTCTTAAATATATACAAATAATCATTAAAAATAGCTACTGTGCAAATTATTATTTAATTTAAATCTCATGTCAAAAGAACATTAATAAATAAGGTTTATTACTCATAACATTCTACATACAGATAATAAAAACCGTGAACTGCCTCGTTGGTCTAGTGGCTTGATGTACGCCGCAGACCCGGAGGTTCTGCGTTTAATTCCCAGGTCGGGCCAATAAAAATGTTATTAGGTTTTTCTGTCATTAAATTCTCAGTAGCAGCCCGGAGTCTGGAAGTTGGAAGTGTGTTCACTCCCGTGCCTCGGAAAGCACGTAAAGCCGTTGGTCCAGCGCCTGAACTCTTCCCGGTCGTGTCGGATTGCCGTCCCATCGGATTATGAGAGTTAGGGAATAGAGATGCACCTGTGTTTGCGCACACACTTGTGCACTATAATATCTCCTGCGTCGGTCTGGAGGACATTCATAATAGCCGTGGAGTTAGCAATAGTTGATTTTCATACTGGATAGATAATAAATTTAATTTAATTTATTAAAAAATATGTAAATTGGTGGAAAACTGTAACTACTGTGACAACTTTTTTTGTTGGTGCTTTACGTTTAATTAGATACTGTAACGTGAATATTCAAGAGCTCTTTTATGAATATACTTGAGTAAATAATGTTTTGAATTTGATTATTGCTATCAGTAACAGCCTGTTAATGTCCCACTGCTGGGCTAAACCTCCTCTCCCATTTTTGAGGAGAAGGTTTTGGAGCTTCCCATCACGCTGCTCCGATGCTGGTTGGTGGAATACACATGTGGCAGAATCTCAGTGAAATTAGACACATGCAGCTCACGATGATTTCCTTCACCGTCAAGCACGAGATGAATTATAATCACAAATTAAGCACATGATAATTCAGTGGTGCTTGCCCGGTTTGAACCCACGATCATCGGTTAAGATTTACGCGTTCTTAACATTGGACCATCTCGACTTTTTGCGGGTTGGTGAAATTATATTATTGCTATCAAAGCTAGTCATTTTGGTTGTATGTGTGTTTATTTAGACTAGACTATCAACGATCTGTTCATATTTCGTCGACAACCAGATGACCTTGATAAGCTTGATAATAGCTGCCTGAGACAAGACGAAAACCGGACGAAATGGATTCAAGTATTTGACAAAGCGACGAAGGACTTTCAAGGATTCGACTATCAGCCTCGAAGTACCTTGGTATGCCATTTGTATAACCATTATTTATTAATCAGTACAATAATATGAAACAGGTGAAAATGGTGTTAATGTTCTCCTGACCGATCTAGTGGGAGGATTACGGGTACAAAACCTGGCAAGCATTACTGAATTTTTATGGCTTAAGATAAACATAATGAGAAAACCTACGTGTTGAATGAATGTCTTCCACATTCCACATAATTATTGTTCTCTTTGAACCATATTATCGTTTTATTCTGACTTGTCACTATCTGCGGCATTCTGGATACACGTAGCCATAATTTGTATGTAGTATTATATTATGTGTGTATTATTTTTGTTTGTTATTTTATTATATAACAAGTGTACACGGACAGACAAATTGCTACATACGACCATTAATTGTGATTTACTCAAAAATAATTAAGCTAGCTTTTAATTTATCTGTAATTCTCTTCGGTGTATTTTCCATATCACTGTCCAACTCATAACCTGTCTCTATCCAAAGGGCCACATGAATAGTAGGCAGTGGATTACAATATTATCAATAGAGAATTACAATATTATTATAATACTCTATATATTATAATGTCAAATCTTTGACAAGATTACACACAGCCTTGTCATACATCAAAACACGCTACCACTTCGTGACCACCGTGAACACGGTTCAAGGTCACTGCGCATGACCCGCATTTGACAGCTGACACGCGACGTCACTTGTTAAAGATTAAAAATATTCGCTACCGACACGACATCGATGATATAATCTGTGCTCACTTGACTCAAACTCGAAACACATTACATAATTATATCTCTATTTAATATACAATCTCGACTCTCAAATCAATAACTTAATTTATATTAAAACTTTCCATGTAAAAATTATTTAAATATAACAATATTAGTTCTACAACACATGCCAATGTTGCTGTAATTTCATTCGTTTAAAAAAAAAAAACAAATATTCACAAGACACTGAAATATTTAACATAATAAATAAATAAATCACATTCTATCAAACAAATGCACGACATTTTCGCTGTTTTTTTTGTAGTTTATTATTATTAGTATGAGTAATAGTCAGGAGATATCCCACTGTTATGTTTAGATTTTTTTTTATAAATAAGGGCCATCTGACCGTGTTCTCCAACGCCTGTAGACATTGGCTCTGTTAGAACTATTAACCACTCCACACATCGCCAATGCGTCACCCACATTAAACTAGTATGTTATGTGCCTTACGTCTGTAGTTAATCACTCAGTCTACAAACCGGAACACAACAAAACCAAGTATATAGGTAGTTGAAACCTACCCAGACGGGCTATCACAAAGCCCTACCACCAAGTTAAAGTTAAGTCAATTCCATCACGCCGCTTCAACGCAGGTTAATTGGGACACATGGGGCAGGTTTTATAATAGTATATCATTACTTACATATTATGTATTTGTAAATGTCATTGGATAATCTTAAGTACCGTTAGTTTATAATAAACATAGTTCACTACGAGCAATGATTAACGGAGCATCCAAATTAATATCTAAGAACCAACATCGTGGACTAAATACTAGTTTATCTGTTAATAAACCGCGAAGTAATATACATATCATTTTAATTATCAATTTAGAATATTTTCAATTGTATACGGAAGTTATAAAATAAACAAAATGTTTTAATATATTGATTCAGCATCCGAAACATTAAAATACAGTTGCTACCGTTTATAACAGGATATATACGTAAAAAAGAACTAAAAGTAATGTTAGAACAACTATAATAATATATATAATTACTATTTTCCGCCGCGGCCTTGCCCACGTGTTAATTGCCCACGGGAGGGGAAGCGTTATGTCGACACGGCAGTGGCTTCAGGTAAGAACCCGGTTCCGCCTTAAGAGAGCCGGGTACCATTCCGAAAGTTTCCACTGCGTGAAAAAGCGGAGGAGGTACCCTGGGTCATTTTCTGTACCCGTGACAATGTCTCTTTATATTCTTACTTACTTAAATATTTATACACTGTAAGAAATTCATAATGAAAATACAAATATACTTTATTCACGCTATACGAGCACTTTTGAATTGTCATTTTACAAAATTAGTTAAATTTAAGGATAACACAGGTTCGGGATGTAGATTTTTCCGATAAGAACCGACAAGAAACTCCTTTCCGACAGTTAAATTACATTTAAATCTTAATTAAATAAAATTGAAATATTATTTATCCGACATGAAAATTAACGAATAACAACTCTACGACTTTCTGTCGTCTAAACATTTATTGAGTAATGTCTTGTAATAAATTTAGTAATTGACGAACTAATATTACACTAGATTAGCAAGCAAAGTTATTGAGGATCCGAATATTAGGACTATTATAATAAATATTTATTTTTTATTAAATTTAATTAATAAGTGTCTTTTATATTATGTCCCGTGGTAAAATACACTGTAAATATTTATTATGACGATAAAGTAATTATTGTAAAAAAACAACGGACCTCTAACCACAACAAAACTACATTTGAACATAACAATTATGAAATTCTTCGTGCAACGCGATCGCGTGCAAGAAACTTGAATTTACCGAAATTTACAAAACAGGAAACTAACCTGAAATACGGGTAAAAGTACATAAGACACGAGAAAAGTAAATAGAATTAGAATTTAGAAAAAGAAAAGTAAAATTTCTTACATAATTACCATTTTATTTAGATGCAGTACACAACAATTCAACTCCAAATACATATTTACTGTTAGGACTCCACAAAAGAGGTCTATTAAATGTGAGGTCTTGGTTAAGATAAACGATAATAATACAATGTACACAAACCAAAATGGTAACTCTACATTTATTTCAACACTGTTATATGATTCAAAAGCCCTTATAAGTCTATACGAAAAAAAAAAATTAATTGAAAATTATTTATTGTACAGCCCCGTTCCAAGCACGTAGTTTGTCTTTCAAAAGTGTTTAAAGTGAGATGTAATTTAAGCATCACTGAGAACATCATTTTAATGATTATTTTTCCTCATGGTTTTTATTTTTCTATTGATCAGTTTTATACACAGAACACGATTATACGAACTAACATGTAACATAACACTTATAACTAAAATTACACTCTAACTCATAAATCACTCACCATACGAACCGGAACATAACAATACAAAATATAATTGTTTTGAGGTAGATTATATCGCGAGTCGAAGATACCAGATACCATCAGCTACCAGAATGTGTAAAAAAATCCATCACCGGCAAACAAATACACGATATTCATAAAAATATATATCTGCCTACCTCTAGAAAAAATGTACTTAGCCACTCGCCTTTATACCGCATGTGTTCCTCTTATAATTGTATTCGTTTTAATTATGATATTTTTACCGACAGTTCTATAGCATTATTGAAATAAAGTTTAAAAATACTTCGTTGCTGTCATAGATTAGATGCTTTTTTTTACACATAATCAAAAGCGCATGTCGTGTCTACGTCAAGAGAAATGTAATCATTTGAATTTTTTGATTGACATTTTGTTATGTAGACCTACGATTATAAGATAAAATAAAATACAGATATAATTTCGTTAGACAAGACAAAAAAAAATTGCATACCTCGGACACGTGCTTAGGCATGAAAGATATGAACTTTTGCAACTCATTATGATGGGAAAAGTTGCCGGAAGGAGAGCTGTTGGGTGCAGAAAAAAGTCTTGGCTGTGCAACATCCGAGAATGGACGGGAATTGCGAGTGCTGTCGATTTCTTTCGCCTCGCAAAGAACAAGAAGGAGTATTCAAAGCTGACTGCCAAACTTCGCTAGTCAGAGTGGCACTCGAAGAAGAAGAAGAAGACAAGACGATTGACGTCAGAAACGTGTTTCAATATGTTTTGTATTCAACGCGCTGTTTCGGTTTTCCCTTAGTCCAATTTCAACGCCGCTATGATGGTACGAAAATGAACAAAATGTCCTACAAATGACCTTGATCAAGTTGACTCTTAGAGCACTTTTGAATCATCGTTTTACAAGGTTATAATAAATGTAACTCTATCACAGTTTCAGATTGTAGTATGTAAATGTTAGATAGAGAAGAATCGAGAAGAACCTCGGTATTAACAATTAACAATCGATTCAATTCAAAAATTCAAAATCTTTTTTAAACAAAAAAGCAATACAATTTCTTATTGACTGTCAAAGACTTACAACCGTTTCGAAAAGCAACACCTTATATCCGAGAAGAAGAGAAGATTGGGAAAAATAATTCGTAGAAAAGAGAAGGAAGATACGGTCAAAAGCCAGTAAATTTATAATAACATGTACAAGGAAGTGCATAGTCATAATGTCATAGCACAACGATCTTCAATTACATTGTACAATGATTAATGCACACAGCTCCATTAATTAGCACACAAAGATTATTACGAGGCGGACTTCATACGTCATTAGGCATTCCTTACCACCCGGGAAGTTGTGCAACAGAGCATTGTGTCGTGTTACTGTTCGATTCCAATAGATGGCGCTTAGCTTTTCTAGTTACATTATTTAAATGTATGGTTTATGACTGTCGTTATACACACTATATCGTACGTGACATCGTGTGATATTAACGTTAATACAGGAATGGTTTCAGTCCTGACTCTGATTGGGCTATTGTCGTCCCCACACCTAACACAAGCTTTACGATTGATAATATCCTATTTACCCCTCCAATTAATCCTAAGGCTATTTAATAAAATATAGTTATTTAATAAAAACGGGTATTGCTATTAAAAAAATCCTCATACCATCCTACTAAAGTATGCACACCATAAGATTCAATTAGTTGAATTTAAAGGCGCCCATATCTCGATAATATGTGTAGCTTTCCATTGCTGAAATAATTTTAAAATCAGTTTAGTGGTTTAAGTATTACTAATACACAAACTCACATTTACATTTATATTATTATTAGGAATAAAATAGTACGGAATAGTCAGTTCAAAATAAAAAAATAAGTACTGTATAAATTATGAGTAAGTGCACTGGTGGTAAGCTAGCAAGTTGTAACACTTCCCTGTTAAATTGCAATTCCTTATCTTCGTGCAAAAATAAACCAACTCTCCTATTACCAGTGCAGGCACTGAGACGGTGATTTATCTTTTAAACATATTTCCGAACGATTAATCCAAGGTCCAAACGTTTTAACTGCAAATTGTCACAGAATAAGAATAAATTCATATATATTATGTACCGCGTTTATGTTTAAATAATTACTTTATTTATCTGCCAACATTGAAGTTTTCTATTTTTAATATTTAAGTCAATGTGAACATGCGACATAAAATGTAAAAAATAATAATAATTAAGAAATCACAAACACGATTTGGATTGTGTCATCAATTTTAATATTACAAAATATAAATAATTTCTTCATAATTAAACATTTCATTAATAGTATTATTAACTTAATACAGGTGCGGAAATCAAGTAATGTTATTGTAAGCCACAGATGGTCTGCGCGGGCGCATAACGTCACGTCCTTGCGCCCACGCAACCTGATCTTAGAATGAGGTAAACTATATTTACAATACTACAGCCATTTCATTATTTATTGTTAAAGCAATTTGCTTTATTGTTAAAAAACGTTTAAGTTGAGGCTTAGAAGTATTTATATTTTTTTTAACCAAAAAGGCGTAATATTTTTAAATTACAAGATTATATTATAAAGTGATTTGGAGTTAAATTTTCGTTGATTTCCATGTATATGTCATATATACTAAATCTTATATTATGCAGTTTATTAAATGAAATAGTTAATGTAAATAATAAACGACGATTCGAAAGTTTGTAGGTAATCCAAAACTATTAGCTTAGCTTAGTGACAGCCTCTGAATGTGCCACTGCTGGTCTAAAGGCCTCCTCTCCTCTTTTTGAGGAGATGGTTTGGAGCTTATTCCACCACGCTGCTCCAATGCGGGTTGGTGGAATACACATGTGGCAGAATTTCAGTAAAATTAGACACATGCAGGTTTCCTCACGATGTTTTCCTTCACCGTAAAGCACGAGATGAATTATAATTACAAATTAAGCACATGAAAATTCAGCGGTGCTAGCCCCGGTTTGAACCCACGATCATCGGTTAAAATTCCGCGTGAATTGTCTTACCATTGGGCCATCTCAGCTAACTATTGGCATAATGTATATTTCGTTTTTACTAATATCTATATAAATGAAGGTTTCGGCTGTTATAATATAATAGTGTAAGGTTTTAGTGATTTTTAATAATTATTTTGAGATTATTAGAAAATAATCGTAATATTTTAAATTAAATTAACACTGGTTGGAAATTATTGAGCGAAAAAAACTACGAAATATATAAAAAGAAACAAAACACGAAAAGATTGACTCGTTCGATGGTTGTCAGGGTGATTGCAGGAACTCCAATAAAAATTGTAGTAGAATTGTAAAATATTAAATAGTATTAAATTATATAACAAGTTAACTGTGGAAGAGAATAAAATGTGAGACTAAATGTGAAGGATTGTTTTACTGGGGTATTCTTACAATAGTAAGTTTAATATCAAACGCCTTAACTAAGAATGATTGTTTTTCATTCATTGAATGAGAAATATTTTGAGGAGTGTGTCAAATTGGAAGATTGTTTGAAACCTATAAGTTGAATAACATATACTTTGTATTCAGACGGTGCTGGTTAAATGCTAATTTCATTTATAGATATAATTAGTAATAATATTTGATATGGATCATTGTAAAAATATTTGATATGGATCAAATGTTAACACAATACAAACATTAACTTTTACTGGTGGTAGGGCTTTGTGCAAGCTCGTCTGGGTAGGCACCACCCACTCATCAGATATTCTACCGCAAAGCAGCAGTACTTGGTATTATTGTGTTTCGGTTTAAAGGGTGGGTGAGCCAGTGTACTTACAGGCACAAAGGACATAACATCTTAGTCCCCAAGGTTGGTGGCGCATTGGCAATAAAATAAAACACTTCATATGCATTGCAATAGTGTAATTACAGGCACAAGGGACTCAACATCTTAGTTCCCAAGGTTGGTGGCGCATTGGTGATGTAAGCGATGGTTAACATTTCTTACAATGCCAATGTCTATGGGCGTTGGTGACCACTTACGATCAGGCCCATATGCTCGTCCGCCTACCTATAATATAAAAAAAAACTAATTTTAGAATGTGGGTATATATGTGTCACATAAATATTTGATGACGTCATATACTTTGTGACACCACTACAACAACCTTATAAGACAAAAACTCTATATAACACATGACTCATTTTTATAATAACTTTCTAAAATTTCAAAAATTTAGGCTCGGCTCTGTAAAAAAAATTCGCTAAAATACAAGCACTGAGATAAAATTACATACCATCACGTTTAAGTGATAACATGATTCCATTGCAGTGGCGTTTACATTCGTAGTTTCTCCTTCGATACGAGTAATTTGTCTATTAACCTTGGTAGCCTTTAACGACACCGGTACTAGACACCAAACAGCCTGGTATACATAGAATAACAAAGATATTTATATAACAATCAGGCAAGTAGAATTGTATTGCTCTCTGATTGACGCTTCCAGTGTGAAACGCTTCAGCCATTCCTTATATAATCCATGCCTTAAAGGAAGTTAATCATGTATCTGTATATGCCTGGGGTGGAATTCTACTAATTTATAACGATTTCGATACGTTTCTTATTCAATTCCGATTCAATTTTGAATCATCTGTATTTATTCGAATCGGAATTAAACCGATAATATGTTAACATATACCGTTATGTCAAAATCAAACGTTATTGTTAAGTTTTATGGCAATAGTCGATAATTTAATTAAAGAATAGGAAAACGGAAAAACGGCAACGATCACGCTTCGATTCGATTTCGATTGAGTGACATTTTGTGAGTAGAATTGGACCCCTGATGGATATCGACCATGTCAGCCAATTTGATGTGAGATTTAACTGTTTGTGAGCTGCGCTTATTATGGTTCTCAATTTGTGAGCAAATACTGAAGCGCTCTCCATTCCCTCACTCTCATATTGCGATTGGAAAAAAAATCAGGACTTTAAGACTTTCGGAACTAAAGGGATTTTATCTAGCGG
Source organism: Nymphalis urticae (assembly GCA_905147175.2). Taxonomy (NCBI): domain Eukaryota; kingdom Metazoa; phylum Arthropoda; class Insecta; order Lepidoptera; family Nymphalidae; genus Nymphalis; species Nymphalis urticae. Next base: position 966,647 of record LR990007.1, read on the forward strand.
TTATACTAATTCGATCTTTTATGTTAAATTGTTAAGCGGATGTCCAAATGGGCCACCTGGTCGTAAGTGGTCATCACGCATATACATTGGTGCCGTAAGAAATATTAACCATTCCTCGACTCAAAATATTCTGGCTCAATAATATATCAGATACTCATTTACATCGTCCGTGGAAAGGAACGCCAAAATAAATACGAGGCTTAGTAGTTTTTTAAATTAGGAATTATAATGAAAAAAGGATCCTCATTTATTTTAATATGTGAATACATCATAAAGCTTGTGATCAAAGTATTAGAACGAAAAATGAATATTACTTTAACTTATTACAAAGTAAACGCTTCCGACATATAATAAAAAGTAATAATATGCAAAAAAACATAAAATACAGTTTCTCATGTTCGCAAACCAAGGTGACAACTTTGTCCAATCAGAGCGTGCAGATACTATGACGTCACGAATAACGACTCGTGCGCAACGTGACCAGACAACACATAGTTTATTATATGACAATTTATTATAAATTGTGATAATAGATATCTAAAGAAACAAGCCTTCGATTAATGTAGGCTTCACAAAAAAACTAACTTATAATTTTTCTCATTTTTTTCATATACGATTATTTTTAAATCAAAGTATAGAAGAAGAATATAAAATTCAAGCTTTTCACGCAAATAGTCCAAATGTAAAGCGGGTCAACTACTTAGCGCCACGTGTATAATATATTACATACTAAAATCTTCTCCGAAATTGGCTGCAACTTTTGTTACAAGTTCAATGTATATTGGTATTTTTCAGTTAGGCATTACGAATCGTCTCCTCATTTATTATAATATATATAAATATTATATAGATACACACATGGACAATTTAATTTTATAACAACACAAGGAAAAAATGTATCACGTGCAATTGGTAACGGTAGACAATATCTCTCTCTGTATATATATGTACATTACTCTTCTGATTATAAATGGCATCCGACTTGTTTTTGTTTAAATTGTGTTAACGGTTTTTATGCACAAATTCAATAGCTATACGTTCTGTTAAACTAAAAAATCCCGGAAATGTACCAAAGTACGCAAAAAAAAACGAATTAAAAAATTTAAATACATAATATTTCACACTTTTTTGCTCCGTGCGATTTTTCTGATTACAAACTTAATTGTTCTTATAACAAATAGGTTTTTTTTATACGTATTAAACCTCTTTTTATGTAAACGTTACTACAATGTGCTCGTGTTTATTACAAACACTAATATTCTTGTTTTATGTCCATGAAAATGAAATGACTGAAAAACAACTTGTTTCTTCTGAACGCTAATGAAAAATAATCTACATAGAAATAGTACGTCTATTTATTTTGTATTTAAAATAAGTAGGCAGACTGGCAAATCCAATGTCGGGTCATTTGATGTTAAGTAGCACCGGAAATGGACTTGGCACTGTAAGAAATATTAACCATACTGTACATCACCAATGCCCTGAAACATGTCATATCCCTTTTGTGTCGAGTAATACTGGCTGACTTACTTTTCTAACCGGAATTAAATAATACTAAGTATTGCCTACTTGGCGGTAGAATAAAGTGATGAGTGGATAGTACCTACCCTTGGGCTTCCACAAAAATTACCACCGAAATATATTATATATAACTTAATCCTCACAGACATATATGTTGTTATGTATTAATGTCACTGTTTCTATCAATAAAACAATATTATTGTTATATAATTCTTGTAAAATAAATAAATGAATTAAAAGTATATAACAATTGAGTACTTCTAAGAAATTCATATTTGCTTAGCGTCTAATTTTCTCGGTACTTTTTAATAATAACAAGGCTAAAACGTATTAATCCTTAATGGCTGATAGTTAAAGCTATAACATATTCCAACTACAACAGGAGTAAACACAAATAAACAACTTCGACATCGAATTGACGCGATGTCATTGGTCTAGATCTTGAATTATCTATGATATTCACTATGGATTCGCGAGAAAATGACGTTTTTAATGTCCGCGAAGTTGTAATCGAAACTTCGGGTGTGAAATTAAAGTGTTTATAAATAAGTAAGTAGAATATTGTTGTATTATAAATATTGCATAATTGTAATAAATAATAAAATAAATATATTATAAACATTTCAATAAATATTTTATAAAAATCTGGGACAAATATTCAGTACAAGCCTGGGAAATGAAAGATTTTCCACGTGATAAAAAAAGTACATGTACTAAGTATACGTGACACCTTGCGATAGAAAAGTTGAACTCAAATTTAACCTAAAATTTTTATCCTCGTCCAAACGTCTAATGTCGCAAACTATGTCGCTGGCAATGTTACCCTTTGTAAACTGAGAATACCAAACAAAATGGCGCTGGGCAAAAATTGTTTTAAAAACAAAATATACTATTTTCATATAAGCTTTTTACAACCACTTTTAATCGTTATTTTATTAAGTGTTCAACTAAAATTGGGTCGAAGTTTAAGGGGTATTGTAAGAAACGCAAAAAAGCCGAGATGGCCTAGTGGTTAGAACGCGTGAATCTTAACCGATGATCGTGGGTTCAAACCCGGGCAAGCACCACTTCACACCACGGGCAAGTTCATGTGCTTAATTTGTGTTTATAATTCATCTAGTGCTTGACGGTGAAGAAAAACATCGTGAGGAAACCTACATGTGTCTAATTTCATTAAAATTGTGCCACATGTGTATCCTACCAACCCGCATTGGAGCAGCGTGGTGGAATAAGCTCCAAACCTTCTCCTTAAAAGGGAGAGGAGGCCTTAGCCCGGCAGTGAGATATTAACAGGCTGTTACTGTAAGAAACGCAGTAGCTATTCTTAATCATAAGAACGAACGTTAACATCATATTTTTGGGTAAGTATTGCTCAAAACGTCTTCTCGCCAAGGTTTCGACTTATCTTTGTAACTGTCATGGTCTGCCCATTAGACATCGTCTCACGTACCTATGTAACTATGAGACATTGACTGTCTTATACCCAAAATCGTGCTCGCAACTAAAAGAGATAAAATTTACTACCTATCTATTGCGTTACTTGCCAGGATAAAACATCTTATATTTTTAAGAGATATCAGATCAGGTCGAAATATTTTGAAGTTTAAGGGCAAGATAGTGTAACAAAATTTTCACATAGGTTATCTTCTCTGATAACTTACTGGGATAAGTATGCTTACTAAGTATACTATAGTATTAGTACAATTTCTTGTTCTGTAGGCCTATTATATTGAATAAATTCTAAACTCATTGTAGAAAACGATCGTGAAATGTCAGAAATTGATATACGACCGTAATAATTAGTCAACATTTTACGGGTGAGTAATGAAGTGAGCTCTTACAGAATAGCAATATTGTTTAGTCAAGTTTACTCTTCATATGATCATTTGTGTGAAATAAAAAGATTTATAATAACAACAGCTTCTGTATTGCAACAAAGCTAGAAAGAAAAAACACAAAACAAAAGAAAACATTTTGGGGACACAATTTAACGTTTTTCGACGATGTGGGTAATTTACACTTTGATAATAAAAAACCTACGAGTATTTATCTAAGCTGAGGACAATTTTACGAATATATGAAAATATACGGGTATTGATAAAAATATAGTGTTGGTTGGATGGATACAAATTTACCTAATACATAGTAGAATAGTTATGGAAATCTAAATTTAGGTCAATATTTGAAGTTAAAAACACAAACTTAAGTAAACAAGACATATACAAACACAATAAACACACGACCTTGTCGCATTGACTTGAAACATTAAAAGGTTTTGTCAGAAGAGTCGATGTGACATCGTTCTAAATACGTATTAATGGTAATGCAATAGACCTGGATTCTTACTAATGCGTATTGTACCAACATCACGAACAAGCTATTCTCTTTCAAATACAAACGGAATTAGTCGTGACATTTCACAATCGTATTCCCTATTATCATCACCATTAACAATACCTACATCTAAATATTACACAATACTTTAACTTATTCTTGAAATGTGACATGTTTAGTTTTAAAACTAGTTCAAAGTTAGTGATGAGAAATTAACGTTACTCGTAACAAGTTTTTGTTTGACTTCACATGTCAATGTGGAGTCATTTTGCAACTGAATACTAAACCAGCTCCACCGAACTGATTGAACTGAACTTGATGCTGGGCAAATCAATATTATACCGCCCTTAAATTAGTACATAGATTAAATAAATGCTTGTTCTTATAAAGGTTAATTTTTCAATAATAACTTTTTCTATATATTTTTTAAATGGTTGTATGGTGTATACAGTATTAATGCATCATAAATGATGGAATCTAAGATGTTATGTCCTTTGTGCCAATAAACACTGGTTCAACTTTCAAGATGGAATTGACGGCAGGATAAATGATAAGTGCGTAGTACCCATCTACACTGAGAGGAACCCCCACCAAATAAAACAACGTGATCAATTTATAGAACTAACGTGAACATAGTCGCAGGTACACACCTTTATCGCAAAATGCTTGATAAGATCCGATATAAGTTTCAACTTCAAACTGACGAGTACACCTGTAATCGAAGGTCATGAGTTGAAAGTCGTTCTACATTTACCGGTAATTGCTTGGAACCGTACCGTTTTGGTTCACTCTAATGGAGTCATGCTTCACCTAAATTAGAACCAAAACAACAATTGTTCCAAATCCATCTTTGTATAGAACGCCCATTAAAGGAATTTTGTTGTATATGGCTATAAACAATCCGTGCACCTAACTAAACTAACGGCACCTTATTTGTGCACGCGATATTTATACAAGATTTTTTTAATCGTTGTTATTAACAAAGATCCATTATACACTTCAAGACGTAAATTGTCCAAGTGATTGTTGTTATGTAGTTTTTGTATAAATAACGATAGTAACCATATCGGCTGCCAGGTCGCGGCTGCCAAGCTTAATGAAGACTGTACTGCGTATGGTATGTTGTAATGCAAGTCTGCGCGAAAACAGGTGTATCTATTACTTCATTCTCCTTTTTCAATTTGACGGCAAACCGACATGAATTAGCACCAGAAAGAATTTAGATGCAAGACCGTTAGCTTCACTCGATATTTTTTACAGGCCCACCTCAGAATTTGGAATATCGAGATTTCTCACCACAATTTGATTACCTTTCGTTAATTCCCGTTTATTTATGAACTAGATCTTGGGGTCTGCAGCTCCCATTATAATTATAATTTACCCAGTATACTAATCAAGTCATTAACTATATTATTTTATATATATTCTAGTTCGAACTGGTTTTAACCTGCATCACTTTCAGCTCTTTCATTGATGTCTTTAGACAGGTTAGTCTTATTAAGAACCTTACTACATACAACATTTTAAATTAAAAAAGGATGTATGAAGGCTATTACATAAATGAAAAAGTTTTAATTCAAATTCCCTCCATGCTTTTGCAAACATAATCACTTTCTTTGATCAAACTCAAATAACAATACAATAAAAACATCGTAATTACAAACAATTATTACAATCAGACACACTAATTTACAATTGTTTATGGTGGAGTTTGTTGAATATTTTGTTTCTTCGAATCCATAAAGTCAATAAATAAAAGTAATAGTTGGTTATTTATGGTTTTCGCCGTGACCAATCGACTGTGGGAGGATAAACGAAGGTGACATTGAATACCGTAAGGCAATTGAAACATATGTGCATATTTTTTTAGCCGGTTTAAGGTCGAGAAGATGCGTAACAAATACGTACTATAACATATTTTTGTAACATCGTTAAAAGAATAAAATAGTAAAAATTTGAACACTAGTTCTATTTGGATATATTTCAGCTTAAAATTCCAGTAATTTCTTGAAGACAACCTTTGATCAAAAATTAGAGGATACGTAAATTTAAATTGTGTTATATTACTGGTTAATTCACGTTACACATTGTTACTTCGCTCTTGTTAATCGAGCGAAGAAATATACTTAACGTATATATGGATCTGGAAGTCCAAGACTTCAAAACTCTTTTTGGAGTTTCCAGATCCTATTTCTTCAAGCCTCAAAGAGTATATACGTTATTATTATATGTGGCGTTTTAATTACAGAGTTTTAAATAGCCCTGGTCGTATGACTTTGAGCATTGAGTGATATAATAATCGTAATATCTTAGTCATTTTCCTTAAAATAATAATGGATAAAACCTTCAAGTTTTAATTAAGTAACAATTCAGAGATATGGTATTACGTGTGTGTTTTTCTCATGAATTTGTGACCAGTCAGTGTAGGAGGATGCTTAAGGTGACATTGGTATTAACGCCTCCATGACTTTGTTAATCGCATTTGAGGTTGTGTGAATTCATAAAACATATTAATCATAAATTATTGAAAAAGATAAAGAAAAAATTAATTAAAATCCAATTTTATTGGCTTTTATTCTAGTTGTATTAACTCGAACAAATCGTGCGACCAAGATTTGGTTTTCATTGAAATCAGGATCACTTTCATTTTGGAATCATTTTAATAACACTCGGTACGGGTATGTAGCTTGATTCAATTTAAGGGGTAACTTATTAAGGTTTCTTGCATCGGTGAAAAAGTGGAAGCCGTAAAGGGTCATAACGGTTCTTGTATTTGTCGGTTTGCCTTATACAAACTATTTCATCACGGCATATATAAACGTTAATACAAACTTGATTCGACATATTGAAAATAATTGACTAAATATCGTCTAAAATAATAAAAAAAATGTTCGAATTTCAAAGACTGATGTGACTTTTATGAACTCAAAGAGGAGGCAAATGATGTGGAATCGAGAGTTTTGGCACACCTATGACCAGGGTTGGATTGACTGATGACAGATTGACTAATAAAAATTTACAGACGATGTAAGGGAACGAAGTTTGTGGGCTCCTGTTGAGCATAACTGTCAAAATTCAATTTCAAGCTACGTGAACAATGCCGTAGGCACTCCACTACTCACAATGGAATGGAATTTAAAACCTGTTCTAACTGTATAACATTGAAAAAAATCAATTACTCTCTCCTTAAATACTGTTAGCAATATATACTTATTATCTATCTACCGGCGATCATTCTTGAACCGCAATCTATAATAGTTTAAAACAGGGAACAAAAAATCGACCAATCATTTCGCCGTATTTGAAGATGTTCGTTCGTTTTTTTGTTTAGCGCGAGCGCAGGTGGCGCGTAGGTTGGTAGTCAACTGTGAAATGACGTCATATTTGGAGGCTGTATTTAGTTATTTTCCTAAGGATTTTCCGGGATTGTAGTTTTATATACATACATGTTTTCAGTTTTTTTTCTACAACTGATTTTATGCCTGCTGTCTTCCTTATGGTATTATTAAGTTTGTGTATATTTAAAACGATTTGTCACTAGACGTCACCAGAGATTTTTTTGATAACTTAAATGAACCAGTATGAACCAAAATAAACCACTCTTAATCGATAATCTTGAAATTTTGTATAATACTTTTTCCAGCGCTACCGAAAAGTATATGCCCTGCTCTCTCAGGCGCAGGCGAAGCCTCAGGCGGAAACTAGTCAAATATATATAAGGCATTGCCTAATAAACATAGTCCTAATACCTTGAGTGAGGAGCATGGGGTTACGTCTTGTAATTACACTGGCTCAATAACCCTTGACCCCAGTAATAATATATATACTACACAATATGAGCCGGGATAGTTGATAGAGTGGATGTTGAAATATATTTGTTAATAGTTAAGGTTAGATGTTTCTGACTGTTAAATTTGTGTAGTTCAAGCTTATACATTTTTATTAAACGTTTACAATTTATAATTAAAATATTTATAAGTTTCTTTTAGTTTTATAATCAGATGTAATTTAAAATATTTAAGAGTTTAAATCTATTAAGACTTTCACTTGGTGGTAAGTCTTTGTGCAAGCTCTTGTGGGTAGGCACCACCCATTCATCATATATTCTATCGACAAGCAGCATTACTAAGTATCGTTGTGTTCCAAATTGAAGGGTGAGTGAGCTAGTGTACAGGCACAAGGGATCTAACATCATAGTTCCGAAGGTTGGTGACGAGGTTTAATATTTCTTACACCCCTTATGTCTATAAGTAGTAACCACTTACTATCGGGCTACTAAATGAATTATAAACACAAATTAAGCATATGATAGGGTTTTTTTTACCACAAAGTAACTCCTCGGCACTTACCTCGGCGCAGATTTATATTCATCATAATCATCGGCTAATTATATGTGAAGAGTACTCATTCATATCTGTGCCCGATAAAACAAACAATATTTATTGACATAATATCAAATATATAATTTATGATGTAATGCCGACTTCGGAATACTTTCGTCACTAATAAGTTTGTAATAAAAAAAAAAGAAATTAAATAATTGGACTCAAATTTACGACCTCGTTGCGAGGTTAAACTGTCAATAAAAAAATTATTCATCATACTGTTTCATATATGGGTAACAGATTAAAAATCGATGTAAGAGTTTTTATTCCGTTTATTGATATGCTTGAATTGCTATAATTATTTTACGACTACATTAAGCTGAAAAAGTCTTATAATTACATATTAAGTATGATAAAAAAAAATTACACTAGTGACATTAAATAAATTTAAAAATAAGAAAACAAGCTTTCTACAGACAAAAACAAGAGACAACAGTTTTAATTGCTTACGAAATACTTTTTTTGTAATTGATTCTTGTGTCTTAACTTTTTAAATATTATGTCAAAAATGTTTGTTTATTCATAATATTGACATAAAAATGTTCGAAACTGAAATAGAGAATTTGTGAAATCTTTATTGGTTGTTATCAGAGAATCAAACGGCAACACGTTTGTAAGACGTATATATTTTTATTATGACTGCCTCGTTGGTCTAGTGGCTTGCTTTAAGGCCGCAGACCCAGAAGCGGAGGGCCTGGGTTCAATTCCCAGGTCGGGCCAATAAAAAGTTATTGTATTTTTCTGTCAGAAAATTCTCAGTAACAGCCCGGAGTCTGGAAGTTGGAAAAGCACGTAAAGCCGTTGGTCGTGCACCTGAACTCTTTCCGGTCGTGTCGGATTGCCGTCCCATCGGATTATGAGAGTTAGGGAACAGAGAGTGCACCTGTGTTTGTCTGGGTGTAATTATCTATATAAGTACAAAGGAAAAGTAGTATATGTAGTATATCAGTTGTCTGGTTTCAATACTACAAACTCTGCTTAGTTTGGGATCAGATGGCCGTGTGTGAATAATGTCCCAGGATATTATTATAAATGCGAAAGTAACTCTGTCTGCTTGGTTGACTGTATGTCTGTTACGCTTTCACTGCTAAGCCACTAAACCTGATGAAGATGAAATTTAATGATGCAGAGTAGCCCCAAGGAACGACATAGGCTACTTTTTATACCTATCTACTCACTCACTAGTTAATACTAGTCCTCGCCCTCGCTCTAAACTAGTTAATACTAGTAAATACTATACTGTTTATGGGAGACAATATAATCAACGAGTGAGTTTGTCATTTGATATTAAGTCTATTGTCTACATATTAAACATATCCTTAAAATTATAGTCGTCAATAAGCTCGAATCTATTTAAAAGATATATATGAAATTATTAATAGTCACAGCCTGTAAATGTCCCACTCGGGACAACGTCTTGTCACCTATTTCTGCGTCCTTTAAGAGGCTGAATGCGGATTGGTGGCTGTCTCACAATGTTTCCCTTCGAAGACTATCACGAGATGAATCACAAAGACAAATTGGGCACACTAGTGCTTGCCAAGATTGACGTCCTCTATCACTGGTCCAACTATCTATCTCTCTCTATATTATTCTTATTAAATATTTGTCTCAAAATCATTATAAACATACACCGGTAGGAATCAAATGCGTGAACATTCGTGTAAAAAGATACATAACACAGGCGCGATAACATAAAACGTGTCATATTACAGGTGTCCGTTGTCAATGTTCGAACTATGTGAAAATTATATCTATATATTTATTATATATATAAGCCGAGATGGCCCAGTGGTAAGAACGCGTAAATCTTAACCGATGATCGTGGGTTCAAACCCGGGCAAGCACCACTGAATTTTCATGTGCTTAATTTGTGATTATAATTCATCTCGTGCTTTACGGTGAAGGAAAACATCGTGAGGAAACCTGCATGTGTCTAATTTCACTGAAATTCTGCCACATGTGAATTCCACCAACCCGCATTGGAGCAGCGTGGTGGAATAAGCTCCAAACCTTTTCCTCAAAAAAGAGGAGAGGAGGCCTATAGCCCAGCATTGGGACTTTCACAGGCTGTTACAACAAAAAAAAAATTATTATATATGTAAATAACGTAGTTCAGTACCTTTTTACAAGCTTTGATTCAACTTGCAATGTTTTTTTGTTTGCTCGTTCCATCGCAGTACCATTTTACATTGTTTTCAACTTTTGTTGCAACTTGCTCTTATCCTACACAGTTGATTTTTTAAATATCAGTTAAATTCCGATGACAATCGCATTTCATTGTAAGATTCTACCAGTATTGACTCCAGATATGCATATTATGACGTACATTTTTAATAACACATTCGAAACATTAATAATTTCGTTACCTTTTATTTTATTGGAGATAAATATGAAGACAAAAAACATTTTACGAAAATAAGACTTTATACATTAAAATGTCAGTATGTTTTTTAAATCTCAAAAATGTTTTTTTTTTATTATTATTTTTAAGCCAACGGTATTTGTAATAATACCCTTAATATATAGTATGTCTGTAATACAAATATTTATTAAAATGTGATATAATACTTATATTACTTTTAGCTTCTAAATAGAATATACAAAAATATTTCTCTCCTTATTATCGTTATTTTTTTATTGAGCACATTATTTTATAAGACCATTTTAAATTATAAAAAAAGGAAGGATAATAACATTTTAAGACTAGACTAGACTTTTTGTTTAATTTTAAATTACTGTTAGAACAACGGTTAACAGGTAACTCAATTATGTACTCATTTATTAGAAATAACAAATAAATCTTCTCAAAAAAGTGGAGGCTTTGTCCAGCAGCAGGTCACTAACAGGCTTTATATTTTTTTGAGACCCCATTTTTTCGTACTTTAGGCTATTTTATATGAATATTAATATTTCAAAATATACAATTTATAGGGAGTGACGTCAATCTGAGCAAATGAAGCAGAAACCCACAGATAACTTTCAATTCGTTCGGAAAGGTTAGAACGGCGAGAGTAGCAATTCGTATTGTGTAATTACAATCCTTTATTGTACTACGAATATCAGTTAAAAAAATATCTTATATTTTATACATACGTGTATATTTTTTTATAATATTTACAAGTTAAAAATATAAAAAAAAATATTTTTTTTCAAATTTCTTTAATTAAATTATGTTAGTTTATTAAGCCGGGTTCGATTATTTATTCAAATATTATTAATTACTAGTTATCAAATTAAATGAGATTTATGCCTTGTTATTAAAAAAGAGTCCTTTTTTATAACGACAAATAAACAAATAGCTTACCTAAAAACGTATCCGGCAATAAGAGTTCTAGGAAGAATAAAAAACAAAAACACTCACAACTCACAAATATCTGAACTATTAGCTTTTATATATTACACTAGAAAATAATAAAAGCACTTAACTTGCAACCGGCTTATTAAAAACACTAAAAAGCACTTTACATTAAATATGACATTATAAAGTTAACACAACACTATTGGCGCGCAGTTTGACAGTTACAAAACAAGATGGCGGCAACCAGCGACCGTTCTCCTCGGTTCCTCGAGGTCGACTAAATGATTTTAGTTTAAAATTCGCGAGTGAGAGAATGTTACGTAGTCTTAAAGCCTTAGCGAATAATTCCGAAGGAGGCCGCACTGCAAGGAAAACGACTCGGTGCTCGGTTTTTACTCGAATGTAGAGGAAAAGGTGCTGAGTTTTAGACTTGATGATAGAAATGTCGATTTGCTACTTGAGACGCAACAAGGCCCTGTAGAATGACAATTATAACTTACATACTTTAATATCTCGTTTTCTTGATACCTGATAAATGGTAAATAATGATAATTTGTATGTTAGATCACTCGTTTAATATAGAATAATACCTAATTTCATATACTATAACAGAGGCATAATTTTTTAACTGAATCGCAAATGAAATTCGTTGCTATATTAAGTTATTCTGACAGCACGTATTATTTCGCCAAACTTCGGTATTTACGACGGACACTTTTTAGTGATAGTCAATAAAGATTTCAGTAAGATTATTCTGTAAGAACAAATTTAAAATTCATCGCAGATATCGTTCGTGTAATGTCATGATATTTGATATCAATATCGATAATAATTATAACATTTCTAGAATACACGTATCAAAATAGTATATCACTGGTTGCCACCCGGAAAAGATTGCCAACTACATTTAACGGATGGCAAGAAGGTACCACTTGATCGGCATTGAAGGAAAACATCTTGAGGAAACTTGCATTTGTTTTATTTCTGCAACGTGTGTATCCACCAACCTATAATACTAAGCATAAGTTCCAAGCTTTCTCCACAAGAGTAGGTCGTCTCTTACGTTTGCCCAGCTGTGGTCTTATTTACATCTATTTTTATTGGATATATTATATTGCACAAGCGTTTGCGCAAATATTTTCTGTTTCCTCACTCTAATAATCCGAGCAGGACAGGTTTACGTGATTCCCGAGACATGGGAGTGTATACTTCAAACTTCCAACAGAAAAGCTCAAAATATTTTATTGGCCCGACTTAAGTTTTGAACCTAGTACCTCGGGATCCCCGGCCTTATATCTAGCAACTAGACCAACGAGTTAGTAAATATAAGAAACAATCAACAAATTAATATATAAAATAACGCACTACACCATAATCGATTTTTTATTACGATTTCCATAATTAACTTAATGATATAACTTAACCAGGTTACAAAGTCACAATTCCCAATACTAATAAAACATAAATCGAGGCGTGTGTCACGCAAACAATTCTAATAACAATTGGCCGGGTTATCTGTCATCTTGGACGTTATTAAATAAGCCCTAGGCCAGAGGTTGTTATACAGTCACGAAATGTTTTATTAATTTAACAATAAACGTATTCCATTGTTATTTTGTTTTTATATTGAGCTTCAATATAAGCAAATTACCACTTGATGCTGAACGATAATACTTATAAACATTGGTAATGTGTAAATCAAAACCAGCTGAGTTTCTTTTGTTGGTTCGTTCTACTCTTTTTATCTTACGGTAGTAAGTTTTTGCCAGTCAGTAAGTTTAATGTTCTGCACATTTGGGGTTAACAATTACTGTCGTCCGCATCACCAGCCACCACCACCACATTTTCCATAAACAAGCCGTTTCTCACTGAGACAAGAGGTCAGACAGGTCAGGTGAGACAGAGGACAAAGTAAGAAGTCAGTGCTTACCGTCATTTTTTTCTATAAAATCGTTAGGCGGACGAGCAAATGGGCCTCCTAATGGTAAGTGGTCACTACCACACAGACATTGGCGCTGTAAGAAATATTAAACATGCTTTACATCTCCAATGCTCCATTAAACTTGGAAACTAAAATGTTATGTCCCTCGTGCGTATCACCCTTCAAAACAGAACACAACAATACTAGTATTGCTGTTTTGCGGTAGAATATCTGATGAGTAGGTGGTACCTACCCAGACGAGCTTGCACAAAGCTCTTCGACCTTCAATATCTATACATATATTTTAAATCAAATAATTTACTGTAATACTGACTCCACACCATGGGAGTTAAAATACCATAGCGTGTGGTCCCAGATAGGACCGTATTTCGTTAGCTCATTTTTGTTTATTATAGTGACAACACTCATCAATACAAAAATATGTGCGCCGTTTAATTACACTAGTAACAGCCTGTGAATGTCCCACTGCTGGGCTAAAGGCCTCCTCTCCTCTTTTTGAGGAGAAGGTTTGGAGCTTATTCCACCACGCTGCTCCAATGCGGGTTGGTGGAAATTTACACTAGATATGTATGTAATTTTTTAAAACGATTTGTTATATTAAATCTAAACATTATATTTTACTAGCATTATAAACAAATCTAAATCTAAATTTTCTATCCGTGCAGTGCCGGAGAAAGAATACATTTCAATGTCCCTCTTTTTCCCATGGGTGTCGTAAGAGGCGACTAAGGGATATCTGAGCGACCATCTGCTCATCTGGTGGTAGGATGGTAAACATCCGCCTGGCTTGTTACCACCGTACGCATGGTGAAAATCTCGTGAAGTGGCTTGCAGCCGCGTTTCGAGGCCAGCCAGCGTACAGCCAGTAACCGAGCGAGCATTGTCGCGATGGGTGTGCCGGGGGAAACTGTATTGCCCTGCCGGACAGGGAGACCCGAAGAAACGGCTATTCCGCTGGCCGCCTGTGGCATAGTACAGGGGCCCGAGCGTGCCTAAGCACCATGCGAGGCTGTCCCACCAGGCCACGCATAATCTCGGGGTGGACCGTCGTGCCGGTTGGTGACCGGAAGGTGGGGTCCCGGCGGCTACTTCCGGGAGAGTTCGGGGGCCCTTCCGTCCGGCAGGTCAGTGTAGTTTCCCTTTTGGCAACCACTTGGGGAAACACGCCTTCACACTTTGTCCATCCCTATCGTGGCAATACGTCGCTCGCTTCACGTCTCTTTTCCATTTTTTTTTCCAAAAAGTAGCGTAACAAAGAAGAAATAACGGTCGTACAGCGGTGCACACCCCCACCATACCCACGATGTTTGAGGTCGAGTTCACTAACATCCGTGGACTCCACGCTAACCTCAACGCTGTCCTCCACCATCTCGAGACAGCACGGCCAGCAATGTTGTTTCTAACGGAGACACAAATACTCCGTCCTGCCGATACCAGCTACCTTAATTATCCCGGCTACATGATTGAAGAATCCTTCAAAGCGAAAGCCGGAGTATGCCTGTTCGTCAGGACGGATGTTTGCTGTCACCGACTGCGCTGCTTGGAGGACCCCTCCTTGTCCATGTTGTCCATCTGATTCTACGTGGTCTACGTATGCCTCTACAGATTCCACAATGGTGACTTGGAGACAAGCCGATTATTTGACCATCTTAGTCGGGTGGCAGATGCTGCGCAAGAGCAGTTTTCTAACGCGGAATTGGTGTTTTTGGGGGATTTTAATGCTCAGCATGAATCATGGTTGAAGTCCCTCAAACCTGACCATGCTGGAAGGACTGCTCATGCTTTTGCTCTCACACATGACTTGACCCAACTGGTTGATCAGCCCACCAGGATCCCAGACATTGATGGGCAAGCGCCTTCTCTACTGGACCTTCTGCTGACTTCTCACCCGGTGGAATATCAGGTTGTGGTTCAACCCCACTTGGTTCTTCGGATCACAGCCTCATATCTACCAAAGTGCCACAGGCCAACCTGCCGCCACCAGCGGTATGCAAACGTCGCGTTTGGCACTACAAGTCGGCAGATCCTTGGAAGGAACGATGCTTCAGTGGGAATGACCCGACAGCTAGTGCCGCTGCTGTTGCTGGCGAGATTATGTTGGGAATGGAATACTACATTCCTAGCTCAGATCTCGACAGTAGGGGTGCGCGTAACCGTTGGTTCTTAAGCAGGCGGCATATCGAGAGTGGATCAATTGCTACATTAGCGGGGCATCTAACATTGACTTACTGAAAGCAAACTACAATAAAAACTCCAAGTCCTGTAGGAAGGCTTACACGAGAGCGGATGCACAACGCATTGTACAGATTGGTCATGACCTTATTTCACATCCTAGGGGCTCCCGTAGCTTCTGGCGTCTGACCAAGTCTGTGCAAACCAATTTCTGCCAACCTTCGCTGCCACCGCTCAGAAATCCGGACGAATCGCTAGCTCTCAGTCAGCAAGAGAAAGCTGATCTCCTGGCTAAACTCTTTGCCGATAACTCCGTCATCGATGATTGTAGTGCGCTGCCACCAGTAATAGCTTCATGTGGCCACACGATGCCTGACATCAAAATCAGGCAGCGTGATGTGCGTGCGGAGCTGCAATCACTTGATGTACGGAAAGCTAGCGGTCCCGATGGAATACCAGCCATAGTGCTGAAGAAGTGCGCGGCGGAGCTGTCTCCCGTGTTAACGCGCCTGTTCCAACTTTCTCTTTCTTCGGGATGTGTGCCAGTGGCTTGGAGAAGAGCTAATGTGCAAGCGGTTCCCAAAAAAGGGGATCGGTCTGACCCGGCAAATTATCGGCCAATAGCTATCACCTCAGTACTTTGTAAGGTGATGGAACGAATTCTAAACAACCAACTGATACATTACCTAGAAGATCACTGTTTAATTAATGATCGTCAGTACGGATTTCGACCAAAACGCGTCTACAGGTGATCTTCTAGCGTACGTAACACACCTCTAGGGTGATGCTATCGACAAGCATGGGGAATCGTTGGCTGTCAGCCTCGATATCTCCAAGGCTTTCGACAGGGTCTGGCACAGAAGTCTTTTCTCCAAGCTGCCGGCATATGGTCTGCCTGCTCAGCTTTGCACCTGGATTTCCAGCTTCCTACACAAGCGCAGCCTTCGTGTTTTAGTTGATGGTTGCGCTTCACAATTCTATGTAGTGAATGCTGGGGTCCCCCAAGGATCTGTGCTATCTCCCACTCTCTTTCTTTTGCATATCAATGATATGCTCTCTCTCGGGAACATTCATTGCTATGCAGACGATAGTACAGTGCATGGTTGATACCACGGACGCGCAGTGGCTGGTCGAGCGGAAATTAGGGAGAGACGGGAGAATCTTGTCATCGAACTCAATAGGACGTTAGAGCTTATCGCCAAATGGGGCTCAGATAATCTTGTTGAGTTTAATGCCAAGAAAACACAGGTATGCGCTCTCACAGCGAAAAAGTCACCATTTTCCCCTCTTCACTCCTCTGTGGCACTCCGCTGGTGATACAAAGCAAAATCGCCATGCTGGGGATGGACGTTCGCTGCGACCTTAGTCCAAGGGATTACATCGAGGCTGTTATAAAAACAGCTTCACGGAAACTCGGAGTTCTGAACAAGGTGCGGCGTTTTTTCACGCCACAACAACTGTGCCTGTTGTACAAAACACAGGTACGGTCCTGCGTTGAATATTGCTCGCACCTTTGGGATGGCTCCGCTAAGTACCTACTTGAGGCCTTGGATCGGTTGCAGCGACGCGCGGTTCGCATTATTGGCGACGTAAAGGTCACAAACACCCTCGAGCCTTTACAATTGCGTCGAGAGATAGCAGCGCTGAGCGTTTTCTATCGACTGTATCACGGCGAGTGCTCCGAGGAATTATTCTCCCTAATTCCTGCTTCCCCCTTCCTTTACAAGTCTACGCGTCCTGGCTCTCGATGTCACCGACTGTGACATCAATTCTATCGCGCACAAAGAAATTTGGCAACTCCTTTCCTTGTCGCACTTCCAAAAAATGGAATTCCCTACCAGCACACGTGTTCCCCTCCTATTACAACCTGGGTTCCTTCAAACGAAGCGTGAAGAGGCATCTTGCGGGCCGGCAAGGCGAGGGCGGCTAGTGCAGAATCTTCTTCCCGTCTGTACTGGTCGTCGTCGCGTTTGGACTCTACTACCACTTAACATCAGGTGGAGTAGAGTCATTTGCCCTCCCGGAAAATATATATAAAAAAAAAATAGATTTTGATGAAATTTGGTATATGGTAAGCCCAGTTGCAGTGTCTATAGGCGGTGGTAGTCACTTTCGATCAGGTGAGCCTACTGTCCGTTTGCTTTCCTTTTTTACCTAACACCTGTCTCCCTCCTAACTAAACTAGTCTATAATTAGACTTATGACATGGTTTCAGACAATAATCTCTCGAATGCATAATATACGGACTCTTAAATCATTAATTTCTAACAGTCAGAAATGCAATCTATGTAATATGTTCTTAATAAAATAATTAAATCAAATCCAAATATACTTTATTCAAGAAGGCCTTTGAATCGTCATTTACAGTATTATATACCGGCTCGAAATGTTACATAATTCTGTAAATGAAAATCTACCGAAAAGAACCGGAACTGTTTACCAAAGCACATAAGAAATAACATTCATTATATAGTCCAATCGTTGGTCCTTTAGATAATATTACTTAAATCATATATGACGGCACGCACTCGACGGAAAATTAAGTTAAACAAATAATATACCTACAAATCATACTAAATTATAGAATGAAAAAGAGCAAAAAGTTATTGTGAGATAAGGAATAAAAAGTAATGAATATGACTTGTAAGCTTTAGACTTGACAATTTGTATGTTTTTAAGTTCACAATTAGTTTGCTTACATTTCTGAAGAAATGACTCCTTATATAGTCATACTCCTGTTTAATTAAAAGTTAACTCTTAAAAACAGTTTTAAATCGTAATAGATGTAAACCTTCTAAAGGCTTATAATTTAAATTCTACCGAAAAGAACAAGCAAGACTTATTGTACGATTAAACAAACGAAATATTATCATTATCCTATTCTCAGGTCATATTACGGATGGAATGGAAAATCCGCGGAAAAATGCATTAGATCATCACCTATACTTAGAAATAATACATTTGCTTTGAATATAAATTTACTTAAATTTAATAGTTAAAATCTGTCACTTTTTGTAGTCTTATTAGTATTAAAGTTAAATTATTAAGAAAGAAGGAACTGGTGGTAGGGCTTTGTGCAAGCTCGTAGGTGTGTGCTCGTGGGTGTCCACCCACTCATCAGATATTCTACCGCAAAACAGCAGTACTTTATACTGTTGTGTTCCGGTTTGAAGGGTAAGTGAGCCAGTGTAATTACAGGCACAAGGGACATAAAATCTTAGTTCCCAAGGTTGGTGGCGCATTGGCTATGTAAGCGATGGTTGACATTTCTTACAATGTCAATGTCTAAGGGCGTTGGTGACCACTTATCATCAGGTGGCCTATATGCTCGTCCGCCTTCCTATTCTATAAAAAAAAAAGAAATTTGTCTTTACTGTACAGAAAACAAATAGACATAAACTTGAGTTATAGTGGACCATATAATATATATAATAAAAATTTATTTATTGAACAATATAAGCAACCAAATTACAATTAAATGATGGCACTACAAAAACCACGAAAGTTTATCTTGAAGTTATAGTTATAAGTTAAAGTTTATAGATGTATATATTATATAAATAGACATGTTTTAAATACTTTCGTATTTGTTCCCCTCTATTTCTCAATCAATTCTATTTTCTTAGTTTGGTAGTTGATTGACGAGCTTTAGTGCTATCATCATGTTTTCCTGAATTTTTCAAATAATTATCTTTGAATTTCGCCCACTGAATTAACACTAATTCTATGTTATATTTGACAAGATTAATATTTGACAAATAACAATTTAAATAAATTGTATGGTATTGGCTGATTTTATTGACTCCAGTACCTAGATATATTAAAATAAAATATAAATTGAATATTGTTTACATATTTTACAATCGTGACCAAAATATTTTTATAGCTGTTTTAAAAATTTTATAGGAGACTAATATCTTGGAAAAAAAAAAATATTTAAATTATTTGTATTAGTATCGCCATCTAGTAATGAATAGAAAAAACAGTTCACAAATAATTTTCATGTCATGTAGCGACATCTATTGAAAAATGTTTTACTTAAGACGCGCTCTTTTACAAAGGAATAAGCTATGGGAAAAGCAAACTTGCGCATTATGCTACCGAGTATAAAAATCACAATTATATATGAGACTAGTTTGAAAAGAAGGACATTTTCATATTGGCGGTTATCCATTTGCAAGCCCCATTGACATTTTCCAACGCATTACATACTAGATATAAATGTAGTGTACATCCGAAATGTGACATATTTGACCTAATTTTATCGTAAAAATTTATTTTTAAACAATACAGTGTACAAATAAAAGCAATACAATATAATAAAAAAGTTAACATAATGTCAAATTATATAGGTATTTAGTGTGACCTTTTACAACTACTAGAGTGATTCCATATATTTTTTATTCTAAATTCAATTTAATAATAGTTTCGTAAGTAATAAATAATCGTGAAACCTCTTTTTTATATTATAACATGTTATTTAATATAGAGTTTATTTGAAATTATTAAATATTTTAAAATATATCCTTGTTATTGTTGTTAAAAATATAGAGATATTTTCATTTATAAAAAAATGTCATTTGTAAAATGCTGTTTCGAATCCACCGAAGGACATGATTTTCTAGATTCATTCGTACAAAAGTGCACTGATCCTGGATGTAAGTATCATAACAAGATCAACCTATTTTTATTTGGATTTTTTAAATTATTCTGTAATTAGATTAGACGTGCCAATTGCATGCCGCTGACAAATATCTTACTATTCTTAATTAAATTTTGGCACGCGCAACTCTTCTTATTGATTGAATACCTACCTTAAACTAGTGCCGCCAAATTGGATATCCGGTATCATTTCCGGTTTCGTTCCGAAAATGGATTGAAATTTTAATATTTTTAATAAGGTAAGTCAAATTGTTTTATAAAGTTTGAAAACAGTAATCTAATATATTAAACAAATAACATAGTATAAATATTTAAAATTAGGTTAACTAAAAGTATTATTTATTTAATAAACTAATCATAATCGTATTGACGATGCACATTCAAAACGCTAGGACATTTTAAAAAAAATTATGATTTGTGTGAGTCAGACGTATTCGAAGTTATAAAACTGTTTATTAAGTGGTAAAAGATTCTTTGGTTGAAGGAATAGTTTAATTTCACTTATGGCGCAAGGTAAGATATAATTTATTATATTGATTACCTAATTAACATAAAAAACTTAAGCTTACTTTTGTTGACATCTGTTTTGGTAGCGCCATTTTGGTATTTGTCACTCAATAGCTGTCATTCGGTTCATTCGCGTTTTTCTCTCTCGAAGCATAAGATAATTTTAAGAACTAAACATAAATCATACGATTATGAAATGTTTTTGTGTAAAAAAGTGAACAACTATAACAATATATCATCGTGTAGTGTAAGTTAGTGTGATATTCATTCAACTTCCGTGAAAAAAGTTGCTACATCAATATGACTACCACAACTGTACAAAACCCGACAAAAACAACCAACGCTACACCAGCAAAGTCTCAGAAGAATTATGGAAAGATAGTGTTGACGTTACACAATTGCTTACTTCCTGAATCCACTTTCAAAGAAACTCCGTCACAAGCCGATGGCTTGGACATAGAGACCGAGACTGACCTACGTATTCTCGGCTGCGAAATGATACAAACAGCAGGAATATTATTAAAACTACCTCAAGTTGCCATGGCCACTGGTCAAATGTACTTACAAAGATTCTATTATTCCAAATCTTTTGTAAGATATCCCATGGAGACAACTGCCATGGGCAGCATTTATTTAGCGTCCAAGGTTGAAGAGAAACCTTGTAGAATACGTGACGTCATCAATGTATTCCACCATATCAAACAAGTGAGAGCCCAGAAGCCAATTTCGCCTTTAATAGTTGACCAAAATTACATTGAACTAAAAAATCAGGTCATTAAAGCTGAGCGGCGTATTTTAAAAGAATTAGGATTCTGTGTGCATGTGAAACACCCACACAAACTCATTGTAGTCTATCTGCAGCTATTACAGTATGAGAAGAATAAGCAGTTAATGCAAATGGCTTGGAATTATATGAATGATGCTTTAAGGACTGATGTTTTCATGAGATTTCCTCCTGAGACGATCGCTTGTGCCTGCATCTATTTAACGTCTCGTAAAATCGGGTTACCATTACCCAACAATCCACACTGGTTCCTCCTATTTAAGGTGACCGAAGAAGACATAAGGGAGGTGTGCCAAAAGATTTTAAATCTTTACAAAAGGTCTAAAGTCAATCCTGAAGAGCTAGATGGTAAGGTTGATGGTTTGAGAAAGATCTATCAAGCAAACAAATATATACAGGCTCAAAAGGAACGTGAAGCTAAAATTGAAGAGAAAAAAGCTGAATCTCCCACAGCCTCTACTTCAAAAGATTCTAAGCGCGATTCAAAGAAAGATAAATCTCCGAAAACTCCACCATTATCGTCTAAGTATCATGGTAGTCATAAGAAAAGAGAACGAAGATCTCGTTCTCCATATGATAGAAAAAGGGATTATTCAAATAAAAGACATAAATCTAGGTCTAGGGATAGAGAAATCGATAGGTCAAGAGAGAGGAGATCTGATGATAAAAGAAGTCGTGTATCATCGAGGAAGTATGACGATTATGATAGATCGAAGGCAAGGGATAGAGATGACAAGAGGAAACATTAAATGTTAATTTTAAGACTTGAATAATATTACAATAAAGTATCTTTTAACTGCAGTGGTTTTATTATTGAATTTTGTCCATTTAGTATATATTTGAATTATGATAATTAATATTGGTATTAAGGTATACTTAATTCCAATCGGTAGCAGTTTTTCAAGCACAATTTATTGGAATTTTATAGAATTATTTGAAATGTAAAGCTGCCATCATTTAATGTAAACTCTACTGAAAACTCTTAGAAAGTCAATAGTTACTCACTTATTCCAATTAATTTTTATATATAGATATGTTAATAAAATACAATTACCTATCTGAAAATCAACATATAATAACTCCATGCTTTGTTATAAGATTTAAATTTCAATTTGATATTGTGTATAGAATTTACTTTAAATATCATCAATTACGAGCGAGTTACAAACATTTTGGCTTTAGCATGTTTAATACAACCGGTACTCATTTAATTTCCAATAGCTTATATTTTAGTTTAAACCACTATTAATTTAATACATTAGAATTATTTAAGGAATATACAAAAATAAAAATAAAAATTATTTCTTTTATTTATTGTTTCTTTATTGTAGTAGTAATTTGTAACAGGATGTATTTAACTTTTATACCCATATGAAACATGATGATAAAATTTTATAAATCAAATTATAGTTTATTCAAGTAAGCTGTTACAAGCTATCTTGAATTGTAGTTTTAAAAAATTATATTAAATGTAAAGATACCATCTGTCGAGAAAGTAGGATCTAGGAAAATCAAGGGCATCACAATATATATAACTTTTTAATCTATAAGATTGCATAGTAATGCTATAGTAATAAATACTATAAAATATATCCTGCATAAAAATTAGCAAATTCTAAGTCAATGGATTTTTCATTTTAATTTTACTTTGGCAAATCTATTTTTAAACTAATGTTTATAAACAGTCAGGGGTGCCATATTTCATATTGATTATTGTAAATATTTTTGTCAGTAGGGTTTTTTTCGAGTGACAAACTAAGAATGATAATTATTATTTCTTTCTTATATTCTAAATACTTGACAATAATTATAAATCATATCCAGGACATTAAAAAAATATTAATCACCTGATTATGACTATGGTGAAGACGGAACAGTACAATATATAATTTCAATTATAATACTGGTGGTAGGGCTTTGTGCAAGCTCGTCTAGGTAGGTACTAGTCTTTAGATATTCTACAGTGAAACAGCAGTACTTGGTATTGTTGGGATCGGTTTGAAGGGTGAGCAAGCCAGTGTAATTACAGGCACAAGGGGCATAACATCTTAGTTCCCAAGGTTGGTGGTGCATTGGCGATATAAGTTATGGTTAACATTTCTTACAATGCCAATGTCTATGGGCGTTGGTGACCACTTTCCATCAAGTGGGCCATATTATACCTATACTATAAAAAAAACATATTTTTATTATCTCTTTTTAATATCACTTTCTGTCATTTTTTGTCTCATCAACAACCAGTCCTGTCATACTATTATATATTAACTTTTCAATGTCTTGGAAACTACATATATATATAAAGTTAAGTATGGTAATATTTTTTGTGATATTACTATTATTTTGTTTTTTTTTATATCTTAAAGGTATAAAGGTATAAAATAGTTTTTCCCTTTACCTCTCAAAAATTTTGAAATCCCATAAAGATCCTAAAAATCACTCTGATTGTGGCATTTTAAAAGCCTAATACATGTATGAATTAATTTTAGAACTTAGGGTGCTTGAATAATAATAATATCAAATGAGTTTGTAGGTAATTTGTGTTATATAGTAGAATGATATATAGGCGGAGTGTGTGTCTGTTCTTTTTAAATTATTTATTACAAAAGAATCCACAGATTCAGCGTCCGTGTGGTTAGTTAGCTCAATTTTTATATTTTACTCTTATATAATATTTTTTTGAACTCATGTCGGTTCGCAGTCTCATCGGATTATGAGATTTAGGGAATAGACAGTGCATCTGTGTTTGCATACAAACTTGTGCACTATAATATGTCTTGCACAGTTGAC
Organism: Nymphalis urticae; assembly: GCA_905147175.2. Taxonomy (NCBI): domain Eukaryota; kingdom Metazoa; phylum Arthropoda; class Insecta; order Lepidoptera; family Nymphalidae; genus Nymphalis; species Nymphalis urticae. The sequence continues at coordinate 991,042 of LR990007.1, forward strand.
CTAATCTCCCTTGAGATTGGTCATCATTATTATTATTACTATAGTTTTATCTGTTACAGTATAATGACAATAGAAATTGTTCTTGTATGTAACTACATTGTAAGTACAAACTGACTGTTCTATAGTCTTCTTTGGTCTTCTGCATTTAAGTTCTTCATCCCCTTATCTATCTTATGATGTGAGCAGCACATTACCTGGGGAGCATCACTGTTCAAAGTCGCTCCTCCCAACTCCAGCAAGCTGTTCTATAACGGTCAGTTGCCAATTCGATGGTGTAACAATTTGATGTGACTGATAGGAGCAGAGGGAGTATTTACCATCTTCCGTGTAGTATGTACGTAATACATATGTGGAAAGCAACGTCTCCTTTAGGGATCTGTACGGCGAGAGGATAAATATTTGATTACTTAATAATCCGTTTAAAAATGTACATACAATATAATACATTTACATAATGGTTGTTTTTTTTTTTAATTAAAATAATTAGTAACGAAATGTTCGCTACGTTTGTTCTTAGTAATCTAATATCTATATAGGCCCTACCTTTTTTGAAGTTATGAAAATTCGTCGTATTTCTTTAAGCTCTGTGGGTGAGCCACTCTGTATAAAGTTTTGTGTCCATAAATAATAATGAAGAAGGCCTTTGCAGAAAGCGTGTCAGTTGTAACTGAAATGTAAAGGGCACGTTGAATTTTTCCATAAATAATTCCGTTTGCCAATCTCGTGTTTTCAAATAAATAATATCGGAGTATGTTGTGTTTATAAAATTATTGTTAGGATGTATCCGATATTTTAAATAAACTAATAATAATATATGCAGTTCGTAATGTTGGAAACAATTAAATAACGCTTACTTCGTTTAAAAAAACAGCTGATTGGCTCGACTTCGATGACAAATATTTGTGTTAGCACATACAACAGACCAATAATTACTTTCAGTAATTAAAGGTCAGCCCCGGATTGCTTTTTTTATTATTACTGTAATAAAAAATACATCACTATGGTTCGATTTCAATAAATCGGACTTTTATAGACGTAAATAAATAAATATAATAATATATATAATTTCAACTTAAAAAGCAAAATAAAAGTTTTTTATTTTCATTTCATTGTCATGAAAATTTTGTCATGAAAGTGACCATTTCCATTCCAGTGCCACAATTTCAGCCATTCCTGACCAGTTTAAATTTAGAATAACTTTCGCTCCATTAGCCGTTTAACGTTTTGCTCAGTGTTTTCAGGTCGTACTTGACGATCGGACGTGTTTGTGCATATATTTTCGAAATATATTGCGAATCGTGTCCACTTTTGTGTACAATATACGAGAATTTTAATTATTGTTGTGTGCCTTATAATTCTATGATAAAAAATAGTAAAGTGAAAGAACTATTTTTATTTTTAGTTAAAATATTATTTGTACTTAATTAAACTTAGGGAAAAATAAAATCAAATAATAATGATAATCAATTAAAAAAAATAATTTGGAAAGTTAATTAAAAATTAATTAGTCATTTATTATTTTTAGCGGTTACAAAGTGCATTATTTTCCTGCGTGTTTGTTTTATTTTAATATTGACATCTATCAATAACTACAGTAAATATACCTATTTGATTATTTGAAATATACATATCTATATAATATATTATAATAAATTAATATTGGTTGATATATTTTTGATAAAAATCTATTAATAACTTACACTTAAATTATATAAAATGAAATCGTGAATTACATTAATGTACAGATTAAAAATATATAACACTAATATAAAATAATTTAATTATAACAATATTTTAAATAAATAAATAGCTTAGTACAAAGTAAACGCGAGTATGTTTTCTTTTAAGTCTTCGTAAAATATTTCTTAGTGAGACGCGTATATTTTGTAGACGTCTAGTTCAATATGGGTGTTTTGATGTTGCGTCCAGCGCCCCGAGAAAGGGTAAAGTCAATATTCCCGTTGGATTGGCGCTGAATAATAAAAGAGCTGACCTATTGTTCAAATATAATGTTAACATTAATAGTTAGTATATAACAAAAGACTCAAATCATTGAAGAACACTTAAGTACGTTTTAAATTATGTACACTATCATAATGTTTCAACTAATTCACACTAATGATATATAGTTACATACATGAAGAGTTGTAGGCTAAATGACGTTACTAGAATTCGAATATGGCGGATCGTAGCTGCCATAGTAGTGCTAGTATTAGTCGGTACATATGAACATTTAGTTTTTAATTGTTTTTAATAAATAAAAATCGTTATCGTCAAGCGATTATGTATGGTGTTTGTATATAGCTTAGGGTTGTGTTTCGGAGGCGAAGTTTCCGTCGTGGTTATCCTATTTTAATGACTAGGTTTCTCGATAAATGTCAACCTCATAATAGTCTGCGATGATCTTCATATACATAATACACAAACGAAAATAGAAAGATTGAATCTTTCGAATCCGTATATATAATAGACCAAATAGTGATGTAACCAGTAGTTGGGCTTCACGCTGGCTGGTCCTGGGTGACCACCGCTCTGCCACCGGCTATTCTAGTGCCGAACAGCAATACTTTGTACTGCTATGGTCTGTTTTGAATGTTGATTGAGCCAGGGTTTGAGATTGTGATAGGCGGTGTTATGGCGGTATAAAAATTGGTTTAGGTTTATTCCTGTCTGTCTATTTACGTCACAACAAATATCCCATTAGCTCGTCTCCCTTCCTGAAATAAAAATAACAAAAACTCATTCGACATTTGGTTCGGATCCGATACTTTGGTAACATTCGAGCTAATATTCTAAATGCAAGTTCGACTCTTTGTTACTCAATCACGTTACGATTGAATGAATTTTGGAAGTGAGCGTAAAGGCTTTAACGAAATGTTTCATAATTTTTAACAATAATGAGATTCACATTACCTCAGTGAGTGGTGAATAAATAAATAAATTTTAGATTTTGCTTATATAGACATGACTGACCACGAAAGACAAGATTATTCTGATTTTAAATTGGTAATTATATTTTAAAGAACTTAAATTTGTGAAAACATTTTCGTCACCGTGGTCTCGTCGCCAAAACAAACCAATTAAACAAACGACTCTACTTTTACTTCCTGGCTCTCATCAAAATACCTTATCTGCCAAATCATTGTTGTCATCTCGAATTACATATACTTGCAAGGTTTGCGAATCTACACGAATGTTAGAGATGTTCAATCGATTCGTACTGCTTCATTATATTATCGAATCTTGGTACCAGATAAAGGATATGCGATGTGAATATCAATCGTTCCAGGTGTCTTGTTTATATGCCCTCTGAACCTCGTTGTTTGTTTCAGTTGTCTGGTAATAAATTAGGCTCATACGATATTAAAGGCAACCATTCGTGGTGTCTGAATATAAAAAGTAATTAAAAATCTTAAGTTGTTAAGTTCTACAGAGAGTTCTAAGGATTACTACAGAGTTTCTTGCCAATTCATCTCGGTAGAGTCTAAGTTCTTTTAATTGCTTACTTGAATTAAGTATATAATGCTTTTGATGATGTGTTAGATGGCTTAGCGTTTCTTAACGGCTTTTCAGTTTAACACTACTTCTCTCTTTCTATCACTATTGTTTTGATATTCGAAAGAAGCAGATATAGCATAGTTTAACTAATCACCCACTTAACGACACAAGTAAAGCCGCTTCTTTCTATTGAATACAATCTGTAACTTGCAAGTGTAACAAATGTGCCAAGATCACTCATAGTACACTTGATGTTTATTTATTTGCAAGTGCTATTTGATTTTAAGTGCATTGGTATTTATAATTAATTTAGTGCTTAGCAGAGAAAAACCTGTAAAATTACGTTCGTAAGATATCTCCGAGTTCGTCTGTCTCAGATTCGAACTCACAAGTTATTTTTTAGATAAGAGGTATCGTTCATTTTTGGTCGACCAGATTTACTGGTGACAGGAGAGTTGGTTTTTTTCTGATCAAGTGAATCGAAATTGCTTAAATTCAATGGGGGAAATACTGCTAGCAAACAATCGTGTAACATTTTTAAACTTTGATTTATATATACTTAAATAAGTCCGTAATATTCCGTAATTCGTTTTTAGGTAAATAATATAATCAAAAAAAAAAATACGTTTTGTATGTCATCAAAGACCGGGATAGTTTTTTTTACAGGTATGTACTAGAACTAGGTTGTAAAGCTAGTGTCTTATATTTACGCAAATATGACCAAGATAAGTTAATCATGTTAGCTTTGTATGTAGATTTATTTATTATATCCAAGCATTCTTCAGCATGACCTGAGATAAAATTTTTATTACTTCGTCTATTTCATGTTTCATTATTTTTCTATTTTACTATATCATTATTAGTTGTTACTTAAAAGCGAATGAAGATGATTCTAGAGCTAAAGCCTATTGCAGTCACAAGAGGAGTAAAGACATATAAACAACTTTGACGTCGAATTGACGCATATTTATGGTATTCATTACGTATTCGCGAAATAATGGCGTCGTTAATATCGGTGAAGTTGTTGTCGGAAATTTGGAAGTAAAATTAGAGTGGATATAAGTAGTTGAGTGAAATGCTGTGAAATTATACATAACGATATTATTAGTCAAGAACTCTGTGCAATGTATAATATAGCAGAGCTATTAGCAAATCGTATGGAATATGTAAATCTAAGGTTTGTTTCTCTTTACTCCTCCGGCGATTGGAGTATGCTTTCTGTACATTAGAAAACAGCACTCTCCGGAAAGCTTTCTTATGTATTTTTTTAAGGTAAGTATATAGATTAACTTCACTTATATTAATTTCAATTATGGCGCAAGGTAAGATATAATTTATTATATTGATTACCTAATTAAACATAAAAACTTAAGCTTACTTTTGTTGACATCTGTTTTGGTAGCGCCATTTTGATATTTGTCACTCGAAAATCAAAATGGCGCTACCAAAACAGATGTCAACAAAAGTAAGCTTAAGTTTTTATGTTATGTTAATAGCTGTCATTCGGTCGTGTTTTTCTCTCTCGAAGCATAAGATAATTTTAAGAACTAAACATAAATCATACGATTATGAAATGTTTTTGTGTAAAAAAGTGAACAACTATAACAATATATTATCGTGTAGTGTAAGTTAGTGTGATATTCATTCAACTTCCGTGAAAAAAGTTGCGACATCAATATGACTACCACAACTGTACAAAACCCTACAAAAACAACCAACGCTACCCCAGCAAAGTGTCAGAAGAATTATGGAAAGATAGTGTTGACGTTACACAATTGCTTACTTCCTGAATCCACTTTCAAAGAAACTCCGTCACCAGCCGATGGCTTGGACATTGAGACTGAGACTGACCTACGTATTCTCGGCTGCGAAATGATACAAACAGCAGGAATATTATTAAAACTACCTCAAGTTGCCATGGCCACTGGTCAAATGTACTTACAAAGATTCTATTACTCCAAATCTTTTGTAAGATATCCCATGGAGACAACTGCCATGGGCAGCATTTATTTAGCGTCCAAGGTTGAAGAGAAACCTTGTAGAATACGTGACGTCATCAATGTATTCCACCATATCAAACAAGTGAGAGCCCAGAAGCCAATTTCGCCTTTAATAGTTAACCAAAATTACATTGAACTAAAAAATCAGGTCATTAAAGCCGAGCGGCGTATTTTAAAAGAATTAGGATTCTGTGTGCATGTGAAACACCCACACAAACTCATTGTAGTCTATCTGCAGCTGTTACAGTATGAGAAGAATAAGCAGTTAATGCAAATGGCTTGGAATTATATGAATGATGCTTTAAGGACTGATGTTTTCATGAGATTTCCTGCTGAGACGATCGCTTGTGCCTGCATCTATTTAACGTCTCGTAAAATCGGGTTACCATTACCCAACAATCCACACTGGTTCCTTCTATTTAAGGTGACCGAAGAAGACATAAGAGAGGTGTGCCAAAAGATTTTAAATCTTTACAAAAGGTCTAAAGTCAACCCTGAAGAGCTAGATGGTAAGGTTGATGGTTTGAGAAAGATCTATCAAGCAAACAAATATATACAGGCTCAAAAGGAACGTGAAGCTAAAATTGAAGATAAGAAAGCTGAATCTCCCACAGCCTCTACTTCAAAAGATTCTAAGCGCGATTCAAAGAAAGATAAATCTCCGAAAACTCCACCATTATCGTCTAAGTATCATGGTAGTCATAAGAAAAGAGAACTAAGATCTCGTGCTCCATATGATAGAAAAAGGGATTATTCAAATAAAAGACATAAATCTAGGTCTAGGGATAGAGAAATCGATAGGTCAAGAGAGAGGAGATCTGATGATAAAAGAAGTCGTGTATCATCGAGGAAGTATGACGATTATGATAGATCAAAGGCAAGGGATAGAGATGACAAGAGGAAACATTAAATGTTAATTTTAAGACTTGAATAATATTACAATAAAGTATCTTTTAACTGTAGTGGTTTTATTATTGATTTTTGTCCATTTAGTATATATTTGAATTATGATAATAATATTGGTATTAAAGTATACTTAATTCCAATCGGTAGTAGTTTTTTCCAGCACAATTTATTGTAATTTTATAGAATTATTTGAAATGTAAAGCTACCATCATTTAATGCAAACTCTACTGAGAACTCTTAGAAAGTCAATAGTTACTCACTTATTCCAATTAAATAATAACTCCATGCTTTATTATAAGATTTAAATTTCAATTTGATATTGTGTAGAGAATTTACTTTAAATATCATCAATTACGAGCGAGTTACAAACATTTTGGCTTTAGCATATTTAATACAACCAGTAATCATTTAATTTTCAATAGCTTATATTTTAGTTTATACCACTATTAATTTAATACCAATTTTATTTATATACATTAGAATTATTTAAAGAATATACTATAATAAAAATAAAAATTAGTTCTTTTATTTATTGTTTCTTTATTGTAGTAGTAATTTGTAACAGGATGTATTTATCTTTTATACCCATATGAAACATGATGATAAAATTTTATAAATCAAATTATAGTTTATTCAAGTAGGCTGTTACAAGCTATCTTGAATTATTGTTTTAAAAGATTATATTAAATATTAAGATACCATCTGTCGAGAAAGTAGAATCTAGGAAAATCAAGGGCATCACAATATATATAACTTTTTAATCTATAAGATTGCATAGTAATGCTATAGTAATAAATACTATAAAATATATCCTGCATAAAAATTAGCAAATTCTAAGTCAATGGATTTTTCATTTTAATTTTACTTTGGCAAATCTATTTTTAAATGAATGTTTATAAACAGTCAGGGGTGCCATATTTCATATTGATTATTGTAAATATTTTTGTCAGTAGGTTTCTTGTAGATTCCCAAACTAAGAATGGTAATTATTATTTCTTTCTTATATTAAAAATACTTGACTATAATTATAAATAATATCCAGGATATTAAACAAATATTTATCACCTAATAAAGACTATACACCTAATAACGGTGAAGACGTACAATATATAAGTATAATTTCAATTATAATACTGGTGGTAGGGCTTTGCGCAAGTTCGTCTGGGTAGGTACCTCTCACTTATCAGATATTCTACAGCGAAACAGCAGTACTTGGTATATTGTGTTCTGGTTTGAAGGGTGAGCAAGCCAGTATAATTACTGGCACAAGGGGCATAACATCTTAGTTCCCAAGGTTGGTGGTGCATTGGCGATATAAGTTATGGTTAACATTTCTTACAATGCCAATGTCTATGGGCGTTGGTGACCACTTTCCATCAAGTGGGCCTATATAGTTAGTATTATAGTTATACTATAAATAAATAAAAAACATATTTTTATTATCTCTTTTTAATATCACTTTCTTATCAGTCTGGTTGTTTATTTGTTTCATATGAACCTGTCATACTATTATATATTAACTTTTCGATGTCTTGGAAAATACATAAGTATGACAATATTTTTTACCTAATAGCCCATACAAAACTTTGAAATGCTGTAAAGATCCTAAAAAGAGTGTTTGTGGCATTTTGACTATGTGTATGAATTAATATTAGAACTTAGGGCGTTTGAATAATAATAATATTGAATGAGTCTGCAGGTAATTTGAGTTATATAGTAGACTGATATATATGCGGAGTGCATGTCTGTTCTTTTTAAATTATTTATTACAAAATCTCCACAGATTGAGCGTCCGTGGGGTTAGTTAGCTTAATTTTTATATTTTAGATATAAATATAAATTTTTTTTGACAAAACAGTCTCATCAGATTATGAGATTTAGTGAGTAGACAGTGCAGCTGTGTTTGCATACAAACTTGTGCACTATAACATGCCTGCGCAGTTGGCCAAATCTCCCTTGAGATTGGACATCATTATTATTATTATTATTACTATAGTTTAATCTCTTACAGTATAATGACAATAAAAATTGTTCTTGTACGTAACTACATTGTTAGTACAAACTCACTGTTCTATAGTCTTCTTTGGTCTTCTGCATTTAAGTTCTTCATCCCGTTATCTATCTAATGATGTGCTGCTTTGTTACTTGGGGAGCATCACTGTTCAAAGTCGCTCCTTCCAGCTCTAGCAAGCTGTTCTGTGTGTGCCTATTCGCTGGTGTACAATTTGATGTGACTGATAGGAACAGAGCGAGTATTTACCATCTTCCGTGTACTATGTATGTAATACTCATGTGGAAAGAATCGCTCCTTTAAGAATCGCTGCCGTGGCGGAAACCAGTCAGAAGGACTGATGTCCTTCATGATGATTCATCAACTTGAAATCTGTACGGCGAGAGGATAAATATTTGATTACTTAATAATCCGTTTAAAAATGTACATACAATATAATACATTTACATAATGGTTGTTTTTATTTTTAATTAAAATAATTAGTAACGAAATGTTCGCTACGTTTGTTCTTAGTAATCTAATATCTATATAGGCCCTACCTTTTTGAAGTTATGAAAATTTGTCGTATTTCTTTAAGCTCTGTAGGTGAGCCACTCTGTATAAAGTTTTGTGTCCATAAATAATAATGAAGAAGGCCTTTGCAAAAAGCGTGTCAGTTGTAACTGAAATGTAGAGGGCATGTTGAATTTTTCTATAAATAATTCCGTTTGCCAGTCTCGTGTTTTCAAATAAATAATATTGGAGTATGTTGTGTTTATAAAATTATTGTTAGGATGTATCCGATTTTAAATAAACTAATAATAATAAATGCAGTTCGTAATGTTGGAAATAATTAAATAACGCTTACTTCGTTTAAAAAAACAGCTGATTGGCTCGACTTTGATGACAAATATTTGTGTTAGCACATACAACAGACCAATAATTACTTTCAGTAATTAAAGGTCAGCCCCAAATTGCTTTTTTATTATTACTGTAATAAAAAAATACATCACTATGGTTCGATTTCAATAAATCGGACTTTTATAGATGTAAATAAATAAATATAATCAATATATATAATTTCTACTTCAAAAGCAAAATAAAAGTTTTTTATTTTCATTTCATTGTCATGAAAATTTTGTCATGAAAGTGACCATTTCCATTCCAGTGCCACAATTTCAGCCATTCCTGACCAGTTTAAATTTAGAATACCTTTCGCTCCATTAGCCGTTTAACGTTTTGCTCAGTGTTTTCAGGTCGTACTTGACGATCGGACGTGTTTGTGCATATATTATCGAAATATATTGCGAATCGTGTCCACGTGTGTGTACAATATACGAGAATTTTAATTATTGTTGTGTGCCTTATAATTCTATGATAAAAAATAGTAAAGTGAAAGAACTATTTTTATTTTTAGTTAAAATATTATTTGTACTTAATTAAACTTAGGGAAAAATAAAATCAAATAATAATGATAATCAATTAAAAAAATAATTTGGAAAGATAATTAAAAAATAATTAGTCATTTATTATTTTTAGCGGTTACAAAGTGCATTATTTTCCTGCGTGTTTGTTTTATTTTAATATTGACATCTATCAATAACTACAGTAAATATACCTATTTGATTATTTGAAATATACATATCTATATAATATATTATAATAAATTAATACTGGTTGATATATTTTTGATAAAAATCTATTAATAACTTACACTTTAATTTTATAAAATGAAATCGTGAATGACATTAATATACAGATTAAAAATATGTAACACTAATATAAAATAATTTAATTATAACAATATTTTGAATAAATAAATAGCTTAGTAAAAATTAAACGCGAGTATGTTTTCTTTTAAGTCTTCGTAAAATATTTCTTAGTGAGACGCGTATATTTTGTAGACGTCTAGTTCAATATGGGTGTTTTGATGTTGCGTCCAGCGCCCCGAGAAAGGGTAAAGTCAATATTCCCGTTGGATTGGCGCTGAATAATAAAAGAGCTGACCTATTGTTCAAATATAATGTTAACATTAATAGTTAGTATATAACAAAAGACTCAAATCATTGAAGAACACTTAGGTACGTTTTAAATTATGTACACTATCATAATGTCTCAACTAATTCACACTAATGATATATTGTTACATACATAGCGTGAAGAGTTTTAGACTAAATGACGTCACTAGAATTCGAATATGGCGGATCGTAGCTGCCATATTGTAGTATTAGTCGGTACACATGAACATTTAGTTTTTAATTGTTTTTAATCAATAAAAATCGTTATCGTCAAGCGATTATGTATGGTGTTTGTATATAGCTTAGGGTTGTGTTTCGGAGGCGAAGTTTCCGTCGTGGTTATCCTATTTTAATAACTAGGTTACTCGATAAATGTCAACCTCATAATAGTCTGTGATGATCTTCATATACATAATACACAAACGAAACTAGAGAGATTCAATTCCGTATATATAATAGACCAAATAGTGATGTAACCAGTAGTTGGGCTTCACGCTGGCTGGTCCTGGGTGACCACAGCAATACTTTGTACTGCTATGGTCTGTTTTGAATGTTGATTGAGGCAGGGTTTGAGATTGTGATAGGCGGTGCTATGGCGGTATAAAAATTGGTTTAGGTTTATTCCTGTCTGTCTATTTGCGTCACAACAAATATCCCATTAGCTCGTCTCCCTTCCTGAAATAAAAATAACAAAAACTCATTCGACATTTGGTTCGGATCCGATACTTTGGTAACATTCGAGCTAATATTCTAAATGCAAGTTCGACTCTTTGTTATTCAATCACGTTACGATTGAATGAATTTTGGAAGTGAGCGTAAAGGCTTTAACGAAATGTTTCATAATTTTAACAATAATGAGATTCACATTACCTCAGTGAGTGGTGAATAAATAAATAAATTTTAGATTTTGCTTATATAGACATGACTGACCACGAAAGACAAGATTATTCTGATTTTAAATTGGTAATTATATTTTAAAGAACTTTAATTTGTGAAAACATTTTCGTCACCGTGGTCTCGTCGCCAAAACAAACCAATTAAACTCAAACATCTCTACTTTTACTTCCTGGCTCTCATCAAAATACCTTATCTGCCAAATCATTGTTGTCATCTCGAATTACATATACTTGCAAGGTTTGCGAATCTACACGAATGTTAGAGATGTTCAATCGATTCGTACTGCTTCATTATATTATCGAATCTTGGTATCAGATAAAGGATATGCGATATGAATATCAATCGTTCCAGGTGTCTTGTTTATATGCCCTCTGAACCTCGTTGTTTGTTTCAGTTGTCTGGTAATAAATTAGGCTCATACGATATTAAAGGCAACCATTCGTGGTGTCTGAATATAAAAAGTAATTAAAAATCTTAAGTTGTTAAGTTCTACAGAGAGTTCTAAGGATTACTACAGAGTTTCTTGCCAATTCATCTCGGTAGAGTCTAAGTTTTTTTAATTGCTTACTTGAATTAAGTATATAATGCTTTTGATGATGTGTTAGATGGCTTAGCGTTTCTTAACGGCTTTTCAGTTTAACACTACTTCCTCTCTTTCCGTCACTATTGTTTTGATATTCGAAAGAAGCAGATATAGCAGTAAGGCCGCTTCTTTCTATTGAATACAATCTGTAACTTGCAAGTGTAACAAATAAGCCAAGATCACTCATAGTACACTTGATGTTTATTTCTGGGCAAGTGCCATTTGATTTTAAGTACATTTTTATTTATAATTAATTTAGTGCTTAGCAGAGAAAAACCTGTAAAATTACGTTCGTAAGATGTCTTCGAGTTCTTCTGTCTCAGATTCGAACACACAACAGTTATTTTTTAGATAAGAGGTATCGTTCATTTTTGGTCGGCCAGATTTACTGGTGACAGGAGAGTTGGTTTTTTTCTGATCAAGTGAATCGGAATGCGATTCAATGGGGGAAATACTGCTAGCAATCAATCTTGTGACATTTTTAAATTTTGATTTGTATATACTTAAATAAGTCCGTAATATTCCTTAATTCGATTTTAGGTTAAAAAATTATCAAAAAAACATACGTTTTGTATGTCATCAAAGACCGGGATAGTTTTTTTTACAGGTATGTACTAGAACTAGGTTGTAAAGCTAGTGTCTTATATTTACGCAAATATGACCAAGATAAGTTAATCATGTTAGCTTTGTATGTAGATTTATTTATTATATCCAAGCATTCTTCAGCATGACCTGAGATAAAATTTTTATTACTTCGTCTATTTCATGTTTCATTATTTTTCTATTTTACTATATCATTATTAGTTGTTATTTAAAAGCGAATGAAGATGATTCTAGAGCTAAAGCCTATTGCAGTCACAAGAGGAGTAAAGACATATAAACGACTTTGACGTCGAATTGACGCATATTTATGGTATTCATTACGTATTCGCGAAATAATGGCGTCGTTAATATCGGTGAAGTTGTTGTCGGAAATTTGGAAGTAAAATTAGAGTGGATATAAGTAGTTGAGTGAAATGCTGTGAAATTATACATAACGATATTATTAGTCAAGAACTCTGTGCAATGTATAATATAGCAGAGCTATTAGCACTCTCCGGAAAGCTTTCTTATGTATTTTTTTAAGGTAAGTATATAGATTAACTTCACTTATATTAATTTCAATTATGGCGCAAGGTAAGATATAATTTATTATATTGATTACCTAATTAAACATAAAAACTTAAGCTTACTTTTGTTGACATCTGTTTTGGTAGCGTCATTTTGATATTTGTCACTCGAAAATCAAAATGGCGCTACCAAAACAGATGTCAACAAAAGTAAGCTTAAGTTTTTATGTTATGTTAATAGCTGTCATTCGGTCGCGTTTTTCTCTCTCGAAGCATAAGATAATTTTAAGAACTAAACATAAATCATACGATTATGAAATGTTTTTGTGTAAAAAAGTGAACAACTATAACAATACATCATCGTGTAGTGTAAGTTAGTGTGATATTCATTCAACTTCCGTGAAAAAAGTTGCGACATCAATATGACTACCACAACTGTACAAAACCCGACAAAAACAACCAACGCTACACCAGCAAAGTCTCAGAAGAATTATGGAAAGATAGTGTTGACGTTACACAATTGCTTACTTCCTGAATCCACTTTCAAAGAAACTCCGTCACAAGCCGATGGCTTGGACATTGAGACCGAGACTGACCTACGTATTCTCGGCTGCGAAATGATACAAACAGCAGGAATATTATTAAAACTACCTCAAGTTGCCATGGCCACTGGTCAAATGTACTTACAAAGATTCTATTACTCCAAATCTTTTGTAAGATATCCCATGGAGACAACTGCCATGGGTAGCATTTATTTAGCGTCCAAGGTTGAAGAGAAACCTTGTAGAATACGTGACGTCATCAATGTATTCCACCATATCAAACAAGTGAGAGCCCAGAAGCCAATTTCGCCTTTAATCGTTGACCAAAATTACATTGAACTAAAAAATCAGGTCATTAAAGCTGAGCGGCGTATTTTAAAAGAATTAGGATTCTGTGTGCATGTGAAACACCCACACAAACTCATTGTAGTCTATCTGCAGCTGTTACAGTATGAGAAGAATAAGCAGTTAATGCAAATGGCTTGGAATTATATGAATGATGCTTTAAGGACTGATGTTTTCATGAGATTTCCTCCTGAGACGATCGCTTGTGCCTGCATCTATTTAACGTCTCGTAAAATCGGGTTACCATTACCCAACAATCCACACTGGTTCCTCCTATTTAAGGTGACCGAAGAAGACATAAGAGAGGTGTGCCAAAAGATTTTAAATCTCTACAAAAGGTCTAAAGTCAACCCTGAAGAGCTAGATGGTAAGGTTGATGGTTTGAGAAAGATCTATCAAGCAAACAAATATATACAGGCTCAAAAGGAACGTGAAGCTAAAATTGAAGAGAAGAAAGCTGAATCTCCCACAGCCTCTACTTCAAAAGATTCTAAGCGCGATTCAAAGAAAGATAAATCTCCGAAAACTCCACCATTATCGTCTAAGTATCATGGTAGTCATAAGAAAAGAGAACGAAGATCTCGTTCTCCATATGATAGAAAAAGGGATTATTCAAATAAAAGACATAAATCTAGGTCTAGGGATAGAGAAATCGATAGGTCAAGAGAGAGGAGATCTGATGATAAAAGAAGTCGTGTATCATCGAGGAAGTATGACGATTATGATAGATCGAAGGCAAGGGATAAAGATGACAAGAGGAAACATTAAATATTAATTTTAAGACTTGAATAATATTACAATAAAGTATCTTTTAACTGTAGTGGTTTTATTATTGATTTTTGTCCATTTAGTATATATTTGAATTATGATAATAATATTGGTATTAAGGTATACTTAATTCCAATCGGTAGTAGTTTTTTCCAGCACAATTTATTGTAATTTTATAGAATTATTTGAAATGTAAAGCTACCATCATTTAATGCAAACTCTACTGAGAACTCTTAGAAAGTCAGTTACTCACTTATTCCAATTAAATTTTATATATAGATATGTTAATAAAATACAATTACCTATCTGAAAATCAACATATAATAACTCCATGCTTTATTATAAGATTTAAATTTCAATTTGATATTGTGTAGAGAATTTACTTTAAATATCATCAATTACGAGCGAGTTACAAACACATTTTGGCTTTAGCATATTTAATACAACCAGTAATCATTTAATTTTCAATAGCTTATATTTTAGTTTAAACCACTATTAATTTAATACCAATTTTATTTATATACATTAGAATTATTTAAAGAATATACAATAATAAAAATAAAAATTTGTTCTTTTATTTATTGTTTCTTTATTGTAGTAGTAATTTGTAACAGGATGTATTTATCTTTTATACCCATATGAAACATGATGATAAAATTTTATAAATCAAATTATAGTTTATTCAAGTAGGCTGTTACAAGCTATCTTGAATTGTTGTTTTAAAAGATTATATTAAATATTAAGATACCATCTATCGAGAAAGTAGAATCTAGGAATATCTAGAGCAACACAATATATAACTAATGTATAACTTTTTAATCTTTTACATAGTAATGGTATAGTACTGAATACTATAAAATATATCCTGCATAAAAATTAGCAAGTTCTAAGTCAATGGATTTTTCATTTTAATTTTACTTTAGCAAATCTATTTTTAAAAGAATGTTTACAAACAGTCAGGGGTGCCATAATCCATATTGATTATTGTAAATATTTTTGTCAGTAGGGTTTTCATTAGATTGTCAAACTAAGAATGGTAATTATTAATTATTTCTTATATTATAAATACCTGACAATAATTATAGATAATATCCAGGATATTAAACAAATATTTATCAGCTGATTATGACTATGGTGAAGACGGAACAGTACAATATATAAGTATAATTTCAATTATAATACTGGTGGTAGGGCTTTGTGTAAGCTTGTCTGGGTAGGTACCGCTCACTTATCAGATATTCTACAGAGAAACAGCAGTACTTGGTATTGTTGTGTTCTGGTTTGAAGGGTGAGCGAGCCAGAGTAATTACAGGCACAAGGGGCATAACATCTTAGTTCCAAAGGTTGGTGGTACATTGGCAATATAAGTTATGGTTAACATTTCTTACAATGCCAATGTCTATGGGCGTTGGTGACCACTTTCCATCAAGTGGGCCATATTATACCTATACTATAAAAAAAAACATATTTTTATTATCTCTTTTTAATATCACTTTCTATCAGTCTGGTTGTTTATTTGTTTCATCAACAACCGGTCCTGTCATACTATTATATATTAACTTCTCAATGTCTTCTACATATATATATAAAGTTAAGTATGGTAATATTTTTTGTGATATTACTATTATTTTTGTTTTTTTTTATGTCTGACTTAAAGGTATAAAATAGTTTTTCCCTTTACCTCTCAAACAAATTTTGAAATCCCATAAAGATCCTAAAAAACACTCTGATTGTGGCATTTTAAAAGTCTAATACGTGTATGAATTAATATTAGAACTTAGGGCGCTTGAATAATAATAATATCGAATGAGTTTATAGGTAATTTGTGTTATATAATAGAATGATATATAGGCGGAGTTCGTGTCTGTTCTTTTTAAATTATTTATTACAAAATCTCCACAGATTTAGCGCCCGTGGGATTAGTCAGCTTAATTTTTATATTTTAGATATAAATATAAAAAAATAATAATTGATTTAGGGAGTAGACAGTGCAGCTGTGTTTGCGTCGCATCGTCGTTAACATCACTATAGTTTTATTTGTTACAGTATAATGACAATAAAAATTGTTATTGTATGTAACTACATTGTAAGTACAAACTCACTGTTCTATAGTCTTCTTTGGTCTTCTGCATTTAAGTTCTTCATCCCGTTTTCTATCTAATGATGTGCTGCTCCGTTACTTGGAGAGCATCACTGTTCAAAGCCGCTCCTCCCAGCTCTAGCAAGCTGTTCTATAACGGTCAGTTGCCAATTCGCTGGTGTACAATTTGATGTGACTGATAGGAACAGAGGGAGTATTTACCATCTTCCGTGTAGTATGTACGTAATACTCATGTGGAAAGCAACGTCTCTTTTAGGAATCTGTACGGCGAGAGGATAAATATTTGCTTACTTAATAATCCGTTTAAAAATGTACCTACAATGTATTATACAATAATATATTGGTTGTTTTTTTTTTAAATTAAAATAATTAGTAATAAAATGTTCGCTACGTTTGTTCTAAGTAATCTAATATATAGGCCCTACCTTTTTGAAGTTATGAAAATTCGTCGTAGGTATTTCTTTAAGCTCTGTAGGTGAGCCACTCTGTATAAAGTTTTGTGTCCATAAATAATAATGAAGAAGGCCTTTGCAGAAAGCGTGTCTGTTGTAACTGAAATGTAAAGGGCATGTTGAATTTTTCCATAAATAATTCCGTTTGCCAGTCTCGTGTTTTCAAATAAATAATATCGGAGTATGTTGTGTTTATAAAATTATTGTTAGGATGTATCCGATATTTTAAATAAACTAATAATAATAAATGCAGTTCGTAATGTTGGAAATAATCAAATAACGCTTACTTCGTTTAAAAAAACAGCTGATTGGCTCGACTTCGATGACAAATATTTGTGTTAGCACATACAACAGACCAATAATTACTTTCAGTAATTAAAGGTCAGCCCCGAATTGCTTTTTTTATTATTACTGTAATAAAAAATACATAACTATGGTTCGATTTCAATAAATCGGACTTTTATAGACGTAAATAAATAAATATAATCAATATATATAATTTCTACTTAAAAAGCAAAATAAAAGTTTTTATTTTTATTTCATTGTCATGAAAATTTTGTCATGAAAGTGACCATTTCCATTCCAGTGCCACAATTTCAGCCATTCCTGACCAGTTTAAATTTAGAATACCTTTCGCTCCATTAGCCGTTTAACGTTTTGCTCAGTGTTTTCAGGTCGTCCTTGACGATCGGACGTGTTTGTGCATATATTTTCGAAATATATTGCGAATCGTGTCCACTTTTGTGTACAATATACGAGAATTTTAATTATTGTTGTGTGCCTTATAATTCTATGATAAAAAAATAGTAAAGTGGAAGAATTATTTTTATTTTTAGTTAAAATATTATTTGTACTTAATTAAACTTAGGGAAAAATAAAATCAAATAATAATGATAATCAATTAAAAAAATAATTTGGAAAGTTAATTAAAAAATAATTAGTCATTTATTATTTTTAGCGGTTTCAAAGTGCATTATTTTCCTGCGTGTTTGTTTTATTTTAATATTGACATCTGTCAATAACTACAGTAAATATACCTATTTTATTATTTGAAATATACATATATATAATATATATTATAATAAATTAATACTGGTTGATATCTTTTTGATAAAAATCTATTAATAACTTACACTTAAATTATATAAAATGAAATCGTGAATGACATTAAATTACAGATTAAAAATATGTAACACTAATATAAAATAATTTAATTATAACATTATTTTAAATAAATAAATAGCTTAGTAGAAAGTAAACGCGAGTATGTTTTCTTTAAAGTCTTCGTAAAATATTTCTTAGTGAGACGCGTATATTTTGTATACGTCTAGTTCAATATGGGTGTTTTGATGTTGCGTCCAGCGCCCCGAGAAAGGGTAAAGTCAATATTCCCGTTGGATTGGCGCTGAATAATAAAAGAGCTGACCTATTGCTCAAATATAATGTTAACATCAATAGTTAGTTCATAACAAAAGATTCAAATCATTGAAGAACACTTAAGTACGTTTTAAATTATGTACACTATCATAATGTCTCAACTAATTCACACTAATGATATATTGTTACATACATAGCGTGAAGAGTTGTAGACTAAATGACGTCACTAGAATTCGAATATGGCGGATCGTAGCTGCCATATTGTAGTATTAGTACGAGTAGTACATATGAACATTTAGTTTTTAATTGTTTTTAATAAATAAAAATCGTAATCGTCAAGCGATTATGTATGGTGTTTGTATATAGCTTAGCGTTGTGTTTCGGAGGCGAAGTTTCCGTCGTGATTCTCCTATTTTAATAACTAGGTTACTCGATAAATGTCAACCTCATAATAGTCTGCGATGATCTTCAAATACATAATACACAAACGAAAATAGAGAGATTCAACTCCGTATATATAATAGACCAAATAGTGATGTAACCAGTAGTTGGGCTTCACGCTGGCTGGTCCTGGGTGACCACCGCTCTGCCACCGGCTATTCTAGTGCCGAACAGCAATACTTTGTCCTGCTATGGTCTGTTTTGAATGTTGATTGAGCCAGGGTTTGACATTGTGATAGGCGGTGCTGTGGCGGTATAAAAATTGGTTTAGGTTTATTCCTGTCTGTCTATTTACGTCACAACAAATATCCCATTAGCTCGTCTCCCTTCCTGAAATAAAAATAACAAAAACTCATTCGACATTTGGTTCGGATCCGATACTTTGGTAACATTCGAGCTAATATTCTAAATGCAAGTTCGACTCTTTGTTACTCAATCACGTTACGATTGAATGAATTTTGGAAGTGGCTTTAACGAAATGTTTCATAATTTTTAACAATAATGAGATTCACATTACCTCAGTGAGTGGTGAATGAACAAAATGAATTTTAGATTCTGCTTAAATAGACATGACTGACCACGAAAGACAAGATTATTCTGATTTTAAATTGGTAATTATATTTTAAAGAACTTTAATTTGTGAAAACATTTTCGTCACCGTGGTCTCGTCGCCAAAACAAACCAATTAAACTCAAACATCTCTACTTTTACTTCCTGGCTCTCATCAAAATACCTCATCTGCCAAATCATTGTTGTCATCTCGAATTACATATACTTGCAAGGTTTGCGAATCTACACGAATGTTAGAGATGTTCAATCGATTCGTACTGCTTCATTATATTATCGAATCTTGGTACCAGATAAAGGATATGCGATGTGAATATCAATCGTTCCAGGTGTCTTGTTTATATGCCCTCTGAACCTCGTTGTTTGTTTCAGTTGTCTGGTAATAAATTAGGCTCATACGATATTAAAGGCAACCATTCGTGGTGTCTGAATATAAAAAGTAATTAAAAATCTTAAGTTGTTAAGTTCTACAGAGAGTTCTAAGGATTACTACAGAGTTTCTTGCCAATTCATCTCGATAGAGTCTAAGTTCTTTTAATTGCTTACTTGAATTAAGTATATAATGCTTTTGATGATGTGTTAGATGGCTTAGCGTTTCTTAACGGCTTTTCAGTTTAACACTACTTCCTCTCTTTCCGTCACTATTGTTTTGATATTCGAAAGAAGCAGATATAGTTATAGTTTAACGACACAAGGTCGCTTGCTTCTATTGAATACAATCTATAACTTGCAAGTGTAACAAATAAGCCAAGATAACTCATAGTACACTTGATGTTTATTTCTGGGCAAGTGCCATTTGATTTTAAGTGCATTTGTATTTAAAATTAATTTAGTGCTCAGCAGAGAAAAACCTGTAAAATTACGTTCGTAAAATATCTTCGAGTTCTTCTGTCTCAGATTCGAACTCACAAGTTATTTTTTAGATAAGAGGTATCGTTCATTTTTGGTCGGCCAGATTTACTGGTGACAGGAGAGTTGGATTTTTTCTGATCAAGTGAATCGGAATTGCGGAAATTCAATGGGGGAAATACTGCTAGCAAACAATCTTGTGACATTTTTAAATTTTGATTTGTATATACTTAAATAAGTCCGTGATATTCCGTAATTCGATTTTAGGTTAAAAAATTATCAAAAAAACATACGTTTTGTATGTCATCAAAGACCGGGATAGTTTTTTTTACAGGTATGTACTAGAACTAGGTTGTAAAGCTAGTGTCTTATATTTACGCAAATATGACCAAGATAAGTTAATCATGTTAGCTTTGTATGTAGATGTATTTATTTTATCCAAGCATTCTTCAGCATGACCTGAGATAAAATTTTTATTACTTCGTCTATTTCATGTTTCATTATTTTTCTATTTTTCTATATCGTTATTAGTTGTTACTTAAAAGCCGATGAAGATGATTCCAGAGCTAAAGCCTATTCCAGTCACAAGAGGAGTAAAGACACGCGATATTTATGGTATTCATTACGGTTTCGCGAAATAATGGCGTCGTTAATATCGGTGAAGTTGTTGTCGGAAATTTGGAAGTAAAATTAGAGTGTATATAAGTAGTTGAGTGAAATGCTGCGAAATTATACATAACGATATTATAAGTCAAGAACTCTGTGCAATGTATAATACAGCAGAGCTATTAGCAAATCGTATGGAATATGTAAATCTAAGGTTTGTTTCTCTTTACTCCTCCGGCGATTGGAGTATGCTTTCTGTGCATTAGAAAACAGCATTCTCCGGAAAGCTTTCTTATGTATTTCTTAAGGTAAGTATATAGATTAACTATTTAATGGTAAGTGTTCACCTCTTTCCTCTGTAATTAGTTTTTAGCCAATTTATTCATTCTCCCAATCATCTCCGATTATAGACAAGTCCATATAAACCACTATGGAAATAACACGACATTCTTGCTTATCAGCGGACAATAGCGTTGACCGAAGTATTTATTTACAATACACCTGTGATTACGCAGGTTCTCTAACAGTTTTACTATGAGACGGAAAACGCATATGTGTTTATAAGTGGAATATCTGGTAGTTATGGGTCGAGAACGCGTTAAATTAAATTGATGATCGCGAGTTTAAACCCAGACAGGCACCACTGAATTTTCATGTGTTTAATTGGCGTTCATAATTCATCTCGTGCTCGGTGGTAAAGGAAAACATCTTAGGGAAACCGGCATGTCTCTAATTTCATTGAAGTTATGTCACATGTATCGGAGCAGCGTGTTGGAATAAGCTTTGGACCTTCTCATCAAAAGGAGAGGCGGTCTTAGCACAGTACTGGGACATTAATATTGTTAATTGATAATGGTAACCATATAAAAATAAGCTGCCATTAGCAACTGCAATGTCCTGAGAATGTATTAGAATATCCAATAGATAGACAACGTGGATCGCAACAATAGATACAAGCGCTGAGATATCGTGCGCCAAATTTGTATCTATAATTCATCTCGTACTCGAGAGCTGCATGTGTTGTATGAAATTTTGCCACATGTGTATCCACTTGTCTTCACTTAAGCAACGCTGTATAAAACTTACAGAGAATAAAAAAAACTTTATCATTAAGAGGCCCAGCTGCTGTACTTAAGGGCCGTTACATTATATCCTAAAGGTTTTTTTTTCAACTTGAACTTAACTATAGATGTTATTATATAAGAAAATAAACTTTGGTCACATGTTTACTAGGTGGTAAGGCTTTTTACAAAACTTATCAGATATTTTACCGCTAAACAAAAATAACGTTGCGATCCGGTTTGAAAGGTGAATCAGCCAGTGTAACTACAGGCACAAGGAACATAACATCTTAATGCCCAAGGTTGGTGGTGCATTGGATATGTAAGGAACGGTCAATGTTTCTTACGTCGCCAATGTCTATGGGCAATGACCATTTACAATCAGGTCGCCCATTTTTCCGCCCACCTGTAACATAAAAAAACTGTGTGATAGTTTAATATTTTCGGTGTTACCAAGGAGTATTTATCGAAACGGTTTAGTACTATTTTAATATCTTAAATAGGATAAAGTGTGTAAACTATAAGATTCAGCTGTGTCAGGGCGATTATATTGATAAGCTCTGACACTTTTTAGGGTTCTCTCGACTTCGGTGACCGAACCCTCCTATCCTCCTTCCTCCAAGAATTTTTATATAATTATTTATAATCTCATTAGCTATGTTGAGGATTATAATTATAACGCTATTAATGCTTCGATTCCTTACAATTTTTATTTATTTTTGGTAAGATAATTTAAAACAATCGTTATGTTTATAAATGTACTAGTTTTCGCCCGCGTCTTAGTGAGATATGTATTGGATAAAAAATATAGCCGATTGTGTATCCTTCCTTGGGGTTCAAGCTTGATTCAGCCACTAGTTTCTGCCCGTGTCTTCACCTGCGAGCGAAAGTTAAGGGTAGCTGTTAGGTACCCCATGTCTTTAATCCGCGTGTGTGGGGACATCGATAGTACCCTGTGTCCTTTTCTGTACTCCATTACACGTGTATGCAAAATTTCATGATGATCGGTCGAGTAGTTAGACGTAAAGTGTGTAACTCCGTGGTAGTTGTATTAGAATGTGTGGTGAAGTGAAAACATAACTCACTTCAAAAGATAAGTGGATCACGGAACCGATCACGCATAACCGACTCGTATTTTCTTATTATGTTATCAATATAATTGTTATCATGGCGTCTTTGCTCGAGAACACCGCGCGGATCGGTCGTTTTTTTTTTTTAAATAATTTTGTTGTTTTTATGATCCAAGTGTGAAAAGTGTACACAAGCCTATTGTTTTCTTTTTCTTTTGTAAGTTTAAATAATAATTACTGAATCATTTAAACGCGTTTTTGTGTTACATTATTACTTACAATGTTTGATCGTGTAATGAAATTCGAAAATATTAAACGATAAAATTATTCCATGAACAATATCAATAATGTCAGTTATTTTTGCGACTAAAACGAAAAATTCGATAGTTTCGTCGGCCTGGCCTGGGTTTAAAATCCATGAACATCGACTCATAGTATTATTTATGTTAACTATGTAAAGTTTCGTTTGCCTTACTGAGATACTTAAGTAATGATATATGTACAAATTAATAAATGTTATTGTTCATAAATATTCCCATACTTTGTTAAACCTAATACTAAATATTGCGTTACTATTTAGTTATGAAGGGTTAGTGGAGCAATGTAATTACTTACACTGGGGATGTCATTTAAGTTTCTCTGCCCCAAGAGTTATTACCTATGGGTATGGACGAAACGTAATCCTCCTAACTTAGCAGAGGTCAGAGGCTAGAGGTGACCACTTCACACATGTCAGGCATTCTCATAAGATCGCTATCACATATAAAAAAATTCAATTCATCCATAATTATATATTATATAAATTTATATTTTAAATCACGATAAGAATTATAAGTATTTAAACGAAATTATGTATGTATTAAATTATAATATATTACTAGAAATATGTATATATATGTAATTGTATATGAGATAACAACGTCAACATAATTATTTAAAATTAATTAGTTTTATATTTATTTTACGTATATTCCTTTTTTATATTATCTAAGAATGTATAAACACTTAATATTATATAATGATTAAATATACATATATATTTACGATTGTAAACTAGCTTAGTGTTACGTTGAGTCATATTTTATTAATTAAAATAATTTTTAATAATTAATTAAAACTTTTAATTTCGAAGTTTATAAATTGAAGTGAAAATAAAATTCTTATTAATGTATAATAAACTAAAATGACAAAACAAGTGATTTAAATAATTTGATCGATGTGTGACATATGATATTATGGTATTGTGTTAGAATCAGTGACCGCTAAGGATGCGTAAAATAGCCCATCGGACATGTTTCGTCGTAAGCCGAACTATTTACATGGCATGTAAGTGTAGTTATGTAGATGTGTGTTCTATAACGGGGAATTCCCTTAAACTGTACAGGTGTTGCATGGTGTATGTTAAGTCTGGAGGAGATTATTCTTATATTAACATTTTGCTGTTAAATATCAACGTCGCATGACGACCTTTTCATTATACTTTACATAATAATAAAACTTTATTCGACCTTATATTATTTTTTATCGAAATGATTAATAAGTATTCCTTACCAGCACACGTATTCCCCTCCTCTTACGACCCGGGTTCCTTCAAACGAGGCGTGAAGAGGCATCTTGCGGGCCGGCAAGGCGAGGGCGGCTAGTGCAGAACCTTCTTCCCGACTGTACTGGCCGTCCTCGCGTTTGGACTCTACTACCACTTAACATCAGGTGGAGTAGAGTCATTTGCCCTCCCGGCAAATAAAAAAAAAAAAATTGTGTTCCTATTTTTGTCTGCAATTTGTGTTTTTATTCAACGTACACTCAAAACACATGCGTTGAGTCACATTCAGATACAATATTCAACTGTCTTGAAATAACTTTAAACCGAGTACCAGTACAAGATTCGATCTCATAGAATTTAAGATTCATACTTATCGTTAGATTATTTCAAGTTCCTTTACTTTAAATGATTTCGAAAAAAATGCCTTTGACGTAAATTAAATTTAAAAAAAATGTAGCTCTTTGTGTTTGGACATTTCATCGGATAAAAATTATTTCATTGCTGATATTGGAAATGCGAAGATTACTGCGTAAGCAAGGTTTGAGTGTTTCGAAAAACATTTGTCATACCGTCGATTCTGGAATATTTTTTTTATATAAATGAATGGTAATTTTATTTGCGCTCACATATAGTCTACGTGTAGTATAAGAGTTTATATTCGCGGTTTTGCACTTTTGCATATTTAAAGGATTATAATATCCTTTCACTTTTGCAGCTCATATCGAATGTAGCACGTCATTCCGTTGATTTATAAAATACTAGTACTTGTCCGCGGCTTCGCCCGCATTTTATGTAGCCTATGTCCTTTCTTGGGGTACAAACTTGCTTGATACCAAATTTCATCAAAATCGGTTCAGTGTTCTAGCTGTCAAAGCGTGACAGACAGACAGACAAGAGTTACTTTCGCATCTATAATATTAGTAATAATTGTAACTACGAATAAAACATCGTAATACTCAACATTATCTATATCAATATCGATACACGATAAATATCATTTATAATATAATGAAAATTCCATCTGATTAAATATTACTAAGCAAATCGTTTAACCGTATAATTCACACGGTAGTATAGATATTTAAGTTTTTTATATAACGTTAATGTATTGTTTTCACTATATGTCCATTGTCTTATTTATTAAAATATCCATTATTTACGTGTTAATTGCCACGAGTTAACCGTCAGACCTTACACGTCGCCTTGTGGCGTACTGTCGGTATTTAATCAAAGAGGATGGAACTAAAGAGAATTTAGTAATTTTTAATTATTTATCGTAGACTTGAAGTATTTATATTGTATATAATTGTAAAGTACTAAAACTTTAGCACTGATACAATCATAACTTGAATAATCATATTTGTTTCTCTCGTGTTCTTCTCTCAAGCAACTGTCAACTCCGTTCACAAGATCACACTTCAAATATATTTTGACAACCGTTTAAACCCCCTTGTCCTCTCCTCACCACACCGCCCCTCGCCCGACCGCAACACTCCACTCCGCTTACAACCTCTTTTCTGTTCACCTCAGAATATCGTTACATAATGAAAATTCAATCACAAATAAAACAATATAGTTCGGATTGTTTTCCAACATTAGTCTGTTATGTATGCGTGCCAGTTTTCTAAGTGATCACTTTGTTATTGTTATAGGTGTTCTAACAGAAACAATAACATACAAGACGGTACACATAACATTTGCATATTAAGTTCTTTTCTCAGATATCGAAACTAATAGGGCTATTCTGTAAGAACAAACCCGAAACTCACCGCAGGAAACAGGTCGTGAAATGTCAGAAAGTGACACGCGACATTGACCATAATAATCATAACATTTCAAGAATACACGCATCAAAATAGTATATCACCATAAGTTTCCCGTCAACATTTCTCTGGTGATTAATGAAATGAGGTCTTACAGAATAGCATTGCAGTTAGTGGAAACAGATCTTTGCTAGATTATTAATATGAATCATGATAATTCTTTTATGATTCATGATATCTTTTATCAGTGCAGGATCTTTGAATTGGATATGTCAAATGCAATCTGTTCAAATAATAACATATTAGTTAATTTCATCCCCGAAAAAAGACTCAAATGTGCAGATTTTTTTAAATCATCCTATCTTCCAGGCTGCTGCGGATGTTGCTCCGCGCTCCGGCCGCGCTACAAGCGGCTGGTGGACAACATCTTCCCAGCGTCACCTCAAGATGGCCTGGTCAAGTCGAACATGGAGAAGCTCACCTTCTACTCCTTGTCCAGTCCGGAAAAGTTGGACAGGATTGGAGAGTATCTGTTCCAAAAGGCTTCAAGGGATATTTACCGGCGCAGACATGGGTTTGTAAACTCTTAAAATAATAGCTTAAATATGGCATGGCAATTAGTGATCGAAATATGATTAAGAAAAAATCATGTAGTTATATGTATAAGTACATATAAATATTTTATATGATTTTTAATATGTTACAAGAACGTTTGAAAATCTGTTTTTTATTTTGTAATTACTAATTTGTCTCTTTGGGAATTCAACGGACTACGATCCAGTTTTAGGTGTATAATTATAAAGTTTTCTCGTGCTCATGTTTCTAATTTAATATTGATAATAAGGGAGTAGATGATGAGGAAGAAGGCATGACGGCATAAGAGTCACACTGTTTGTCGTCACGGCATACGTATCGTTTTTATTCCAAGGCGCCCCAATTGATGTTTAACTGTAAATCATACATGTGGTTTAGGGGTGATCAGTTAAACAATGCTTTGTCTCCTTCTTTCGAATGTTAAATCAATGATGGCAGAATGAGAGAAATCAGTGTTTAACTAAATACGGTAAAAACGTATATATACATAAGTAAGGCCGGTAGTGTTTGTTTTAATATAAAAGTTAAAATCAACAATGTCGTTTAAGACAAAGATTATGTATCATAAGTGACATTTCAAGGTCGCGTGATTAGAAGGTTAAGTATAAGATTAAACTTATCAAAACATATCAGTTTGGTTCGTTTTTTAAAAACTGTGATTTAAATTTTATATTTATATATCTATTTTTTAAAATGGCAATAGGACTTCTAAAGTATTAAATAGAAATCAAAATAATCATAAGTAATGGTGCCTGACCAGTTACGACCACGGTACCCATTAAACGAGACTATGTAGAATGTATTGTAACGCACAAGTGTTTGCTGTGAACACAAGTCCATAATTTTGCAAATCACATGCAAACATTAAAACTCCGTACTGCATAGAATTTCTCGACAAAAAAAACATATATTTCGTAATGGCACGGCTCGGAGTTGAATTCAATCCTCGTAGTATGTCTTTAAGAATAGTGTTGCTTTTGTTCTTTTACGAAATATAATTTTGTTATATCCAAATCGATACCATAATATTGCCCGAATGAAATTTCAGGTTCGTAATAATAGCGATGGAGGCGATGGACCAATTGCTGGTGGCGTGTCACTCGCAGACCCTTAACTTATTTGTGGAGAGTTTCCTCAAGATGGTGCAGAAATTGCTCGAGTCCACTGATCCACAACTACAGATATTGGCAACGCAGAGCGTACGTATCAAACTCGTTACGGTCGACAAATAAATCTACAATCAGCAATTTGTATCGAACCGAGAGATGTGACCATCGATAGAACGATCTTTAATCTGCGTTCAAATATCAAAATTGAACTTTCATCTGACTAAAGTCGCGTTCATCTGTAAGAAGTCTCATCTTATCTTCTAATTAAATTTGGTATACCGCTTTGGACTCGGTATGTTCCCAAATCAAAAATCTCATTTGTCTATAATCAGTCTATAATAATTTAATCAGTCTATAATAACTTCGCCGACATTCGAAACGCGAAATTTACGAATAAAAATTATTTAAATTTCTTGTCATGTTAGTACAAGGCCAAAATAGTTTTTTTTTGGAATAACATCATCACTACGTCGTTATTGGAATTACCTGACCGTATTTTGTTTTATATTTTTCAGTTCGTCCGTTTCGCGAACATAGAAGAGGATACGCCATCCTACCACCGTCGCTACGACTTCTTCGTGTCGAAGTTCTCAGCGATGTGTCACAGCAATCATAACGACAAGCCGACCCGGGAGAACATACGGCTAGCCGGGATACAAGGGCTGCAGGTAATTTACAAATGGAACTCTTTAAGATCGTAGAATATTAAGGCAGTTGTGACTAATGACTTCAACTCACGGTTTTTTTTGTGCAATGAATAGTGTTCGCCCAGTTTTCTTAACCCGAACTTCTCTCTTCTCTCAACTGCTCTAAACTGAAGCATTTAAGTGAACGATGGTCAATAACGTTCTGTTACCAATTTTTTTCTATTGATAACATCAAAGACACCAAACAAAAAAATAAAATATAAAAAAAGGAATATCGGTTAAAAAAAGAGGAGAAAAATGTACTGTTTTGTTTTTGCCTATTTCTATATATCAAATCAATACCATCAATCATTTATATGTCAGATTTTTTTAGACGATAGAATTAATTAAATAAACTTATCAATAGTTGTAACGATATTATGTATTCTAAGATTTAATTGATTTGATTTAAGAAATATTTTTGCCTTAATAAGCCTATTCATTGTGAAATGTTAAAGGTATATCACATTACACTGGGATCATATTTATGTAAAAAAGAATTTCCGCTCGCGGCTTCGCCAGCTCGTGAGGGCATTTTTAGTAGGAAAACATCTCAGATATGTGCAATGTAAGATGCTCTTACATTGCTGCTAATCATCAACTAAATTGCATTTGCTTGTAACACTGCTCGACTTGTCCTTGAACAGATAACAGCCATAAGTTATTTATTCCAGGGCGTGATAAGGAAGACCGTGTCTGACGACCTCGTGGAGAACATTTGGGAGTCCCAGCACATGGACAAGATTGTACCGTCGCTGCTGTACAACATGCAGGTATATATATATATTGTTGTCCGTTTGTTTATCTCGTGCTTTTTTGTTGTCAAAGTTAATTGTCAACGTAAAAAAGTTTATTTTCAACGTTTCGTGTATTTTAGTTGATCTTCGTTGGTCTATTTGCTAACCTTGATGTTAGTGGTAAGTTGATTTCAATGAAATATTAACGGGTTAGCTAGATTTTGGGATTCGGTAGTTTATACGCTCCTGTGCATTTGAAAGTAGATCGTGTCGATTTGCCGTCAATCCTATCCAATTATAAGTGTGGGGGAATTGAGATTGCATCTGTTTGTGCATAATTGTCCATTATGATTATGATTTTTTTTTTATATTTGCCGGGAGGGCAAATGACTCTACTCCACCTGATGTTAAGTGGTAGTAGAGTCCAAACGCGACGACGGCCAGTACAGTCGGGAAGAAGGTTCTGCACTAGCCGCCCTCGCCTTGCCGGCCCGCAAGATGCCTCTTCACGCCTCGTTTGAAGGAACAAAGATTATGACCTGCGCAGGTTTTTGTTGATGACCGTCGTGAACAAATGCAATTAGAAAATATCCTCAAAATTGTAAAACAACACTTGTTTTGGAATTACAATTAATATTCCTTTTTATATATATATATTTGTGTTATAAAAAGAAATATTTATGTCATTTTAGAGCGCAGAGAAATATGAAACGGTTTCCTGCATGGAGACAGACACCCGAGACGGTCTTGAGGATGATCCCCCACGTCTGGCCGAGGCGTGTCTGCGCGAACTGGTCGGTCGAGCCTCCTTCGGACACATTAGGAGTGTTCTCAGACCTGTTCTCACGTGAGTTTCTTTTTAGATTTGTATTAGGTTCTATCATACAGTTTTTGAATTTAATTTATGATAATATTTTATATGTGAAATTAACTCTGTTCGATTTGAATGAGTTCTGGATGAAATTTGGTATGAAGTAAGCTTCAAGTTCAAGGAAGGCGAAAACTTGTATATCATATAATATTTTTGAGGGTAAGTTGGTATTTGTTTTAAAGAGAGTCGCTTGGTTTCCTTTTGTTGTTCGTAAGAAATTAATTATTTGTTTTAAAGAGTTGTTAAAAATAAAAAAAAAGTGAAGAACGATTTGTTTTATAAGTAAATGTTCGGTCGTGTTTAATTAAAACAGTTGGGGGCTCGTGTGAATGTACTTCATTAGGAGTAAGGATTATCAATATATATAGTATTTAATATAATTTTTAAGAAAAATTATATATATTATTGTTTTAGACATTTCGATCGTCACGAACTTTGGGTGCCGACTGATTTCGCTGTCCACACCTTCAAGATTATCATGTTCTCTATTCAGGTGAGTTTGTGGTTTTATCTAAAATGTCCAACGATGAATAGTGAGATAGAGTGCTTTGTACGTACGGTACGTACGGTAGTGGGTTGAGAATTGTCGGGATCTGTGGCCTTATATTTAGTTACTAAATTAATATTAACGAGGCATTTAAGGTCCAGGGTTCGAACCCCAGGTCGGGCCGATAAAAAGTTGCTTAAGCGTAAGATGGAAGTGTGTCCGCACGCAGTAAGCCCGTTCCCTGGGCCCGCAGGCCACGTACTCGTACAGCGTGGTGGAGGCGCTGCTGCAGCACCTGGACGCGGGCGCCGGCACGCGCGTGCGCGCCGCGCGCGCCGCCGTGCTGTCCACCATCGTGGCCTTCGCCGCCGGCGACAGCGTGGGTGAGCGCCGCCGCACACTGCGACTATATACACATATATATGTTTATTATATTTACATTCGATAAAATTCAATTTTGCAATTACTGTCACTTAATAAGTATAAATAAAAAAAAACTCGCATTCGACACAAAAACTTATTAAGAAACGTATTACATTCCAGGTCCATCTGTTTTGGAAATTATTAATAACCTCCTGACGAACTTGCGGGCGTCCGTTGCGCGAGACTCCGAGGTAAGTAAAAAACAAAACGAAATAGTAATATATTACGCTATAACGTTGTAAGGAACGATTAATATTTCTTATATCGTCAATGTTTATAAGCGGTGGTGACCACCATTAAGTGGCCGTTTGACAGTCCGCCTATTTCATAGAAACATATATAGAGTATAATTTTAAATTACGATCTCTAAGGAGTGCTATTAGTTATATACATTATTCTCAATTTACAGAAAGAATCAGACGAGAAGCTATATCAAGAGGCGTTGATAAACGCGCTGGGAGAATTCGCAGACCACCTCCCCGACTTCCAAAAGATAGACATCATGATGTTCATCGTCAGCAAGATACCGAACCATCGCGGGAAGGGCACGAAGGCGGACTCCATGCTGCAGAGCATACTGTTGAAGTCACTCCTTAAGGTGAGGGTAGTTTTCGATCGTTACACATTTCAGTCTCCATTCTCAGAGGAGACTTCAGTTGTGCAAGTACAGATGTACTCTCTTTTTCTTCATCTCATAATCCGATGGACGGAAACGTGACACTACCAAAAAGAGTGCGGGCCTAGCTCGTAACACGGCCGACCTCCGAACTCCGGGACGTGCCGAACCGTTGGTTTACAATATAACGGGCCGCTGCCGCAGGTGGGCACGACGTACAAGACGACGGAGCTCAGCAAGGCGTTCCCCGCGGCGTTCCTGGACGCGCTGCTGCGGCTGGCGGGCGCGGGCGAGGCGGCCACGCGCGCGCTGCTGCAGCGCATCCTGCACACGCTGCTCGACCGCCGCGGGAACGCGCGCGCGCTCGCCGCGCCCACGTGCGTTACCCTCACACACACACACACACACACACACACACACACACACGCTGCTCGACCGCCGCGGGAACGCGCGCGCGCTCGCCGCGCCCACGTGCGTTACCCTCACACACACACACACACACACACACACACACACACACGCTGCTCGACCGCCGCGGGAACGCGCGCGCGCTCGCCGCGCCCACGTGCGTTACCCTCACACACACACACACACACACACACACACACACACACGCTGCTCGACCGCCGCGGGAACGCGCGCGCGCTCGCCGCGCCCACGTGCGTTACCCTCACACACACACACACACACACACACACACACACACACGCTGCTCGACCGCCGCGGGAACGCGCGCGCGCTCGCCGCGCCCACGTGCGTTACCCTCACACACACACACACACACACACACACACACACACACACACACACGCTGCTCGACCGCCGCGGGAACGCGCGCGCGCTCGCCGCGCCCACGTGCGTTACCCTCACACACACACACACACACACACACACACACACACACGCTGCTCGACCGCCGCGGGAACGCGCGCGCGCTCGCCGCGCCCACGTGCGTTACCCTCACACACACACACACACACACACACACACACACACACACGCTGCTCGACCGCCGCGGGAACGCGCGCGCGCTCGCCGCGCCCACGTGCGTTACCCTCACACACACACACACACACACACACACACACACACACGCTGCTCGACCGCCGCGGGAACGCGCGCGCGCTCGCCGCGCCCACGTGCGTTACCCTCACACACACACACACACACACACACACACACACACACGCTGCTCGACCGCCGCGGGAACGCGCGCGCGCTCGCCGCGCCCACGTGCGTTACCCTCACACACACACACACACACACACACACACACACACACACACACACGCTGCTCGACCGCCGCGGGAACGCGCGCGCGCTCGCCGCGCCCACGTGCGTTACCCTCACACACACACACACACACACACACACACACACACACGCTGCTCGACCGCCGCGGGAACGCGCGCGCGCTCGCCGCGCCCACGTGCGTTACCCTCACACACACACACACACACACACACACACACACACACACACACACGCTGCTCGACCGCCGCGGGAACGCGCGCGCGCTCGCCGCGCCCACGTGCGTTACCCTCACACACACACACACACGCACACACACACACACACGCTGCTCGACCGCCGCGGGAACGCGCGCGCGCTCGCCGCGCCCACGTGCGTTACCCTCACACACACACACACACACACACACACACACACACACACACACGCTGCTCGACCGCCGCGGGAACGCGCGCGCGCTCGCCGCGCCCACGTGCGTTACCCTCACACACACACACACACGCACACACACACACACACGCTGCTCGACCGCCGCGGGAACGCGCGCGCGCTCGCCGCGCCCACGTGCGTTACCCTCACACACACACACACACACACACACACACACACACGCTGCTCGACCGCCGCGGGAACGCGCGCGCGCTCGCCGCGCCCACGTGCGTTACCCTCACACACACACACACACACACACACACACACACACGCTGCTCGACCGCCGCGGGAACGCGCGCGCGCTCGCCGCGCCCACGTGCGTTACCCTCACACACACACACACACACACACACACACACACACGCTGCTCGACCGCCGCGGGAACGCGCGCGCGCTCGCCGCGCCCACGTGCGTTACCCTCACACACACACACACACGCACACACACACACACACGCTGCTCGACCGCCGCGGGAACGCGCGCGCGCTCGCCGCGCCCACGTGCGTTACCCTCACACACACACACACACACACACACGCTGCTCGACCGCCGCGGGAACGCGCGCGCGCTCGCCGCGCCCACGTGCGTTACCCTCACACACACACACACACACACACACACACACACACGCTGCTCGACCGCCGCGGGAACGCGCGCGCGCTCGCCGCGCCCACGTGCGTTACCCTCACACACACACACACACACACACACACACACACACGCTGCTCGACCGCCGCGGGAACGCGCGCGCGCTCGCCGCGCCCACGTGCGTGTTACCCTCACACACACACACACACACACACACGCTACTCGACCGCCGCGGGAACGCGCGCGCGCTCGCCGCGCCCACGTGCGTGTTACCCTCACACACACACACACACACACACACACACACACACACACACACACACACACACACACACACACACACACGCTGCTCGACCGCCGCGGGAACGCGCGCGCGCTCGCCGCGCCCACGTGCGTTACCCTCACACACACACACACACACACACACACACACACACACACACACGCTGCTCGACCGCCGCGGGAACGCGCGCGCGCTCGCCGCGCCCACGTGCGTTACCCTCACACACACACACACACGCACACACACACACACACGCTGCTCGACCGCCGCGGGAACGCGCGCGCGCTCGCCGCGCCCACGTGCGTTACCCTCACACACACACACACACACACACACACACACACACACGCTGCTCGACCGCCGCGGGAACGCGCGCGCGCTCGCCGCGCCCACGTGCGTTACCCTCACACACACACACACACGCACACACACACACACACGCTGCTCGACCGCCGCGGGAACGCGCGCGCGCTCGCCGCGCCCACGTGCGTTACCCTCACACACACACACACACACACACACACACACACACGCTGCTCGACCGCCGCGGGAACGCGCGCGCGCTCGCCGCGCCCACGTGCGTGTTACCCTCACACACACACACACACACACACACGCTACTCGACCGCCGCGGGAACGCGCGCGCGCTCGCCGCGCCCACGTGCGTGTTACCCTCACACACACACACACACACACACACACACACACACACACACACACACACACACACACACACGCTGCTCGACCGCCGCGGGAACGCGCGCGCGCTCGCCGCGCCCACGTGCGTGTTACCCTCACACACACACACACACACACACACACACACACACGCTGCGCGACCGCCGCGGGAACGCGCGCGCGCTCGCCGCGCCCACGTGCGTGTTACCCTCACACACACACACACGCACACGCTGCTCGACCGCCGCGGGAACCACACACACACACACACACGCACGCACGCACGCACGCACGCACGCACGCACGCACGCACGCACGCACACACACACACACCACACACACACACTGAAACGTGCCGGCCGGCCGCGCTCACACTGCCTCTGTTTGCTCGTTGCAGGGTGGACTACGAGAAGCTGGGCCTCATTGTGGAGAAGTGCTCCCGCCCCGATCTGATATTCATCAGCAAGCATGGATATGCTATCTTCAGCTCGTTGTATGATGGTATGGACTCTTTTGTGTTACAGTGTGTGTGTCCAATGCGAGGACCAAAGTAAGAATAAAAGTTGATGGCCCGATCTGGAGGGGTGACGTGCTCTAGTGGCTAGAAATATCTATATTTCATTTCGATGGCAAGAGGAGTAAAGACAAATAAACAATTTTGATTTGAATTGACATGTTTCTCAATAATCAATTGTAGAATCTTTGAAAAATAGTATTTTGAATAGTGCCGTAAATTGAAAAATTGCTTCATGTTCTAGTCCGATTCGGTTCGGTAAAGCGTGGTATCGAAGATGCATGTAATGTAGTTCAAGTGTCGGTGTGCAGGTCTGCAGCTGGAGTCCAACACCGTGGAGAACGTGTGCGCGATCTACACCACGCTGGCGCTCCTGTGCGTGGAGCTCGCCTCCGAGGAGACCGTCTGCGACATGCTGCAGCTCATACTGTCGTAAGTCGCTTTGTTCACACCCTTACGCCGGACGCGATACGGAAGTTAAAGCTGATCACCTATCTTGGCAAACTAATAGAACTTTTTTTATTATTAAAAAAGGGACGGAGACAGACGAGCGAATCGATCTGTCGATGGTCTCTACCCATAGATAATGACATTTAATTACTCCTTACGTCACTAATGTACCGACAACAAAATTATCTCAGCTATATCCTCTTTTTTATTATCTTGATATATTAGGCTAGGTTACACATCCTACGAAAATGACCCAGGAATAGATGGTAAAAACCCAGTCAGTTACACGAACTTGTACTTGAGTGTGTCGTATGCACATAGGCCTTAACGTTTCGACTTTTAACATATCTGTCTGATTAATCTTTGTTCACGAAAGCTAAACATATTATAAATTAATATTAGTTAGTGTATCACTGTACTACGTAATAAGTGGTCGTCACCGAACTAGTTTATTAATTCCCATTCCCTGCAATAAGAGTAAGTTGAATTTGTTACAATAAAACACGTCCGCGTGCGCAGCATGCAGCAGTCGGCGCTGAGCAACCCGGTGCTGTCGGTGGCGCAGGCGTGCCGCGTGCACGCCGCCGCGCTGGCGCTGCTGGCGCTCGTGCCGCACGTGCTGCTGCTGCCCGCGCTGCGCGACTACGCCGCGCAGGTACTCCAGCTCCCTGCCTCTGTCTACGCGCACTAGTGTGGCCAGAGAGTTAGCATTCAAATATCTGTGGATTGCTGTTGATTTAATTAATATAATAATATTGTATTTATCTCGTTTATTGAAGAAGAATGAGAATCCTCGAATGAGGTCTCGTATCGAAAATTTTGTACCAAATAAAGCCCGTCCTTTAATTAATATTGTATTGTTATTAATTCCAACAGAATACGATATATTCTAATAGTTTTTAAAATAAGTACTAAATAATGGTATTTATATTAATTAAATACCACTCGAATGGTACTATACCATAACTGTAAAGTAAAACAATTGTGTTAATTAAAAAAATAATATGGATTTTGAGTTAACGCGATTATGATATCAGTTTTCATGTTTCTCGTTTAGATCATAGAAGCTCGACGTGAGGAAGCTCCTCATCTCCTACCGCCTCTGCTGGAGGAGTACGACTTGTCGCCATCGAAAATGCCGAACAAGCTGCCGTACCTTATGATCGATCAGGTGAGCTTAATAAAGGACATCATAGTCAACTCGCAAATTCTTAGTTACATGTCCGCCTGCCACACTTCTAGTTACTTTAA
This sequence comes from Nymphalis urticae, assembly GCA_905147175.2. Lineage (NCBI taxonomy): Eukaryota > Metazoa > Arthropoda > Insecta > Lepidoptera > Nymphalidae > Nymphalis > Nymphalis urticae. The sequence goes on from LR990007.1 coordinate 1,028,498, forward strand.
TTTTTAATAATATAAAATCTATATATATATATATATATAGATTTTATATATATATATATATATATATAGGCAATGACAAAACAGACTTCTTCAGTCACTTTAGTGTTATCGATTAAAAACAATAAAAATAAGAGTACTATTTTTTTTAATATGCAAACTCATATATGTTACCGACAAATCCAATACTGATAACGGTCTAAGTTAGACCACTAACACTACTACTGGAGTTAATATTAATTTAGCTTTGCATAGTGATTAAATGTGTTCAATATCTGTTCGACCTCAACGCCTTCACAAAATATTAATATAATATGAAATAACATTTAATATGTTTCACAATGGCTTCACTAGATGGCGTTGGGATCGAATTGAATCGCGATGATACTTCGCTCACGGATTAGTACATAGTGTTGTTTAAATTTTAATAAAATTTGTCTTGCTCTGAAGTACGGTGTTTAACTATTCCTGAGTTATACTGGGTTCGAGAAATTTCGTACGGAATCAGTACATGGTCCTACGAGCCGAAGGCAATTTTAGAAGAATACACGCAGTAGTGCTAGTAAAAGTTTTAGCTTCGCTACTGACCACGGGCGGCGCTAGTGGTATGAAGATTGTTTTAATAGTGTGAGTAATAAGTGCGAAATACAAAAGTGGACTATCTTCGGTGAGTACAATTTCAAGTGTTAAATTAGAAGTTAATAGTGAACTGAGACTTAGAATATTTTGAAGAAAAACGACCACACGAGGAATCTGTAACCAATTTTAAATAAATTGAAGTCTAAAACACTTAGAAAATTTTACTCTTAAAAGGACTTAGAAAAATTAAGTCTCAAGAATACTTTGAAAAATTTATGTTTACAACACTTAGAAAAATTGCGCTTTAAGACATTTAAAATTTTATATGTAAATTGACTACAATATATAAGAACAGAAAAGACCTGTTATAAAAATGGAAAAAGAACTAAGAAGATTAAAGGATTATAAAGGGCAAATGGAGAAGGGTGTATTAAACTTTAAAAAGTCTCCAAAAGAGCGTGTCACTTACAATTACGTAGATACTCGTCTAGAAATATTAGAGACACAATTTAAGAGTTTTACTACCAAATACGAGGAAATAGTCGGGGAATGTGAGAGTGAAGAATTGTTTAACTATTTTAAGGAAGACATTTATGAAACAGTTTATGAAACATATTTAGGTTATAAAGTAGAGCTAAAAAATGCCTTGTCTAAATTAAAATGTAATAAATCTAACGATGAAACTTGGGATCCCGCTTCATCGGACTGTAATGTAAGGTTGCCAAAGATAGTATTGCCAACTTTTAATGGAAATTATCTTGAATGGTCAACATTTCGTGACTTATTCACATCTCTATTTCATAACAATACCAGATTAGATAATGTACAACGTCTTCATTATTTAAAAACACAGCTGTCCGGTGAAGCGGAGCATCTTATAAGACACATTCCTCTTACGGACAATAATTACAAAAAATGTTGGGAAATGCTGGAGCACAGATACAACAATAAAAAAATTCTATCTAACTGTATTTTAAAAAGACTATTTAGCCAACGTAATATGAATGTTGAATCTGCTCATTTATTAAAGGATCTTCTCGATGTCACTAGTGATTGTTTGCACGAGCTCACTAATCTTGGGATTGATGTCAGTTCCTGGGATGTAATTGTAATTTACATAGTAAGTTTGAAGTTGGATGTAGAATCAAGGAAGCAGTGGGAACTACACGTGAGTCAATTCTCCGATGATCTACCTACGTATAAACAATTTCGTGAATTTTTAGAGACCCGTTTTCGAGCCTTGGAGTTCATGGAACCCAAGGCCAAGTCCAAGATAGTCAATAATTCTATTTCTCACGCTAAGGTTTTGCATGGTACAACTGTTTCATGTCCGCATTGTACCGAGAGTCATAAGTTACCTAAATGTAAAAAGTTTTGCCAGCTAGATAGTGACAAGCGCCGTGGTATTGCCCAATCTTTAGGTGTATGTTATAATTGCTTAGGAGTCAATCACACTTCTAAAGTATGTCGTATTCTTCTCAAATGCCGTATTTGCCAGCGGAAACATCATACATTGTTGCACCCTACGAACCCCAGTGTAACTAGTGAGGTTGCTACGCCAATGGAGCCAACAACCTCACATGAAAATATTTCAGAACGTAGACCACATGATATTACTGCAAATATAGCAACTCATTTGGTGAATGATAAAACACAGGGTCAAGTCCTGTTAGCCACAGCTCTCATAAAAGCTGAATCACAAAATGGGTCCTCTCAAATCTTGAGAGCTTTGTTGGATCAAGGATCACAAGCGTCCTTTATAACTGAGGGAGCAGCACAGTTACTTCGTTTGAAGAAAGTCGTAGCGAAGACTACTATTGCAGGGATAGGAGGAGGTCATGGTGATATCGTCTCAAGACATGTCGTTAACATTAATTTACAGTCACTGCATGACCCTTCTTTCACCTTAAACGTAACTGCGCATGTTTTGAGTAAACTAACCTCAGTTATGCCGGACTCGAGGTTTGAACTTCAGAATTGGCCAGAAATTCAAAAGATTCGTTTAGCTGACCCACAATTTAATTTACCTAACAAAATTGACATTTTATTAGGAGCGGAAACTTACTGTCATATCCTAAAGGAAGGATTAATCAAGAGCCCTACGGGTTCTGCGGTCGCCCAAGACACACATTTGGGGTGGATTGTGTCGGGCCAGGTCAGTAAACAAGAAATGTCTCTTAGTACTCGTAACACGGTTATCACTATGCTTACTCATATCGAAGAAAAAGATATGCTAAAACGGTTATGGGAACTTGACGCTAAACCTGTTTTGAGTAAAAAACCTCTCACGCCTGAAGAACAGGCTTGTGAAGACTTTTATATGAAGACGACCGAAAGGGATTCTGAGGGACGATATATCGTTAAGCTACCTTTTCGTTCAGAAAATCCGTCGTGTAAATATGGTAATTCAAAAAATATAGCTATAAAAAGATTGTTAGGATTGGAAAGGAAGTTGGCTAGGGACAGTAAATTAAAACAACAATATGCCGATGTGATAAATGAATATATATCGCTGGGTCATTTAGAAAAAATTACAGATAAGTTGGAATTAAATAAAAGTGATGCGGTTTATTTGCCTCACCACGCAGTGGTAAGACAAGATAAACTCACCACTAAGGTAAGAGTGGTATATGATGCGTCATGTAAGGGAACGAACGGTGTTTCCTTAAATGACAACCTAATGGTAGGACCCACTCTCCAGGCAGATTTGAGACAAATTGTCATGAGATGGCGACAACATCCTATCTGCCTGTCTGCAGATATAGTAAAAATGTATCGTCAAATCAAAGTTGCGCGGTCAGATACTGACTTTCAAAGAATTGTCTGGAGAAAGGATCCTAGCCAAAATATAGAAGACTTCCGACTATTGACTGTAACTTTCGGAACATCATGCGCTCCTTACTTAGCAGTCAAGTCATTGCATCAAGTTGCTTGCGATGAAGGTCAGGATTATCCATTAGCTGCTGAGAGGATAATGACAGATTTCTACATGGATGATCTGATGACGGGTTGCGAATCTAAAACAGAAGTAAAAGAAATATATAAAGAAATGAATAATGTACTGGAAAAGGGAGGATTTCAGTTACAAAAATAGACAAGTAATAGGATGAACTTATTGGAAGAATTGAAGGAGGAGTCTGGTAAGGATTTGGAAATAAAAATAGATACGGTAACAAAGATTCTAGGGCTGACCTGGAACCGCTACACTGATAGATTTGATTATTCCGTTAGATTGCCACCTCCTGCTGCATCTGAAACAAAAAGAACAGTAATATCAGAAATATCACGACTTTACGATCCCTTGGGATGGATAACGCCGTGCATTATAACCTCGAAAGTCTTTATTCAAAAATTATGGATTGCTGGCGTGGGCTGGGATGAGGAACTGCCGCCAGAACTCTTACAAGAATGGAGATATTACAGAGCTGAGCTGGAGAAGTTGGTTGATTTCCATATTCCTCGATGGATAGGTAAGAGGAAGAGCAACATTGCGGTTGAACTTCATGGTTTTAGCGATGCCTCAAACATAGCTTATGCAGCGGTAGTATACTGCAGAATTATAGACTCGAGTGGAGAAATACACTCACATCTTATTACCGCAAAGTCAAAGGTTGCGCCCATAAAGCAAATATCTATTCCACGTCTAGAATTATGTGGCTCTCTTCTAGTTACAAAATTATTAATCGAAGTAGCCGAAGTAATGAATATTCCTAAGGCAGATGTTCATGCCTGGACAGATTCGTCCGTTGTGCTGGCTTGGTTAAGCGACCACCCAAGTAGGTGGAAGACCTATGTGGCTAATAGAACATCGGAAATACTTAGTTTGATGGATAGCACTCAGTGGGCTCATGTTCAGTCCAAAGACAATCCAGCAGATATCGCTTCTCGTGGTATTTCATCAACCATGCTACTTAATAGTGATCTTTGGAAACGAGGACCTGGTTGACTAAGGAATGAACCGATCCAATATACAAGACCAAGTGCGATACATACTAAAGAGGAGAAGAAGACTGTGAAGGTCCATGCAGTCAATCTAGTATTGGATTTTGACGCGAATTGGGGGTCGAGATTTTCATCACTAAGAAAATTATTAAGGGTCATAGCTTATTGTAGAAGGTTTTTGCAATTAATAAGAAGTCGTAAAGCAAATGTTAATTTGAGTACTTACCTATCAGTCACAGAAATATATGAAGCCTTAGAACTTTGTATCAAGCAAAGTCAACAACAGTCGTTTCAAGAAGAATTCTTAGCCCTGAAAAATAAATTACCTATAGATAAAAAAAGTTCATTGCATAAATTAAATATATTTATTGATAAAAATTGTATATTGCGCGTCGGGGGTAGACTCAATCAATCTCAGCTACCTGAAGAGACAAAACACCCAATTGTTATTCCTCATGACTCTTGTTTGGCCAAGTTAATTATAGCAGATGCTCATGAAAAAACCTTTCATGGAGGACAACAACTGATGCTTAATTTTATACGCAACAGGTACTGGATTGGACGGTTAAAAAATATGGTTCGAGCACATATACACAATTGTGTACCTTGTATTCGCTACGCTGCTCCCACAACCCAACCATTAATGGGCGAGCTTCCAGCTAGCAGGGTGACCCCAAGCAAACCGTTTCTTAACTCTGGAGTCGATTATGCGGGGCCCATTAATATGAGGGTATCAAAAGGTCGCGGACAACGCTCGTATAAGGGCTATATCTGTTTATTTGTCTGTATGGTCACGCGAGCCATACACCTCGAAGCCGTTTCAGATATGACTACTGAAGGTTTTTTGGGAGCTTTTAGACGATTTGTCTCTAGGCGTGGCCATTGCCGACATATTTGGAGCGACAATGGTACCAATTTTGTAGGTGCTGCCAAGGAATTGCAAAATATGTTTGCTCAAGAAAGCTCATTATTTACAAACATTGCAGCGGCTCTTGCTAACTCTCAAACGGAATGGCATTTTATTCCTCCCCATGCTCCAAATTTTGGTGGACTGTGGGAAGCAGGGATAAAAAGTGTAAAGCATCACCTGAAACGCGTAATCGGCGATTCCACCCTCACGTTTGAGGAGATGACCACCGTTCTGGCTGAAATTGAGGCGTGCCTAAATTCTAGGCCCCTATCTCAAAGTAGTAACGATCCAGAAGATCCCATACCATTAACTCCAGGTCACTTTTTGGTCGGTCATCCATTAGTAGTTCCACCTGATTACAATTATGAGGACGTTACACTAAGCACTTTACGCAGGTGGCAATTAGTCCAACGTATGGTGCAACATTTCTGGCGTCGATGGAATCGGGAATATCTCACACAATTTTATCAAAGGCATAAATGGGCTACCCGAACTCCCGAGTTTAATGTAGGCAATATTGTTTTAATAAAAGAAGACAACTTACCTCCAGCTAAATGGCTGTACGGGAAAATCATTCAACTGCACCCGGGAAAGGACAATTTGACGCGCGTTGTCACTATCCGTTGTAAAGACACTACGATTAAACGTCCAACTTCAAAGCTATGCTTACTACCTGTCACAGAATAAGTCGTTTGACCTTGTTTTATTTTGGTTTTGTTCTCCTGAGATTTTATAACTTATTTGTAAGTTTCTTTTTGTAATAGCTATAGTTAATATTTATAACGATAAAAACACATTTTTTAATTTGATTACTTTGTATTTTATATTATTAATTTTAGGAGATGAGGATGGATAAAATATAGTTTAAACATGTTACGTAGTGAATTATAAGTACCTTGTTATTGTGTGTTAGAAAAAGTTGCGCCTGTGAATATGATTGTGTTGTACTAAAAAGTTAAATAAAAAAAAAAATAGTTGTTTAGATATCGTCCACTATTCAATATTGTGTAATGTTACAGTCCACTTGGTTTCTTGTTTACGTTTGCTAAGTTTATGGTGGGCGGTACGAAAAGGAAAATGTTCCTTTTGGTGGGCGGAATGTTCAATATCTGTTCGACCTCAACGCCTTCACAAAATATTAATATAATATGAAATAACATTTAATATGTTTCACAATGGCTTCACTAGATGGCGTTGGGATCGAATTGAATCGCGATGATACTTCGCTCACGGATTAGTACATAGTGTTGTTTAAATTTTAATAAAATTTGTCTTGCTCTGAAGTACGGTGTTTAACTATTCCTGAGTTATACTGGGTTCGAGAAATTTCGTACGGAATCAGTACAAAATGTGTAATCGGAACTTGGGCCGCGATCCGGCACGAAGGACCATGCAGTAATGCGTCGCCGTGCCCGCAGATGGCGCTGTCGGAGTGCCTGAAGGCGAGCGGCGTGGAGGCGCGCCTGCAGCCCGCCGCGCCGCTGGCCGGCAGCGCGCTCGCGCACCGACACAGCTGGGTCGAGGCCGGTGCGTGCCACCTTCACTGTGTATTGCCATACACACAACACTATACACCATTACTTCTTTCTTAAACTCTCTTACTAATAGATGTAACTTCATATGAAAATAAGCGATTTTAAATGATTTCAAAAATATTCTAGGCGCAGCTCAGGGTAGGGACAGTTTGGCGGACATATCCGCTGGACCCAACGCGGAGCTGGACAGCGCGAACAGCTCGCCGGGCGTGCAGCGGGTGAGTTACAATAATTTGTAACTACTTCAAGGTCACGAGTTCTATGTCCCTCTTCATATGGCTTTAAGAGAAATCGTCTCATAGATTAAAATATGCGCACTTTATAATGATAATCATATCCTATTATTCCATATCCTTTTATTAATCCTATCATTACCAGATAAAATAAAAACTTAAACTAGCCACTGTCTTTTGTTAAATTTTTCATTTTCTAAGATAAAAGTATAATTTTATTGAGATAAAACAATATTCTGAATATTATACGTAACAATAATCCAGCAACACAAAGTTCCACCTCAATATCTGTACAGCACACCCAATACGACGATTTGGACGAGGAGTACAGAATGTTCATCGAGAAATACAATTATAACCATCGTCCGACGATGCAGAATTTTGGAGCTTATGTAATTATATTATGCTATTAAATGACAAAACTATAATTTCAAATTTAGTAGTGTATTTGTTAGTTAAACAATGCTTTGTCTCTCTCGTTCAAATGTCAAATCAATAATGATAGAAAGAGATAAATAGATATTAAACCGCCGTTAAGCAACATTTATAAGTAAACTTTATATTATATGATATTTAATTGGTTGTAATTTTAGTTTCTATAAAAAAATCAGATGTTGTACTCCTTGTTTCCGTCCTTATCACACCTATTATTTATCCAATATAACCTATCCTCTTCCTTAGCGTACCGAAAATGATTTCTGGTGTTGGGGACACGAAGAGGCACATAACTCATTGCATGATATGAGGAGGGAAAGGCATACTGCGGTACATCGCAAGTGTATATTTATATTAGTTTTATTAAAAAACCTTTCTTATTATTTATGATTATCATTTTAATATAAACGATAGTTGTTTGTCCTATAAGAGTGATAGCATTTGACCTTGAAAATTTATTTCATCATATTGTAAATCTCCTGTTGAGGTTGGTTTTAATTTAATGAAACAGCGGTCTCTTTATTTTTGTCTCAGCTGAAGTGTTGAAAGAAAACATCATGAGGATGTGTCGTATGAAATTCTGTGACCTGACTAGACTTCAAACCCCCTAAGAGGAGACAGCCTAGGGCAGGAGTAACGAGGTGTGCGTCCACAGCACTGCGGGGGCGGCGAGAACGTGAGCCTGGAGGCGCTGCGGCGCGCCGCGTCGGGCCCGAGCGACGCCGAGCGCCGCGAGACGGAGCGGCGCCGCGCCACGCTCAACGACACCTTCCGCACCGCGCCCTTCGACCACCTGCTGCTCATCACGCAGCCCAAGGTACGCTGACCCTGGACTGGAGGCGTGCGGCGCGCCGCGTCGGGCCCGAGCGACGCCGAGCGCCGCGAGACGGAGCGGCGCCGCGCCACGCTCAACGACACCTTCCGCACCGCGCCCTTCGACCACCTGCTGCTCATCACGCAGCCCAAGGTACGCTGACCCTGGACTGGAGGCGTGCGGCGCGCCGCGTCGGGCCCGAGCGACGCCGAGCGCCGCGAGACGGAGCGGCGCCGCGCCACGCTCAACGACACCTTCCGCACCGCGCCCTTCGACCACCTGCTGCTCATCACGCAGCCCAAGGTACGCTGACCCTGGACTGGAGGCGTGCGGCGCGCCGCGTCGGGCCCGAGCGACGCCGAGCGCCGCGAGACGGAGCGGCGCCGCGCCACGCTCAACGACACCTTCCGCACCGCGCCCTTCGACCACCTGCTGCTCATCACGCAGCCCAAGGTACGCTGACCCTGGACTGGAGGCGTGCGGCGCGCCGCGTCGGGCCCGAGCGACGCCGAGCGCCGCGAGACGGAGCGGCGCCGCGCCACGCTCAACGACACCTTCCGCACCGCGCCCTTCGACCACCTGCTGCTCATCACGCAGCCCAAGGTACGCTGACCCTGGACTGGAGGCGTGCGGCGCGCCGCGTCGGGCCCGAGCGACGCCGAGCGCCGCGAGACGGAGCGGCGCCGCGCCACGCTCAACGACACCTTCCGCACCGCGCCCTTCGACCACCTGCTGCTCATCACGCAGCCCAAGGTACGCTGACCCTGGACTGGAGGCGTGCGGCGCGCCGCGTCGGGCCCGAGCGACGCCGAGCGCCGCGAGACGGAGCGGCGCCGCGCCACGCTCAACGACACCTTCCGCACCGCGCCCTTCGACCACCTGCTGCTCATCACGCAGCCCAAGGTACGCTGACCCTGGACTGGAGGCGTGCGGCGCGCCGCGTCGGGCCCGAGCGACGCCGAGCGCCGCGAGACGGAGCGGCGCCGCGCCACGCTCAACGACACCTTCCGCACCGCGCCCTTCGACCACCTGCTGCTCATCACGCAGCCCAAGGTACGCTGACCCTGGACTGGAGGCGTGCGGCGCGCCGCGTCGGGCCCGAGCGACGCCGAGCGCCGCGAGACGGAGCGGCGCCGCGCCACGCTCAACGACACCTTCCGCACCGCGCCCTTCGACCACCTGCTGCTCATCACGCAGCCCAAGGTACGCTGACCCTGGACTGGAGGCGTGCGGCGCGCCGCGTCGGGCCCGAGCGACGCCGAGCGCCGCGAGACGGAGCGGCGCCGCGCCACGCTCAACGACACCTTCCGCACCGCGCCCTTCGACCACCTGCTGCTCATCACGCAGCCCAAGGTACGCTGACCCTGGACTGGAGGCGTGCGGCGCGCCGCGTCGGGCCCGAGCGACGCCGAGCGCCGCGAGACGGAGCGGCGCCGCGCCACGCTCAACGACACCTTCCGCACCGCGCCCTTCGACCACCTGCTGCTCATCACGCAGCCCAAGGTACGCTGACCCTGGACTGGAGGCGTGCGGCGCGCCGCGTCGGGCCCGAGCGACGCCGAGCGCCGCGAGACGGAGCGGCGCCGCGCCACGCTCAACGACACCTTCCGCACCGCGCCCTTCGACCACCTGCTGCTCATCACGCAGCCCAAGGTACGCTGACCCTGGACTGGAGGCGTGCGGCGCGCCGCGTCGGGCCCGAGCGACGCCGAGCGCCGCGAGACGGAGCGGCGCCGCGCCACGCTCAACGACACCTTCCGCACCGCGCCCTTCGACCACCTGCTGCTCATCACGCAGCCCAAGGTACGCTGACCCTGGACTGGAGGCGTGCGGCGCGCCGCGTCGGGCCCGAGCGACGCCGAGCGCCGCGAGACGGAGCGGCGCCGCGCCACGCTCAACGACACCTTCCGCACCGCGCCCTTCGACCACCTGCTGCTCATCACGCAGCCCAAGGTACGCTGACCCTGGACTGGAGGCGTGCGGCGCGCCGCGTCGGGCCCGAGCGACGCCGAGCGCCGCGAGACGGAGCGGCGCCGCGCCACGCTCAACGACACCTTCCGCACCGCGCCCTTCGACCACCTGCTGCTCATCACGCAGCCCAAGGTACGCTGACCCTGGACTGGAGGCGTGCGGCGCGCCGCGTCGGGCCCGAGCGACGCCGAGCGCCGCGAGACGGAGCGGCGCCGCGCCACGCTCAACGACACCTTCCGCACCGCGCCCTTCGACCACCTGCTGCTCATCACGCAGCCCAAGGTACGCTGACCCTGGACTGGAGGCGTGCGGCGCGCCGCGTCGGGCCCGAGCGACGCCGAGCGCCGCGAGACGGAGCGGCGCCGCGCCACGCTCAACGACACCTTCCGCACCGCGCCCTTCGACCACCTGCTGCTCATCACGCAGCCCAAGGTACGCTGACCCTGGACTGGAGGCGTGCGGCGCGCCGCGTCGGGCCCGAGCGACGCCGAGCGCCGCGAGACGGAGCGGCGCCGCGCCACGCTCAACGACACCTTCCGCACCGCGCCCTTCGACCACCTGCTGCTCATCACGCAGCCCAAGGTACGCTGACCCTGGACTGGAGGCGTGCGGCGCGCCGCGTCGGGCCCGAGCGACGCCGAGCGCCGCGAGACGGAGCGGCGCCGCGCCACGCTCAACGACACCTTCCGCACCGCGCCCTTCGACCACCTGCTGCTCATCACGCAGCCCAAGGTACGCTGACCCTGGACTGGAGGCGTGCGGCGCGCCGCGTCGGGCCCGAGCGACGCCGAGCGCCGCGAGACGGAGCGGCGCCGCGCCACGCTCAACGACACCTTCCGCACCGCGCCCTTCGACCACCTGCTGCTCATCACGCAGCCCAAGGTACGCTGACCCTGGACTGGAGGCGTGCGGCGCGCCGCGTCGGGCCCGAGCGACGCCGAGCGCCGCGAGACGGAGCGGCGCCGCGCCACGCTCAACGACACCTTCCGCACCGCGCCCTTCGACCACCTGCTGCTCATCACGCAGCCCAAGGTACGCTGACCCTGGACTGGAGGCGTGCGGCGCGCCGCGTCGGGCCCGAGCGACGCCGAGCGCCGCGAGACGGAGCGGCGCCGCGCCACGCTCAACGACACCTTCCGCACCGCGCCCTTCGACCACCTGCTGCTCATCACGCAGCCCAAGGTACGCTGACCCTGGACTGGAGGCGCTGCGGAGGATATCTGTCGTGTCTGCTTGCCGTTACAACAGATTATGAGTGTGGGAAAGAGAAAGTGCCCCTGTTGTTTCACCCACGTACTCTTACACGTATATCTCCTCAGATAATGGCCGCGGAAACAACTTATCGACGAATGTATAAACTATTATGTAATTTGTAAATTTATAAACGCAAGTAGTTGTTATACGTAAATAATTCTAAAATCGTTTATTCCAGTACGAGATAAAGGAGAAACTCGAAGAAATCTTCAACTCGTTGTCCGAGGAACCACTGCTAGGCGTTGGCATGGGGGGCTCCCCCGCGGGCAAGCCGAGCCCCTGCACCAAGTACTTCCCCGAACTATTCCTATACTAGTAAGTTGTTTATTTTAATTATTCGCCATCGAAATTACAAATATATATACATATATATATTTACATAATATTTTAAGGATACACGCATCGAAACGTCGTATCACTGTTTTTGGTCTTTATATTTCCATAGTTCAAATAAGTAAGTTCTCAAATAATTGTACTGTAGTAATTAAAGTATCAAATATTTCTATACTTTCAGATGGCAGAAAATATACGCTTTTCATCACTCAAATGTATTCCGTAGTCGCTTCGCATAACATATTCTAAACAATACGATACGCTTCCATTTTTTTATACTATCTTACTTATAAAATTTGCTCAGCGGCTGTTTAGTTAACATGCAATTCTCTCATTCTGTCATTACTGATTTCACATTCGAAAGAAGAAGACACAGCATTGTTTAATTAATCGCCCGCTAAATAAAGTTTATAAATAAGGCCGTTAATTATATATTTATTAAATTATATTTGCCATAAACAACCAGGTAACAGGTAAGGGAACAAATTGACATAACTAATTAAAAAAATATTTTTCCTTATTTAACTATTTATTTTCATATATATTTGTCAATATATTTGTCGCTATACTTTATCATCATATACAACGTTAAACTGTTTTTTTTTTTTTAAATTGGGTAATTTATTTTTTTATTATTTATAAGTTTGTCATTTTGTTCCCCTATCTAACCCGTTCGTTATAGATATAACTGCGGGTATTATGAAATTATGATGATGTAAAAGTATTACACGTAACAAAAGGTTTAAATTAATATATTCTGTTACAGAAATGTATGTAAATTACAATATTGTAATGGCTTCCATACAAAATGGTTGCTGTACCAGTATTTCCCTGTTTAATTATTATGTTTTCAAGTGTTAAAATATGATTGGTTAATGATATTAATATATAATAAAGAATATGTTCTTAAGCCCGGTTGCTGTAATCAAAAAACGCTTCGTTTTGCTTACGGATAATATAATCCTCTGATTTACTTGATTGAAATACTATTATGTCCATGAATTTCATAAAGGTTGGTTGACTGGGCCCTCTGGTGGTAAGTGACCAACCGCCAATAGACATTGGTTTAAGAAATATTAACAATCCATAACATCACCAATGGACCACCAACCTTGGTCTAGTATGTTGTTTCTTTACACTTTCTAATTCACCCTTCAAACCGCAACGTTACAACACTACTGTTACTAATAAAGCCTACCCAGGCAAAGCCCTACCACCAAGCTAATTACTATACACCATTTCTAGACTTCTAGACTACTCATCCTTAAATAGTAAGCCAATGGTACCTTCTGAAAAACGTCTCGTAGACAAAACGAATCGTTTCTTGAAGTAAACAGGGCGTCAATTGGGGGGGGAGAGGTGGGGGGGGGTTGGTAATGTTATCATTTTAAATCATTTCGGTTGATACAATAAATGGGGATTGTCAATGGAATTGATTATTTAAATGTAATAAATATAATACATATGTATTATTTGAAATTATAATCTTTATAGATTATATTCTAACGCGGTGATGCTTTAGATCGGTGATGAACTGGGTGATAGGATGGGTGACGTTTTTATTAAATATATGATATTCGACAGTATTTAAGAATGCAATTAAAATGTTATTTAATTTTAATTTTTATATGAATTATGTAAGTTAAATATTTTATGTAATATAATAGAAAATATTGTATTGTATTTCTTATATCTACCGAGAAATATTATAATTGACTTTGTAGACCTTTATGTTAACCGAATAAGATCCATTTTTGCATGTCATAACTACCTAAACCTTTACAATATTAAGGCATAATTTGACTTGTTATACACTTAACTATATAACTTAATACATTCAAATTTGAATCTTATAGAATTATACATAAAGTTCAATCTAAATGTTTTAATCATTCCAGTAGAATGTATCCGAGATATTAATAAAGGAATCTCGCCTGTAATCATTTATTATATGAACAGTACAGTCGGCAACAAAATACATTAACAGATATAATGACGCACAAAAACACAGATTTTTTATATTTAAAATAAATGATGGTGATTGAAAGATTGATGTAGGTGACAATGATTATGTTCATTCCAAAGATATTTGTCTAGTCCCTATACAAGTAATACACACAAATATATTAAACGATGTATTTGTCCTTTTGATTTCGTTTCGGATGATGTATTAAGTTTTAATTTATTTTTTTATAGAAAAGGAAGGCGGACGAGCATATGGGCCACCTGATGGTAAATGGTCACCAAAACTCTTAGACATTGGCACTGTAAGAAATGTTAACCAACGCTTACATCGCCAATGCGCTACCAACCTTGGGACCTAAGATTTTATGTCCCTTGTGCCTGTAATTACACTGTCTCACTCACCCTTCAAACCGGAACACAACAATACCAAGTACTGCTGTTTTGCGGTAGAATATCTGATGAGTGGGTGGTACCTACCCAGACGAGCTTGCACAAAGCCCTACCACCAGTAAATTATTAAGAATTCTTCACGTCTGTTACGTGTTCTGCAAATATATAATCATTTATTATTATCACAAAATACAGGAATGCGATGTGATAGGTTTATTCGCGTGACATGTAAATTGTTTGCGTTTCTGTTTTGTAACAGTAACAGCCTGTTAATGTCCCACTGCTGGGCTAAGGCCTCCTCTCCCTTTTGAGGAGGTTTGGAGCTTATTCCACCACGCTGCTCCAATGCGGGTTGGTAGAATACACATGTTGCACAATTTCAATGAAATTAGACACATGCAGGTTTCCTCACGATGTTTTCGTTCACCGTCAAGCACGAGATGAATTATAAATACAAATTAAGCACATGAACATTCAGTGGTGCTTGCCCGGGTTTGAACCCACGATCATCAGTTAAGATTCACGCGTTGTAACCAATAGGCCATCTCGGCATTTTGACAGAAAAAATTATATAAATAAATTCAGAACTTGAAGTTTGTTTTGCAAGAAACGTGTCTAGAGTTAAATAATACATACTACTAGTGGTAGAGCTTTGTGCAAGCTCGTCTGGGTAGGTACCACCCACTCATCAGACATTCTGCCGCAAAACAGCAGTACTTGGTATTGTTGTGTTCCGGTTTGAAGGGTGAGTGAGCCAGTGTAATTACAGGCACAAGGGACATAACATCTTAGTTCCCAAGGCTGGTGGCGCATTGGCGATTTAAGCGATGGGCAACATTTCTTACAATGCCAATGTCTAAGGGCGTTGGTGACCACTTACCATCAGGTGGCCCATATGCTCGTCCACCTTCCTTTTCTATAAAAAAAAATACATTTTCACTATTTATTATTCGTGAAATGAAGCTTATTCTATATAAAATAGAACAATGGACATAATTGCATAAAAAATTGTTATTTTGTTGCCGACGGTACTCAATTTTATATAACAAAAAGCTACAATTTGTTACAGATTTTTGTGTATTCCGATATTATTTTTAATTTGGTTTACAACTGTGGCCCTAGATATTTTATACGCGTTTACAGTTTTTAATTGTACTTGTCTTGATGAGCAAGAAGTGATCCCTAGCTACGTAAGCTGTATTTATGAAGACTTTGATTATAGAAATATATGTGAAGGTATATATTTTCGGTGTTAATACGTCACTTACCCGCTATTAATATTTATGAATTTTCTAACTTTTTCATAATCAAATCTTCAATATGTTATAAATATAAACGTAGCACTTCCAGTAATGTAGTTATTAATCTACGGTTAGTAAATAACCACAGGTTAACGCTAGCATCGTGTTAATCTCCGTTTAACTCAAATTTCTCGTATAAAACACTAAATTAAGGACCAAAGTATAACTTTTCTCATTATTACGAGAATGTTAACAAATAAACGATAATTAGTTATTTTTGACATATGTAATGAATTTTTTAATAAAAAAAAATATTCCTTACAATTTGATTGAAAACTTAACAGCTAAACAGTTCTTATACTTTTCATTTGTACTTGATAAGGTTAAAGAGGTATGGGAAGAAATTAAAAAGTGAACAGGGAAGTATGGGTGAATTTTGGGTGTGTTTGAATTTAATAAGTCTGAAATCAAATATTGCAACACGCATAATATAGCACCTCCAATTATGTAAGCATTTAAAGATGCTACGTTTTTTAATCTGTCTTTCAAATATGTCAATAATATACTCTACAATACACTCTAGGGCCTGAAATTAATGTAATTTGTATTTCTATTGACGTATTATACTGTTGTTATTGTTCTTAATTATTGTAATCTTAGGTAATTAGGTTGTGTTCAAACAATAATAAATGTGGTTCGAACGATATTTCGTTTTTTTTTTATTAAACTCGTCATTGTGCCTACCAGAAATTAAACAGATAAAAAAAAAATTATTTGACTTACCTTATAAGGCAACACAAGAAAACAATAATGACATATAAATAAGATTGGTAAACAAGAGAAATATAATAAATATACAAAATTGAGTATATATATTAGAGATAAATAATAGCAACACCACACAACGTGATTGACGTCTTATGGGTCCGTCGTCAGACGTCAAGTTGTGATAATTTTTTTTTTTTCCTGAATGAATTATGCTGTTGGCCCTAATGGCCTTTACAGCGTCACCGGGCGTTGTGGCGAGTACTGGACTCCGCCGTGAATTTGGAGCCGTCACGGGCTCTTACAAGACGTCCATCCTGAGGGTGTCTCCTGCGAGATCGCACCTCGGCTCAGGACGTAGTCGGAGGGGCGTGATAATATTAAGACGGGTTGGTATTTATTATACAGCCGACTGATGGAAATATAAAATTGTAATGGTGTAAGCAGTGCGTGTGATCGTTTGTCGAGTGACACACTTGGTCTCTTGCTCTCAGGACAGCGCCAGTGGATCCGCGCTTTGACTGATTTAATAACATCAATATGTTGGACGACAATGGCGGCCTTTCAGATGACGATCCATTTGAATCCGCGACATATATGTTGATGTACCATATGTTGATATAAATGTGTAGTGATAAGTGGTTTATTAGACACAAAATGCTGTATGAGGCGTAGTTCAATAGAATAAAGTTTCGAATGATTCAAATCAGTCTTGCTAATTGCTAGCAAATGGACGGTCGAGAAAATATTATTATTTGTTAATGATACTGAATCTTATTTACACGTATAAATAAATACATCCATCTGCTGGGCTAAGGCCTCTTCTCCCTTTTTGAGGAGAAGGTTTTGGAGCTTATTCCACCACGCTGCTCCAATGCGGATTGGTGGAATACACATGTGGCAGAATTTCAGTGAAATTAGACACATGCAGGTTTCCTCACGATGTTTTCCTTCACCGTAAAGCACGAGATGAATTATAATCACAAATTAAGCACATAAAAATTCAGTGGTGCTTGCCCGGGTTTGATCCCACGATCATCGGTTAAGATTCAAGCGGTCTTACCACTGGGCCATCTCGGCTTTTACTTTTTACTAAATACACATGAAAAACACATGGGATGGAACTGTAATTAAAAAACAACATGTTGTCGTAAAATTTTATTGAGAAAATAACATTTTTATCTATATTAATCTAAAATAAAAATATTTACATTAATTTAGTGTTTTTATTTTATTTTGGATGGCACTGTTATTGTGGTTAGGACTTGAGATTGTTATATTTGTTAGCTGGTTGTAACGAACATCCCCAACCCCCAGACTTATATTGCTTTACTCCTTCTCAGAGCACAGACTAAAAATATTGAAATAATCCTTGTTATATTAACATTCGAGGTTTTAATTTTTCCAGATATTATTACACGTGTATAATATGAATAATATTATTGTCGTATAAGAACAGTTTATATAAAAACGGTTATTAATTATATATATAACTATGCAATAGCTAGGTATCGTCGCGTCTTTGTCTAAAACAATGTGAGAGAAAGAGACGCTTGGAATTGAACACACATTAGTAACATGAAGTGTTTTGTATGTTTTATGAGAGTTTGAATACACCTTACAAATAACATACATTTTGCCACATGTATGGTTATTGATGATTCACTTCTATTAAAATATTAGTTATTTGTGACGATTAATTTGATTCGTTTATATTGTAGTTTAAGAATTTATATATTAAAATATCATTCGACCAAAATTCAGACTTGACAAGATAAGTTTCTAAAAATAATAATAAATTATCAAAACAAATACTTTTCACAATCATTCCGGAGTTATGTAGTCTTTAAAATTTAGTGTTACTTTAACATTGTAGCTAAACAATATTAATTTTCGTTAGCACCTATTATTTTATATTTTTTATTATATACACGTTTATTTTATTTATATAATTATAACTGGCCAATCAGTTGTACAGTCTTTGATTATATTTTATTGATTTAACATAGTTTACGATAGTACATTTTCTTTCTAACTAATTTACAATTTTTCGTTACATTTTTATCAACAAAATGTGTATATTTTTTATAAAGATTATAATGATATTGCTATCTTTGGAAAAAAATAATATTTATTAACTAATAGGACATAAAAACATTTTATGTTCCAAATATTCGATTGTCTATGGCTATGACTATTGTTGCATAGTTTTGACAAAGTTTGACAATAGTCAAATCAGAACCAAGATTTTGGTGCAGATTATACCATTAATTAATTGAAACTTATTTAAAATTAGAATAAAACAAGACTATTATTTTTATGTTAATAATTCTATGTTTACATTGATTAGGTAATTTTTCGTAATAGCACCTTTATAAAAAAATCCAAATGTATGACAAATAGTTTCAATAAATAATATATAACTTATTTAAAATATACAATTTTATTAGTTGATACTTTACACTTATTGTAAGTAAATAAAGTTTGACATATTGTATAATCTATGGTTCATTACGGATTCAAGAAAAAATGAATTGATGAATTTTTCGTGAATGTCCCACTGCTAGGCTAAGTCCTCCTTTCTCTTTTTGATGAAAAGGTTTGGAGCTTATTCCACCACGCTGCTCCAATGCGGATTGGTGGAATACACATGTGGCAGAATTTCAGTGAAATTAGACACATGCAGGATTCCTCACGATGTTTTCCTTCACCATAAGCCAATGATATATACCGTAACCAATAATACTGGTGGTAGAGCTTTGTGCAAGCTCGTCTGGGTAGGTACCACCCACTCATCAGACATTCTGCCGCAAAACAGCAGTATTGTTGTGTTCCGGTTTAAAGGGTGAGTGAGCCAGTGTAATTACAGGTACAAGGGACATAACATCTTAGTTCCCAAGGTTGGTGGTGCATTGGAGATGTAAGCGATGGTTAACATTTCTAACCATTGCAATGTCTATGGGCGTTGGTGACCACTTACCATCCGGTGGCCCATATGCTCGTCCGCCTACCTATTATATATACATAAAAAAGCCTCAGCCACAACAGAAGAGAGAATGTATACGAAGAAAATATTAGTTAACATAGTTTATTTATCCTTCTAACATATATTATTAGTCAAATTTAGTTTTAAATAAATATGATATATTTTTCATGTTTTTTTTTTTTGGTGTTACCAGGTTAAATAAACGGATTAAATAAATGGATATATTTGTAGTTTATCACAAGTCATGACAACGGTCAGGAATGCATTCTCTCAGCGGTTGGGCTTCAAATCAGGTAAACAAAGTTCGGTTAACTGTAACGGTATCTAATATATAGTAATGACTTACTTTGTGATAAGATTGTGATGAACGCATACAATGTAAACCGGTTTTATACTATATCTATAACTTTTTTTTTTTTTCATATATTAACAAAATATTCAAATAAAACTTAACAATATTTCCGAATTTTTAATAAAAGCTAATAAAATTAATATAGAAAAATATACTTACATAACAAATCTATTATTCTATTTCTGGTATTATGTATTTTTTTGCCGTTGTAAAGTTTTATACAAAAAAGTAATATCAGAAAATGTCAGTGTCGAAAGGATTTTCTATCACAATTTAACTACAAAATTTTTATAGAAAATATATTTCACTAACTCAATCCCCTGAACAGTTAGACAGTTTTTGTTTACATTTTTTTTATTAATACAATTTTAATTTAAAGTTTGTAAACTTACAGATAATAAAAACGTAATATAATCACGTACATATCTGTTTTTTTTTTTATTAAAAATCACAGAGTAAATAGGAAAGAAATAATTATTTTTAATCTGTGACGACAATTTGGATGACATTTGATGTTTTGAGTTTTCATATCTCAAGCCTACGGGAATCTTACCACGCATGTTCCGACGGCATCCTCTCCGCAGGCGTGAGCTAGTGCGGACTCAAAGTCCTGGGGAAGGAAGACCTGTAAACCAAATAAATTATTTATACTTATTTCTGGATTGTAACTGAAATATTGTAAAGATAAGACATTTAAATCGAATGGGGTAGTTTTTTACTCATTTTAAATTTAATAATATTCTCGTGATATAATTTCTGACACGGCTTCCAGTTCCAGTTTTAAAAACCAGCTGAAAGGACAGGTGCTTTGCTTCGAACCTAGGACCTTTAGATTTGCATACACGTAAGTCACTGAAGCAAGCACTGTTGAATTTATATGTGTCTAATATGTGTTTATAAATCATTCTCGGCGGTGAAGAAAAACATCGTAAGGAAATTAGCAGTGGGATTTGAAACAACTACATTTGCATTCGAGCACAAAAGGAGGGAAAGCTTAGCCCAGCAGTGGGATATACACAGGCTGTTGATATTTCTATTTACTGATAAGCTAGTCCCACAAAGTAGACTAATCAGGCACGAAATCTAAGATCTGAATTTATATATAAAAAACCATTACACGTAAAATATTCAATGATTTATGCAACATTGATTATATAACAAACATTTGGAGCAAAGTTTTACCTTATCGAGCACAGGTGAAAGCTGACCGGAATCAACTAGGAGTCGAAGGTTGTCGAGCCCTTCCCGGAGTTGATTCTTATCTTCCAACCAGTCTGTGTGTGTTCCGCACCCAGCTAACCACTGTTGAGAAAATCCTTGTTTTTTTTTAGACTATTAGGTACGTCTTAGGACATTTGGGTGATAACACGATTTTGTGGATTCTACATGATAATCTTGGCAGACAAAGTGAGCCATAATAAGGGTCCAGTAATGACACAAAAAGGGCACACAAACTCCTATGAAGTTTAGAATGAGCTGGATAGAGATTTTTTGGTACACTGAATGAATTTTATTAATTCATTCAACGCCGGTGTGGTGTAGAATGAGAGGAGCGGTTGCTCTAGGCGCCAAGTGGTAAAGGGCGCCACAAAGCCAAATGCGAAAAATTATTTCCCGTGCAGAATAAAATTTTGATGGCGTCTTTTGAGAAGCGCAGTATTGGTGTTAGAATGGTGTTGAATTTTTTAAGATCTGTATGCCTCTAGGTAAATCAGTATGCCTAAAGACTTTTTTAAAAGCTAAATCTCACTTTATGAAGTTGTAGACTAGCCTTAAAACTAGTCCTAGAAGTATGCAATTAGAATATTATTTATTTAATTTAAAACCGAAGTACAATATACGTGAAGTGAAAATGTCGACCAAAGGGCGCTGGAAGATATTATCGCTCTACCCTAAATAAAGGCCGGTGCTGAACTCATTATAAAATGCCATTGTCTAAAATGTTTTAAGTAAAGATTCAAACATACCCTGAAAAGCCTGAAGGTGTAAAAGGAAGCCGAGAACAACACCCAGAAGGGTGTTGGCAAGCGGTCAGTCAGTAAGGGCTTCGGTCGGAGATCGATCAATGCGTGTCGTGGGGCCGTTGCTCTGGAAAATATAAAACAAGAATGTTACTTTGAGGGTGAGGTCCTCCTGACAGATTTCGGTCAAAATTACGGCGGCAATAAATAAAAAGGGCATTTTATTTTCTTGGTCGGCAACAGTTTTTACATCATAGGCGGTGAAGGACATCGTGAGGAGAAAAGGAACCTGCAAGTGTTGGCTGCCAACTGGATACGAGTCTCGAGGAATAAGCTCCACTATTATATCCAATATTATATGGAGTAATGTTTGTTTACCAATAAGTTGTAACAAGTTACTGGTATATTTTAGTGGTGTCTATATGATTCACATATTCAAGAGAGTCCAAACTCTCGAATTGATCGCTTTTACTTTCCTTCGGACCAATTTATTTATAGCAACTTATTACATATCCTCAAAAAGAGGAGACACCGAAGTGAGTGGGACTTTTACATGCTAGTTACTTTTTTTAGGATGCATAATTTCACAGGTTATTGGTCATCGTGTATATTTATACCTTTACTTACTGTAAAGTAATGTACTCGTAATGTAAATAAATGTTCTGAGATATTAACACTCACTTGAGCAGCGCAGAAGGCGCGGGTGAGGGCGGAGGTGGAGCACCCGAGCAGCAGAGGGCGCAGTCCCACGGGCCGCGGCGACTCGCGTACTGTTCTAGAGACAGCCACGACGGACTCGTGTGCGCGTTGCTTTCCAAGTCGACTAGCTCGTGTGCACCTTGCAGGAACATTTCAGAGAGATTCTTTAAATAATAGTTAGAATAGTTATACCAATGGCTAACAGCTACTAGTTACTTACATGCAAAGCACCGATTTTTATTTTTTTGAATTTAAATAATAAAATCATAATATATCAAGCAAGTTACCGAGGTCTCTCAGGACGCGGTGCGACTTCCTCGGCGCGGCCGCCGTGACGCGCGCGCCCCACGCGGCCAGCAGCTGCACCAGCGCGCAGCCCTCCCCGCTGGCCGCGCCCACCACGCACACCCTGCACACACCTCGCCGTCAGCTCCCGCCCCGCCCCGCGCTCGCCCCGCGCGCCGCTGCCACTCACCGCTTGCCCTTGCTGGTGTCCGGCCGGTACTGCACGCGCTGCAGCGCCGCCAGCGCCAGGCTGCCCACCCACGGCAGCGCGGCGGCGGTGTCCGCGGCGAGGTGGCGCGGACGTTTGCTCACTCGCGTGCTGGAGATAAATCAAATTACTTAGTTTATATTTGTTTGAGTTTTCATCTTTTTCATCTAATACATTTCTCAAGGTCACTGTTAATTGGTCACCGCCAAGGTCTATTTTACCTTCTAATAGCTAGCAGCTCGTTTGCGGCGCCTCCGCTCCACTCGCTGATGCAGCCCCACACCTCGTCGCCCATTTCCAAGTCGCTCACGCCTTGCCCCACGTCCAGCACTACACCTGGAATTCGTTTAATTTTTAAAAATTAGTATAACTCGAATCAAAATTACGGCCTAATGTTGTCAGCGTTAAGAGAGATAAAGACAATACACACACACGTGTACAATGACACAAAGTTGAACATATCCTGGGAAAACCGATTCATTTTAGGAATAGTGGATTAATAATAACACTTTAACGGTCATCATATTAAAGTGCAGTGGTAGTGTACCCGCGAAGCCGCGCCCCACGGTGACGGGCGCGGCGCCCAGCAGCGAGCGCAGCGCAGACGCGCGGCCGCGCAGCACGCCGCGGTCCGCGCCCGACACGCTGAACGCCTGCACCCGCACCAGCACCTCCCCGGCGCCGGCGCCTGGCACAACCGTTTATACCAGAGTAATTACTGTGTTATTTCATAAAACTTGATAGCTTACATAACTTCCACATTCCATAGATATCTCTGGAATGTGGGAGACATCCTGGACAACATCCTACCTGGTGATACGGCATCTTCGACCAGTATGACGGTTTGGTCGGACTGTGTGTGGAGCGCCCTGGCATGCGGTCCGCTTGGCGCTCTGGCACTCGCTCGCAGGCCTATGACCAGTCCGGCGCTTCCGCCGACCGCCACACCGCAAACGAAGATTATCATACTACGACGCCATACTGGAACGACATTTTAAATATTCTATATTATCACAGAAGTCATATGTTATGTATGTTCAAGTAAAAAGTTTGGATTTACCATGATCTTTCAAAAGGGCCACCAGCTCCTCATATAGTATCATGGGAGAGAGGGGTGGAGCACCATCTTGTATTCTGCGGGCGGCTTCCCGTGCCCAGGCCAATGCCCGAGCCCTGCCCTCCGTCACCAATTCATGCTCCCACATATCCAAGAAAGCTTCTCGTAGCTAAAGAGAATAGAGTTTTTGTTACATTTATTTACAACATTATATCAATTCGTTGAAAATGACAAGTAAATTATCAAATGGTCGTATTTGCAATTATAAACTAATAAAAAAAACACATCAATTGACCAATATCTTCCTTAACAATACGTATATTATATATTTGAGTGATTTAAAATATTCTTACTCTTCTGAGTGCTTCTGTTGTGTGATTGAAAACATCATAAAATCTGTTTTTGCCATTATTTGCAACGACAGCAGCCGCTTCCTGAAAATAAATTATCTTTTGTTTTAACGATAGGAATATACTGAGCATCCAGATAGTGTTCTACCAAAAAATTATGAAATAAAATTGCTAAGTGAAACTACATTTTGAAACAAACTGTGTCACTTTTATTTAAGCATAAATGATAGATTAATAAAAAAAAATATTTTTTATCTGTACAACATTAACAATATTTAAATAAAAAATATTTGATGTTGTTGTTATTTAATTATCTCATTTTATTTGCTTCGTGATTATTAAGTTTGAATTTGACGTAAAATCGTATTATTTCCAGCTGAAGGTTCATGATATTGAAAATACTATGTGTAAAAAATATTTAAATTACATAATTTTAAATTATTTTTTGTTTATAACTCATTTACATAATTTATGTAGTGATCTGGGGTTGACTAACTATACTCATACACATAAATACACTTAACACTACTTCGTAGTTTAAGCATTGGCAGTTATTTAAAGTGTGCATTCTACCATGAGATATAAATTGATATGACCTTTGTGTCAGTGATATATAAATATGTTGAATATATCTATTTAAAACTACAATTTTAACGAATATGAATTTACATAGCTCTTATTATTATAATAAAAAAAAATGTAAACATAAATGACTATAATGTTACAATGTTTCAAAATCTAATTTATCTTCAAGATAATTTAGCAAGAAATATATTTAAATAAAATCTGTTTAATACTTATTGCCAAAATAGTATGACCTAATACAAAATAAATTTAAAGTGATTAGCTTCTAAATGTGTTGTTATGTAAGTTTCATGGTCAATCTATTTATAATTAAAGTGTCTTTGTCACATTTATCTATAAACATATTTATGTGATACAAAATATAAATAAAAATATATTTCTATAAATATACATAAAGTTACAAAAACAAACAAATCGTGGGAGGGAAATGTATACACAACTACCAGGGAAACATGAAATAGTAACAGCTACTAGTTACTTACATGCAAAGCACCGATTTTTTCTCCCGCTCTTAGCTTAAATTCATCCATATCAAACAACACAGACGGAGGAGGGCCGGCCTATACCAAATGCACTGTTACTTCATATCCAAACTCATCAGAAATTTAACCTTTGGCCACAATCCATTTTAAATATTTGAGTCTGAAAATAGAACGTCATTGCGGACGCATTCTTGTACAACTTTATTATTAACGCTAAATTTATGACTTAAAATAAAATCGTATTGATTTTCTAAATAACTTTTATCACAGAATTATTATAAGTTTTTAAAATTAAACACAATTTCTACCTTACACAAACATAACCTATTTGACGTTTTAAACTGACATTACAGCTAGACACCTGATTTTGACATTGATTAAAGTTATGTCGTTGTTAACACTAACCGTCCAATCAACGATTAGGTACCCTAAGAGTAGAAGAATTATATAATATAAACTACGGTAAACTATCCATTTATTGGCATTTTAAAGTTATATTATAGTTAGAATTAAAGGTATTTGTTGTTTAACCTTTTTCCTTATAAATTATTTTTTCCTTAAAACAAAAGCAACTAGATTTTTTAAACAAAAATATAACCAAGATTCTTGTAAGTTTTTGTTTTTAATTTTAACATAGAGGACCAACTACTGGCATAATAGTGTAAATTATTGCTCGTATACCAATTTATATGTAAATAATAATAACAAACTAGGTTTTCAAATTTTTAAATGCCGTATTTTTCGTTTCAAGAACTTCTTTTAATGTTTTTTTTTTTTTATATTTGCCGGTGGGCAAATGACTTTACTCCACCTGATGGTAAGTGGTAGTAGAGTCCAAACGCGACGACGGCCAGTACAGTCGAGAAGAAAGTTCTGCACTAGCCGCCCTCACCTTGTCGACCGTTAAAATAAATATAATTTTATTAAAAGTCAGTTAATAACCAATGCATTATATCATACATACTTCATATTGTAGTAGAACATTATTCACGCCGTCATATATTATTAAGTGATGTCTTTTCATTAAAAATAAATAAAGAGGTTCTACCAGGAAATAGTACAATCTCATGTTTAATACGTATCATTTATGGCAAGTCATTCAAGTAAATGGGGCAAAGATTTGTATCATCATCTCATACCATTACATCACCATTAAAATTCAGTTGCTCATCTATAGGATATTTATATAAATAACTTAAAAATAAATAAATCATCTACGCATTGATTTAATTTATTTAGTACCTATATTAACCCAACACTAGTTAATATCATCTTTATTCTCTCAATCTCATATTTCAATGAGACGGCAATTTGATGCAACTGAACTGCGGGGTGTCAAAGTCTTTACGATCTTTACATTTTCTGTCGAACCAAGGTTTCAAGTTCGGAGTTCAGCTGGGTTCAAGCTCTGGGTTTCGGCATCCATTTGGGATATGAACTCCAAATATAAGTCTGTAATGGAACATATAAAAGACATGACGCCCGGCCGAATAAACAATAAATAAAAACACAGTTTCGTTTAATATCTATATTTTCTTCTATAATTATAATATATAATAACGACATATAACATAATAGTAAGTAAAGGCATCATACACCAGGGTGTAGAGAGGGGCGGCTTGGCGGGATATGACGACATAAGTCATTATTTTATGCATTGCTTGTTATGTGTCTTATAATTGAAGAAGCACACATACTTCAAAACATTATTCCACGACGTAATGTACGCATAAGTGTGTATCCTTTGTTAGAGATCCTTAATAAATAAATAAACTAATATTTTACAGACAAGAATATGCAATTCGCTAATTTTCCTTGACCTTTAAGCACTTGTAATATGTAACTTTCGAAACAATTGATTGTATCACACATACCGTGGCCGACAAAAGTGTTATCAAAACGCTGAATAGCAACAGCACAATTTCTAGTTCATAGTATTCAGTCCATTTCACGTTCGCCGCAGATGTACGCCGATATTTAATGTTAGGGTGCCGTATCACGTGCTCCGTCCACCACACCGCGCTTTCCAATGGTGTTTGTGGTTGGTCAGTCATAAAGCTGCGTAGCTTAACAATATTTTCAACGTAACTGTAATAAATACAATTATCAATTAAATTTTAGAAACCAATTATATATATATTTAATCAGAGATTTTCTTGTATCATATAGAAAATAGTAGTAGATAATTGCCTTTCACGCCGTAGGTTGTGGGTTCGATTCCCACCAGACATTTGTGTGCATGAACATGTCTTTTTGTCCTGAGTTTGGGTGTAATTTTCTATATAAGTATGTATTTACAAATGAAAAGTAATATATGTAATATATCAGTTATCTGGTTTCCATAGTACGAGTTCTGCTTAGTTTGGGATCAGATGGCCGTGTGTGAATAATGTCAAAAAGAAGAAAAAAAAATGTCTAGAACACATGAATTCAATTTTTAAATTTTTAGTATGACGGTATATAATAGGATTTGGAGGCCCGCAGAGGCGGGCCAATCGTCGGGACGGCACGGTAGTATGCGCAAGCGATCCTGTGACGTCCCCCGACAAGACAGAGTGGGAACCACTGGTTTTTTAATGGGTATTCCGGCGCCCTCAGCGACGGCGAATCCCGCATAACTCCCACCTCATGTGGGGGAAACACGTAAATGTGTTTTTCCAGCGAGAAAAAAAAATGTCGGTACATAATAGTTTTGTTTTCAAATACATAATTTAAGACGTATTACTAATTTGTGCAAATAAATTAAAGTTTAATTATGGCTTTACTTTCATGAATATTTTAGTATGTAAACAACTTACATTAGAAAAAAATTAATTAATTTCTTATAATTATTCATAAATGGAGGCCACCTGGTGGTAAGGAGTCACCACCGCTTATTGGCGTTGTAAGAAATATTAGCCATTTCTTACATCGATAATGCACCATCAACCCTGGGAACTAAGAAGTTATGTCCCTTGTACCTACAGGCCCAACGCAGGTATTACGGTGGCAAACTCAACCTTGAAACCGGAATACCGGAACCGGTTAAGCGGTAGAATAAACGGGTGGTATCCACACAAACGGACTTGCACAAAGCCCTACAAGTTCACCTTCCTTTTCCTTACGTACCTTATATCATCCATTACAGTTTTAATAGCATTCATTAACAGTTCCTCTGTCAGTGTTTCTAATAAAAGTCTTTTTCCAATATTGAATTTAACATATTGCTCAACATTAAACCATTGGTCAGCAAGCATTGGTATGCCAATAAGCGGAACTCCGGCAGTTATTGCTTCATCCGTGGACTGTAAACCTCCTTGTGTTATAAATAACCTAACTTTTCAATAAGAAAAGCAGTATAATAGTTATAATAATCATACAAATCAATAATACTTTAAATACATGATAGGGATAGAACTTTGAACAATAGAACGACTTTACCCGTAAATTTTGCTAAGCGATTATTAATTGAGCAATGCTGTGTCTTCTTCTTTCGTATGTAAAATCAATGATGACAGAAAGAGATAAATCAGTATTTATAAGTAAGGCTGGTAGATAATATGAATACAGTGGTTTTACTGATAGTTTTTGTTAATGCTTGCAATGTACATTTTACTGAGAAATAGTTGTAAGTATTTAAAATACTTAAATAAATAAAAATATAGCAATTAAGTAAGCAAGGGCACGGATGGCTCATAAAGATTAAACAAAATATACATTAAAAAAAACACATATATAGGACTTCTTTATAAGACAGGACTCACTTAATAAATCTGATTGCGGCAGCCATTTTGAAATCTTGACATTATTTGGACATCCTGGTAGCTCATCTTCGTCCCATTTCCATAAAACATCGTAAGAAAGTTGAGAAAATACATCTTTAAATATCTTTATTGTTTCCGACGGAAACAACGAGGGATTAACATTTGTACCGAAACTCACGTATATAACTCCATTTATAGAAGAATCAAGATATAATTTCAAATCCTGAAAATATATTTTTATATACATCTATATATTTTGAATTTCACATTTCATAAAGCTTACATATCCCTTTAATATTCTTATACATTGTCGTCCCTAATTTATTAACACATTCAAAGCTACCTTCGGTAATTCTTCTTGAGGTTTTTGATGTAAGCCTGCTAAATACACCACATTTGGTGGAACAGGTCGATTGAAATCCCACACCGGATGTACATTTAAAAACAACATCCTAACATTTTGTCTTAGATCGTCCAAATTTGGTATGTTTGAACCAAGAACCGTTTTTAACATTTCATCTTCTATTTGTTCTTGTTGCGTAAAAAAATACTGACAGGAATAATGAATGTACAATTCTGTAATCTTTTCCCATAACGTCAAATTGTAAATTCTTCTGTGCATTGCGTTAGGATAGACAAGAGGATGAGAAGCCGCTCCAATCGCTTCAAATGCCAAATGAATACCACTCAAGGAACTGAATTCTATAACAGGCGCGTTGTAAATGTACGAAAAGATAAGGGCTGGTCGTACCCAGGACTCGACGAATATTAAATCAAATGTTTCATTACTACGAAGTAATGTTTGTACTTCAGCAGAATTTAATTGTTTTACAAATAAATTTATGAGGAAATCGTTGACGAATCTTTCAAAATCGATTGGACCGTTCTTGTTTTCTGAGCTCCCATAAATCTTCAAGTGCTCGTAAGATACATCGTACATGTCTATTTCGGTTAAGTTCGCAGGCGCTTGACCTTTCGAAAACGCTGGATCTGTCGTTATCACTGTGACGTCATGTCCTCGTCTAGCGAGTTCCGACATTAGTGGACGAAAAACAACTTGATGACTTATTGAAGGTGTTGGAAAAACTCCCAATATTTTCGCCGATTCGCTTACAGTGAATAAAAATAACAAACTGATTATTATTGTAGGCATTTCCAACATATGCGTTTTAGACATTACTTATGATGATGTAAAGACCGTTTTTTTAAATATATATACTCGTTCTACTTCAGTTTTGCAATTAGGTATTATCAAAAACAATGAATGGTAATCGATCTATAAAAACTGTACTAGATTAATGTACTAAAAACTAAATATATTATACATATATAATGTATATACTGCCTCGTTGGTCTAGTGGCTTGATGTAAGGCCGCAGACCCGGAGGTCCTGGGTTCAATTCCCAGGTCGGGCCAATGAAATGTTATTGAGTTTTTCTGTCAGTAAATTCTCAGTAGCAGCCCGAAGTCTGGAAGTTGGAAGTGTGTTCACTCCCGTGCCTCGGAAAGCACTTAAATCCGTTGGTCCTGCGCCTGAACTCTTTCCGGTCGTGTCGGATTGCCGTCCCATCGGATTATGAGAGTTAGGGAATAGAGAGTGCACCTGTGTTTGCGCACACACTTGTGCACTATAATATCTCCTGCGTAGTTGGCTAATCTCTGTTGAGATTGGGTGCCGTGGCCGAAATCGGTCTGGAGGTCATTATTATTATTATTATATATTTTAAATGAATTAGGTGAAGTTTACCCGACAGGACCTCAAGGTAATTTCCTGGGAGCCACTTCTAAAAACAAATTATCACTTTATGATAATCGCAACGGAATCGTTGCCGTTTTCCTATTCTTTAATTTAGTTGCCCTCTATTTCAAACCTTACTGCAGTATTTTACAATATTGCGAACTAAGCTATCATAAATAGATATTTTAGTACGGTTTTTTTTTTAAATTAAATTGAGATCATAGTCAAGATATAAACGATCGATTAAAAAATAATTATCAAAGTTCCCAATCCATAAAAACAATCTTATAGTTAAATTAAGGTATGACGGGGCTAACATGTGCAAATGGACAATAACCTCAAAAGCATAAAGATAATAAAAATAGTTAAATTAAATATGAAACTCAAGAAATAGCATATAATTAGTTATGTTACAAATAATCAGTTACGTAAAGTTTTGATTACTGAGCTGTTCATTTCAGTTTGGATTTTAAATTAGTTTTTCTTTTTTTTTTTTTTTTATTTAATGACTTATTATAATTATTTATTTCTAACATAAACTTACGATAAAAACAATTTATTGAATATAAATATGAGTATGTACAGGTATTTTTTATAAAATACAAAAAATATATATATTAAATATCTAAATTTTTCATTTAGATATGTATGCAATTTAAAAACAACTAACGTCTAATAATTTTGTTTATATAAATTGTATTCAAGTAAAACCGGGCCGCGAATACTCAATGATGCAACCGAATAATGATATTACGTAATCATAATTTGCATTGATATAAATAAAAAGTTTTATCAACTTACACATTATTGTTCATTTGTATTTGTTCAAATTTAAAATGGGCAAATACAGTATAAGCCTTGAGATGTTGTTTATTTTATATTTCAAAGGCGTTTAATTATTTCGGATTCTATTAGAAATATTCGTTGTTAGTATAACTGTATCTATTAATAAAACTTTTACTGGGAAAAATATCGTCGGTTAGGGTGAAGATTTGCTTATTTCGCTACTCAGCCCAGCGGAGGGACTTTTACAGGCTGTTACTTTATGTAGGCGGACGAGCAAATAGGCCACGTTATGGTAATCGGTAATCTCCACACATAGACATTGGCATTTTTACAAATATTAACCACCGTAGGCGTCGTGTCGCCTCGACGGTTGGCACCTCTATGCAGGCCTACATTCCTATTGGTCTTTTGGTACAGAGAACCCCCTAGCCCTAGTGACGCTTACGGCGGGAGGAGAAGATGGGTGACTCGCGCATTTCGTAAAGGTACCCGGGTCCCGTGAAGTCGGGGGGACATCGAGTTATGTGGGATTCTTACCCACTAAAACCACTGCGATGGCCGCTGGTGCTGTGCTCCGCTCGGTGGAGCTCTCCTTAGGGGGCGACGGTAATCTCACCCCCCCCCCCCCCCCCGCACTCCTCGCTAGCGTATACGGCAGCGCGAGGCCATCCCGGCTGCCGCCCTCCTCAAGGCCGTCTGAAATAGGACACGCGTCGTAATAGAACATTAACGTAATCCTTTAACAATGAATTAATATTTTGATTTTATAAACACTGGTCGAATCATTGAAAATAATGCAAACATATTACGCAAAACTTAAAATGAATATAATATTATATATTACTAATAAAATACTTAGCTTTTATTGTTTAAATAAATAATTTATCTTTTGTTTGTTATACATTAGATGGCATGAATCTTTTGCATGGCATGTTTCTCAAGTAGAGAGATTAGGTGTATCATTTGTTTTAAAGACAGCAGTAGCCCTGTCACACGCTTACAAGCACACGCGTGGAAACTTCGAAATAAAAAAATGAGTTTAAGAAAATAAAACTTTGATGGATTTTTACGTTAAAAATAATTTTGACTTTTGTTCATATAATAATGATTTATTAATAGTGATTATATTTATGTATTTTTAATCGATAAATTGTTTTTTTTTTTGTGTGCACAAAAATGAAGTTTTACGGAATATTCCAAAAAGGGAGCAAGATTAATCAAATAATATGTGCCGTTTTGAGTAAGTAAATAAATACTTTTCAAGTAGTATCAATTTTATAAGGATATGTTTTTGGAAGGATGTTTATGTACTTTTTGAAAGCGTATTTATAAAGTGACATTTTCAAAAAAAAATTGACGATTCTCGTATCATTAGTAGGTTTATATACTGCTTGATTTGCCGATTAAATGTGACTGACTGACTAAATACTAACAGGCTTTTTATTGTGTTAATAGCCACAGTTTTCACACGAAACTAAAGGTTTCCTGAAAAGTTATTTTACACCACTAAACACGCGATAAACACAAACTAAATACATGAATACTCAATGGTACTTACCCAGGTTTAAAATCCGCAATTTTCGATAAGTATTCAAGTACGCTACCTACTCATATCTTAGTTCTTGATGAGTGTTCAAGAAATTAAAAATATTTGTTTATCCCCAGTAAACCTTCCGGTGTTGTCATACGGAGCCAGTATTGGCTGGATGTCTCCTATGACTCTTCTGCTGCAGTCAGAAGACTCACCAAAAGGCGTACCACTCACAGATGCTGAGGTAAAGTGATGATGATTATAATGTCCTCCTGACTGGTTCCAACTGCGGCCACAATGGAGCTACTTAACTTCATATTATAGTGTGTGCGCCAAGCAAGTGGATACTTGTATTATATTCAAAATATAATTTACTACAAGGGTTTTTTTTTATAGAAAAGGAAGGTGGACGAGCATATGGGCCACCTGATGGTAAGTGGTCACCAACGCTCTTAGACATTGGCATTGTAAGAAATGTTGCCAATCGCTTAAATCGCCAATGCGCCACCAACCTTGGGAACTACGATCTTATGTCCCTTGTGCCTGTAATTACACTGGCTCACTCATCCTTCAAACCGGAACACAACAATACCAAGTACTGCTGTTTTGCGGCAGAATGTCTGATGAGTGGGTGGTACCTACCCAGACGAGCTTTCACAAAGCTCTACCACTAGTATTATATAACTAACTAACTAAAATTTAAGGTAACTTAAATTTCTATTTTAGATATCATGGATGGCTGCTATACCCTTCCTGGTATGTGTCCCATCTGACTTGATTATGGGTGTCATGGGGGACAAAATCGGGCGAAAGATGTCTCTGCTTTTTATATCTTTAACTAGTGCTGTAAGTATTAAAAAAATCCAAAGAGAAACTTATAAACGCTTTCAAAAACATATTAGGTATTCTTTTTTTAGGCTAGTTGGATCCTATTGATTTCTTCCCTCAACATTTGGTGTCTCATATTAGCGAGGGCGCTCGTCGGTATAACCATGGCCGGATGTTACGTCATTTGCCCTATGTACACTAAGGAGATCAGCGATGACAGCATTAGAGGTGCCTTGGGATGTTTGGTACGATCAGTTTTTTAAGTTTACCTTTAAGTTTGTGCATGTATAAGGATTACATATGTGCAATGTGCACAAGCCATATTTCATTTTGTGTATCTAATCTTGTGTCATAAAGTGTAGAAATTTTCGAAGCTTTAGTAAAGATGTCATGGTTCGCAATCCATTGATAAAGCTCATATCATGAGCACCAGTAAGAAGTCATTTTAATAAACACCTGTGAAATGTTGCCAACCGACTTATGGTGATATACTATTATGATGCGTGTAGTCTTGTAATTTTATAATTATTATGGTCAATGTCGCGTGTCACTTTCTGATATTTCACGGTGAGTTTTCTGCGGTGAGTTTCGAGTTTGTTCCTACAGAATGGCACTACTGGGCATTTCGCAACTGAGTTTTTGCCATAATGATAAATGTTAAAAAGATTATTTACTTCTTCATAATATTTTAAAATAATCAAACCTGTGGGTTTTAGTGAAGTGTTCTTTGTTTTTAGGTTATATTATTTCACACAACGGGAAATCTCTTCCTGTACGTTATTGGTGATCTGCTAAGCTACAACGTTATCCTCTGGGTTTGTCTGACGATACCGACAGTACACGTTATAGTGTTCCTTTTTATGCCGGAATCTCCTTCATACCTCGTGAAGAGAGGAAGGCTTGAGGTAATTTCTTTATAAAACTATATAATCTTGTGTATTCTTTATTTGGAACAAGTCAATCTTTATTTGTTATTAATTTATCTATGCAGTTTCTAACCCAAGCAAGTGCAGTTCATGTGCTTAATTAATTTGTATATATCGTCGTTAAACTCAACATGCTATATTTATTAAATCATATACACATTTTAAGACCCACAATGTCTATTGTGGTATCCATCAATGTATATTGTAGCAACGTGGTGGAATAAGATTCAGAGTAAAATTTACAGTCTATTCTTTACTTAGATCTTATATATTTTAAGGATGCAAGTAAGGCCGTGGCGTGGCTTCGTTGCAGTTCAGAGAGTGATGTAAAGGTCCAGGAAGAAATAGACGTTATTAGGAAGGAGCAGACGAACGACGAAGCGAGCAAGTTCGCCCTCAAGGCTATATGTGAGTTTCAGTTGTTTTTTTTTTTCGAGGTAGGCAATCTGGCAAATAGGCCTGATCATCTCCACCGCTCATAGACATTGACGCTATTAGACATATTAACCATCTTTTAAATTACCAATGCGTCACCAACCTCCGGAACTATGATATTATGTCTCTTGTGTCTACAGTTACACTGGCTTACTCACCCTTCAGACCGAAACATAACAATACTAAGTATTGTTGTTAGGTAGTACCTACACAGACGGACTTACATAAAACCCCGCCACCGGGTTACATTATTTAATTAATTATCTTGTTGGTTTAATGATGATGAAAATGACGTCTTCTTGACTAATTTTGATTCATAATCCGATAGGACGTCAAATCCAACACGACTGGAATGAGTCCAGACTTTTTACTGGTTTGACTCGGGGCTTGAATCTCGGGATCTGCGGTCTTGTAATCTAGCTATTAGACAGTCGAGGCAACATTTTGCCCTTATCTCATTTATGGAAAATGTATTGAAAGCGATCAAAAAGTAAAAAATAAATAAATACAAAATGTAAGCATGCCCTGATGTTTAAAAAGTGTTTCATTATGAATTCTGTAAAGACAAATATGTGTCAACAAATATAAAATAATCTGTTTAATAACTTTAAAAAAAATAACATGGCATAGATAAAAAATGTATTTATTGTTCATTATCGTGTGTTCATTATCGGTATATGATTACGGTTCATTATCGTGTGTTAGGTTTAAATTTATAATATTCTTCGTTTAAAATTATGTAATTAAAAAAGAACATACTGTTTGTTTTATTTGATATAAAAATAAGCTACAAACATACAAACTATTGCTGATTTTGCTAGTCATTATATTTAAACTAATTTGACGGAATTAAAAATCATGTGTTTCGTTTTAACCTAACACGCGATAGAGACAATAATAGGTTATATGTTAAAATTCTAACAAACTATCTTTTACTAGAATTCGCGTTAACTTTTTTCATTGAACAATTATTATTACTAAATAAAATATACTAAAGAATACAATTTTTAATATATTTTAAATTCCTTGGTTATACTATTGCTTAAGTATGCCGTAAATTATGAATTTGTATTTTAAGATCAAAAACAAAATATTCTTTATTTAAATAGGATCATGTCTGCACTTTGAATGATTCGTAATTCTTAGTTAAGCTTAAATGTAAATCTACCACCAATTTCGAATAAATATGGATGGCTAACCATCCCTTACATTGCATCGAAAAAAAAATGCGAATAATGAATGAATGTGATATTGAATTTATTTTAAAGAATTCATTCAAACACAATAATAAATTCAACACCTCAGGTGTCTATTTATATTTGTCTTAGTCACATGTACGAATGATAAAACGAAATTGTATGTAGATAATAATTTGATCTCATTACAAATAAAGCAATAAGACGCAATCGTAACAGTGGCTTGCAAATATAAAATAAATATTCAGATAACTTAAATATAAATCATTGTTAATTACTGGAAATTCTAACAAAATTTTAGTCAGATATATATAATTACTTTATTTTTGTTTATAAGAATTAAGTACAAAGTTTAAATAAAGGAAAAACCAACTACAATTTTCTTATTTACAATTTAAAAAAATACATCATTGCTGGAAAGTCCTTAAATAATATTTAGATGGGATTATAATATTTGAACTATATTAAACTCAACGCAAATCATCATCATCGTCATCGAAAACTGTCCATGAACAGAAAACTTGTACCCGTACATACAATCATCTACTTAGTATTTTGTGAACAATCGTCAATATAGCTACCATCTCATCAAACAACATTACCTATCGTTACTGGTGGTAGAGCTTTGTGCAAGCTCGTCTGGGTAGGTACCACCCACTCATCAGATATTCTACCGCAAAACAGCAGTACTTGGTATTGTTGTGTTCCGGTTTGAAGGATGAGTGAGCCAGTGTAATTACAGGCACAAGGGACATAAAATCTTAGGTCCCAAGGTTGGTGGCGCATTGGCGATGTAAGCAATGGTTAACATTTCTTACAATGCCAATGTCTAAGAGCGTTTGGTGACCACTTACCATCAGGTGGCCCATATGCTCGTCCGCCTTCCTGTTCTATAAAAAAAAAAAAAGTTCGTCGTTTTGTTCTGGTAACATCTTAGATCCCAAACTTGGTGCCGCATTGACGATGAAAGGGACGGTTAATGTTTTACAATGCCAATGTCTATGAGGTCTATGAGGTGAGGACCACGAATCATCAGATGGCCTATATGCCCGTCCACCTAACTATTCTATAACAAAACTAATACATATATACTAATTTTATTAAGAGAAAAGATTTCTTTGCTTGTAATCGATCAACTGTTGAACCGATTTTAATAATGCGTTCACTATTAGAAACGCTATCGAACTGCTTTATTGCATGCGCGTATGTATTACAGTCACAAACTGAAGCCGAGGGCACAGCACGCAACACATACACATATACAGATTTCAAGTCGGTTAAAAACACATAACAGTAATAATAATATCCTGGGACATTATTCACACACGGCCATCTGATCCCAAACCAAGCAGAGCTTTTACTATGGAAACCAGACAACTGATATACTACATATAATATTTTTCTTTTGTAAATACATACTTACATAGATAATAACACCCAGACTTAGGACGAACAGCCATGTTCATGCACATGGTTCATGGGTAGGAATCGAATTCACCTTCGGCGTGAAAGGCAAGTATTTACCAACCACGCCAACCGGCTCGTCGTTTTACTATTTTAGGATTTATGATCAGTCTATCCTTTCAGTCACTGATAAGGTCCTCAGCAGGGCTTTCCAAATAGCCATGGTAGCAACATTAGCTAGAGAAGTGTGCGGTGCTGTACCGGTTTTAAACTTCGCTGGTGATATCTTCAAATTGGCGTCACAGGATACTGGTCTGGTGTTAAGTCCGAACCAACAGGCTATGCTGCTCGGTGTCGTTCAGGTTATCGGTTCAGCTCTCGCTTCGAGTATCATCGAAAAATCAGGCAGAAAGGTAAATAAAATTCACTTTGTATAATTTCGTTACGATTCTTATGATTATCTTGAATCGAGTATTTATTAAAACATTCACAGTCCACAACCAAAAACAACTTGAGAAGACCGTTTTTTATATAACGGAAACTTATCAATTTGACAGTGGAAAATCCATAATTTTTGTTCGACTTCGTATAGAATCGTGGATTTTTAAATGTTATTATTTTAAATTCCTGTTAATCCGATGCTTCTACCATAAAGAGTTACAACTGAATAATTCATACCGCTTAACATTATTTCTTCTGGTAGGGATAGCCAATTACATAAAACTATATATGTATTTCAACACGACCGGACCGGAACATCAGAATAAGCCTCCTTATGGTCACTTCTGCCGAAAAATGTAAGAAACAAAAATGTAAAAAACAGTCCACTATTAATACGTTGCATAAAATGTTTTTTTTTCTCTCTTTATCTCTTGTACGTAATTATGTTTACACTTGATTCATTCTTCACACCTGGACCTTCAATTAAAATAAATATGTACTGTATATTAGTTTTTATTTCAATATAAAACATTTTCTTGTTAATCTTTCTAGCCCCTTCTGCTGTTGTCGTCTCTGGTGTCTGGTCTAAGTATGTGCGTACTCGGCTCTTGGTTCCTTATACGTGACCCTGGAATCGGTGCCCCATCTTGGGTGCCATTGCTGACGTTGTGCGTTTGCATCTTTTGCGATTCCTCTGGTCTCCAACCTATCTCCATTGTGCTAGCAGGGGAAATATTCTCTTATAAGGTAAGCATTTTACACTATTCGATTCGTATAATAAATAAATTGTATAACATAGGCGGACGGGCAAATGGCTCACCTGATGTTAAGTGGTCACCATCGCCCATAGACATGTGCAGTACAGTAACAGCCTTTTAATGTCCCACTGCTGGGCTAAGACCACTTCTCCCTTTTAAAGAGAATGATTGGAGTTTATTCCACCACGCTGCTCCAATGCGGGTTGGTAGAATACACATGTGGCAGAATTTCAATGAAATTAGACACATGCAGGTTTCCTCACGATGTTTCCCTTCACCGTTACGCATGAGATGAATTATAAACACAAATTAAATACATGAAAATTCAGTGGTGCTTACCCGGGTTTGAACCCACGATTCATCGGTTAAGATTCACGCGTTCTTACTTCTGGGCCATCTCGGCTTTTAGACATAGACATGTGCGATGTAAGAAATATTAACCGTTCGTGAAAACAAACTTATATTCTTTTCAGTATCGAGGAACTGTAATGGCGACCACAATGTCCTGCGCTTCATTATCGGACTTTCTCCAGCTGTTATTCTTCAAGCCACTCGCAAACGCTGTAGGCATACATGTGGCCTTCTACTTCTTCGGAGTCGTCTGCTTGCTCATGACACTCTACGTGATTTTAGTCATCCCCGAAACTAAGGCTAGAAGCCTTGAAGATATTTACAAAGATCTTCTCAAGAGTAAAAAACTTAAGAAGATCGAAGCGAATGATCTGACAAGAATTTAAAAGTGGTTTACACCTCGTTAACATCCAGTTGCTAGAAAACGTCCACTACTTTCGTTAGTGGGATGTTAGTACCTCTTTCCACCGCGCTGTTGTTGTGTACATTGGGATATATTTTCGATACATGAATATATTCGCACGATATTTTCTAAACCAACCAAGAGATTAAGCAGATATACAAATTGAGCACGTGGTAACATAGTATTGCTTGCCTGTTAAAACTGTGTTTTTTGTTTGATATCCGATATATCTATGACGAAATCGCTTAGAGAATGAACGATTTCTGAAATGGTTTTTCTCTAATAAGATAATATAACTTTAGTATGTATGTACATAACAGACGTTTATCTTCCATGAAGGCCATTAAGATCATGCGATATTGATTTAAATTGTGTAATTAAGGCATAAAATTTAGGCGTTAAAATTAAATAAATAAAAATGTTCGGAATGTTTTCTCTTGTAAATTATGTCAAATTCTAAAGTCGCTTAGAAATAAAGTATTATTATTACGTTTCTTTAATTGATCTTTATCGTTCTTGTACATAGTATTAATAATATATCATGAGTATTATACAAAAATAGACTTTATATAAGTAGACATAAATGCATTTTTGGATAGACATTTTACGGTATGTAAATTCTGACATACCGCTGACAGAAATGACAAGTCACAGACATTTTATACGGATTATAATAGATACGCAAATTAATAATGTGTTAGGGGTCAAGTTAAGTGTTTCGGTGTAAAGATTGTCTGAGTTAAAAGTGTTTCGGTGTAAAGATTGTCTGTAATTACAAGCTAGGATGACTCTTAGTTTGTATCGTCTTAGATCAAACGATTATTAATTGGCCGATTTGTCGGACTAATAAAATAAAACTGAATTGAGGTTTACAAATTTATTACTACAAATATTCGACTAAGACTATAAATGCGAAAAAAATCTCTGTTCGTCTATTACCTCATACCGAAGGGATCACTGAACGTAAGGGCAAATGCACACGAAATACGGGTAGTTTCGACGCCGATAGAGTCACGAGGAACAGCTATGCTATATTTAAAAATTTATTTTTGTATGAACACATCGTTTGTCACTTTCATTGCTTTAAGTTCTTGCAAAAGCCATTTTGAGGATTCTGCGATACTTCCAATCAGAACTTCATCCTTATTACATCCAGAACGAATAACTCCAACGACCACCGCGTTGTCTTTCTGAAAAGAAAACCATTAACGTAAAGTAAAGCAGCGAGTATATACCCGACAGCTGGGCGATGGCATCTCCACATAAAGAGGAGAATTAGAGTTATTCCACCAGGTAGCTCCGTAGTAGAATCGAAGAATTATATATTCAACACATGTGACAGAATTTTATCCGATACAGGTAGATTCCCTTACAATGTTTTCCTTTACCGCCGAGATGAAGATAAATGAGTGATTGACAAGGATGTGAAATGATTACTTTTATTTGATACAGTCATGTCAAAAATAGATGTTTGATGTTTTTATGATGTGACGGTGATGATCTGCTAAATAACTATAAGTTGGTTAGTCTAAAGATCAGCCAATCGCAATCTACTGCTAGACAAAAGCCTCTCCCAAAGTAGGCAATAGTTCCCGGTTCTCCACTTTTCAGGTTCGTCGGGCCTGTCTTAAGCTGGGCGCCACTTTTCGTGTGCACTCATCATGATAGGTATTGCCCGTACTCGCCAAACTGCGTAGGCGCTTGGCATGCATGCGCAATAAGGGGTATTACAGACAGGACGCTACTACTCAATCTCCCTGTTGTCTCATTCTCTTAGTCGCCTCTTATGACACTCACGAAAAGAGTGCTATCCTAGTAGAGAAATAGAACCAAGCATCTAGAGCTCCAATCTAGATTCCATCGGAACTGGTTAACTTTTGGGACAAAGGTCACGCTTTAAAGAACATTGTGAAAATATTTAATTTGATTGATTGAATGATGATATTAGAATTGAATGTATATGAGAGATAGTAAGAGCCAACACTTACTTTGGATTGGCAGAGTACGGGAGCCCCTGGGGAGACGATACATTGATCATCTTCGTTAGTACCACACGCTTTTTCTGGTGTCGTTTTACCGCCAAAATTGCTACACGAACCCGGTGTTACTTTCAGCAGTGTCTAAGGGCGATAGACAACGAAATTTTGAATCAGTTATGTGTATACGTAGATTTCTTTTACGTACGTCAGGTTTTTTTTTATAGACACAGACTAGTTAATTGTTAGTGATATTCAAGTTGTATTAAGTAAGTCTTTTTTTTAATCAATCGATAAATAGAATAAAGCAAATATGATGATGTGATTATTATATGATTTTACAAATATGATTTCACTTTTCAAAATTTCAAGAGCGACATATTGCGATGCATTTTTTTATGTTATGTTGATGTTAATATTTACCGAAGTAATTTCATCGTTGCTATCGAAACCAAGGGTCATACACTCGCCTGCCGGCTTTTTAAATTCTAAGCAAGCACCTTGCCCCTTTTTCGATCCCCAACTAACTTCCTCTTCTAGCACTAGTAGGCCAAAATCAAATACGTGCGTGCCTAAAATGAGAAAAACATGAGAATGGGTCTTATACAAAACTAGCGGTTCAACCACGTCTTTGGTCGCGTCACAATCAAAATTCCATTAAAAAGGGGATAAAAAGGCCGAAATGTGTTAGTTATGTCATATTTTAGCTGTGATATGAAGAAGTAACAAATAATTACAAAGCACACGACCTTTCGTATTTATGATATGAGTATTGTTTTGGTTTTGGTAATACGCAAATACCCGTATTAACTTTAACAGTAACAGCCTGTGAATGTCCCAGTGCTGGGCTAAGGCCTCCTGTCCCTTTTTGAGGAGAGGGTTTGGAGCTTATTCCACCACGCTGCTCCAATGCGGATTGATGGAATACACATGTGGCAGAATTTCAATGAAATTAGATACGTGCAGGTTTCTTCACGATGTTTTTTTTTCACCGTCAAACACGAGATGATCACAAATCAAGCACATGAAAATTCAGTGGTGCTTGCCCAGGTTTGAACCCAGGATCATCGGTTAAGATCATCGCATTCGTACAACTAGGCTATTCTTTGAAATCACAGACAGATACTTCAATTTTATTTAATTGTATAGTCGTGATAAAGCATGAAGAAGGAACAAATATTCACAACACACAACTTTTTATAACGAAATTAAAGAAAAATGGATTTACTGAATTATTATAATGCCTCCTTATATCCTATATTAGGTGTAGTATTTCCATTTGATAGGAAAGTGATATCATTGGCATGACTTACACGTGAACATATTATAACAGTTGTCTTAATTTCGTATCTTTACCAGAATTATATTGGGGATGAAATTTCCGATGTAGAACCGTGTAATTACGGCCCGGCTCCGGTGATCCTGGTACTCTTGCGTACAGCATATGCTGCTGGGCTGATTTTAAGCAGGTTGCCGAGGTTAATATAATTCTGGTTCCGATAAGCGAGCCCATGCAGAAGACACTTTGTGCTGTCTGCTTCACATCAGCTGCCCTGTAGAAATCTTATATTAATCAAAATTAAAACTGTATTATTAATAGCCAGAAAATGTTCAATTGAATTTCACCATGCTAGGAGCATGGTGGTTCTTCTGCTTGGTTGACACAGAATTCAAGTTTTACTTCAGTTACAAGTTTTACTTCAGAAAGAGATGAATAATTAAAAATCCATAACTTGTGCCTGGTTTTCCACGATTTGTGTCCTTTTAGCATTTTGGCTCATTACATAATATTAATCATAAGTTTGAACTCAGAGCATTATTAAGTGGTATCTTGTAAAATCGTTTT
The DNA here is from genome assembly GCA_905147175.2 of Nymphalis urticae. Classification (NCBI taxonomy): domain Eukaryota; kingdom Metazoa; phylum Arthropoda; class Insecta; order Lepidoptera; family Nymphalidae; genus Nymphalis; species Nymphalis urticae. Next base: position 1,072,189 of record LR990007.1, read on the forward strand.
ATTTTGTAATCAGTCTAAGAGGTATAGTTGTCGGTCTTGACTATACAAGGAGTTAATACAATTAAGTATTGTTTAAATATGTGATCACCAAAGTTGTTATTTTAAGTTTAGTAGTTGCTTATAGATATAGTCATTTATGCCCAATAACAAATATTTTTTTTGAAGTCATTTGAAATACACTTCAAATCTGCTTAAGTATTTTATATAAAAAAAAAAAATTTCTATGAAAATATCACGATTTATGAAAACTGTTAATTTTTTTGTCAATAAAAATTAATGGTAACTGCTTTATATACATTGTCTAAAATATTTAATATACTAACTTATATAGCGATACAGCCCAAGGAGTAACGTCCGATTGTAGCGCCAGACAGCTTTCTGAAAATATAAGGAATTTATAATGCTTTTTTAACATTTTCAGCTCATTCCGACCGCGTAGCCCGTGGCGTAGCTAAAGTAAATATAGGTATTTATTAGATATAAGAAAAACACGCCTGCGGCTTAGCCTGCGTATGGAGGGAAAAGGGCAGATATTGTTAAGTCAGAAGTTATAAGCTATCCCTATTCCAAATTCCAGGCAAATCTGTTCAGACATTATTGCGTGATTCAGACGGCCAATCCAAAGGTAATATTAGGTCCTTACATATAAAATTAGCGTTTTGTCGTACTGACCATTTTGATCTGAAATATCTCTTTGGTTAAGAATACCAAATTCAAATTTATAAATTAATTTAGCTGGTAAATTAGAGTTTTGAAAACAGTCAGCCATTTGTTTTTTCTTCATTATTTTTTTCTTTGGTGTCGCTTATTACCGCACAATGGAAAACATGAAATATCGGTATATTTACGAGTACGAGTTCTACCGGGGCACCAATGCTGCAGAAAGAGCTCGAAGGATTAATGATGTGTACAGCGCTGGTGTCGCAAAAGAAAGCACGGTACGTTTTTGGTTTCAACGTTTTCGTTCTGGAAATTTCGACCTTCAACCCCGTGGACGGCCGGAGACCAAAATAGAAAATGAAGAATTAAAGGTTATTGTGGAAGCGGATCCATCACAAAGCACTTCAGAGATAGCTGCAGACTTCGGGGTAAGTGATAAAACTGTATTAATCCACTTGAAGCAAATCGGGAAAGTAAAAAAACTTGAACGATGGGTATCTCATGAATTGAGTGAATCGAACTTGCAAACACGCGTCGACTGCTTTATTACTTTGCTTAACTGACACAAAAATAAACGATTTTAAATCGAATCATTATTTGTGATGAAAAGTGGATACTGTACGATAATCAGCAGCGCTCGTCGCAATGGCTGAACTCTGGAAACCCAGCCAAACCCTGTCCTAAGCGAAAATTTACTCAGAAAAAGTTACTTGTGAGTGTTTGGTGGACTAGCGCCGGTGTCGTTCACTACAGCTTTCTAAAATCTGGCCAAACGATTACGACAGATATCTTTTGTCAGCAACTGCAAACCATGAAGGAAGAACTAGCTGCTAAACAACCGAGATTGGTCAATCGCTATAGGCCACTACTGCTTCACGACAACGCAAGACCACACACTGCACAAAAAACAACCACTAAGTTAGATGAGCTACAATTGGAATATCTGCGACGTCCACCTTACTCCCCGGATCTTTCTCCAACAGATTACCATTTTTTCCGGAATTTGGACAACTTCTTACAAGGAAAAAAATTCAACTCCAATGCGGCAGTCCAAACCGCCTTCAAAGAGCTTATTGATTCTCGCCCCCATGGTTTTTTTTTATAAAGGGATCAATGAACTATAATGAGATGGCAAAGGTGCATAGATAACAACGGTGCATACTTTGATTAATTATTATATTTAAAAAAAAGACCTTATATCCCTCCCGTACAAAACGCCAATTTCATATGTAAGGACCTTATATATCATCGGATCATTTTGAAAATCATGTTGTTTGAACAAAAAGATTTTAAGTCAATAATTTTTTTCCGGAAAATATTTTTGATTGTGGTAATTTATAAATAAGTTTTTGGATGACGTTAAAAAATGCAATTTAGTTATAACAAGCATAACTCGTCCTCAGACAAGCCGGTTGGCGTGGTTGGTAGATACTTATCTTTCACGCTGTAGGTTGTAGATTCGATTCCCACAAAGGACAGACATTTGTGTGCATGAACATGTCTGTTTGTCATGAGTCTGAGTGTAATTATCTATATAAGTATGTATTTACAAAAGAAAAGTAGTATATGTAGTATATCAGTTTTCTGGTTTCTATAGTACAAGCACTGCTCAGTTTAGGATCAGATGACGGTCATCTGATGGATATTATTATTATTAATTTAAAAGAAATTAAATTTATCTCATATGCAACTCACCAGTATTATTATTGCTGATAACTGGTGGTTCAACGACGAGTTCTTTCGTGCAACACCAAATAAACTGTCCTGGACAAGGTTTAATCAGTTCTCTGTAACGAAAAATGTGGCTATGTATCAATGACCTTGATAAAAGTGAAACATTATTTGGTATTAGTTCGTAGTATTTTTGACTGCTTCATTGGTGTAATCTCTAACTTATAATGTGCAGTACCTTCGAATGTGCAGGAACTAATAAAAAGTAATCGAGTCAAGAATTTCTCAATCTGGTTTAAGTGGGTAGTACTTATGCTCCCGTACGGTAGGATTATGGTGTGAAAATGAGTCAGTGCTGCTTAACCAGATCATAAATATTAAAATAAATGGCTTACCTAAATTCGCTCTTATCTATAACACCTCCAGGCATGATTGTGTGTGCCTCGTTGCAGAAACTCTCGTGAACACAAATTCCTTCTTCTCCATTCTTTGCTACACATGTGTCTTGCGATATTAATCTATCTGGAACTAAAGCAAAGATAATATCAAGACAATGGCAACGATTAAATATATGTAACGATTGATCAGAACGTTTCTGACGGGTTAGCAGAGCAGTATTTAAATATAGAATCATTAGATTGTTAACCAGCGACCCGCTCTGCTGCAGCAGTGATGCCACTTTTGCGTTCCGTATGCAATTAATATTAAAGTAACAGCCTGTAAATTCCCACTTCTGGGACTAAGTCCGTCTCCTTTTGAAGGAGAAGGTTTGGAGCTCATCCCACCACGCTGCTCCAATGCAGGTTGGTGGATGCATATGTAGCAGATTTCAGAGAAATTAGTCAAGTAGGCTTTATCGAGATGTTTTCCTTCATCGCCGAACACGAGATGAATTATAAACACAAATCAAGCATTCATGCGGTTAAGATTCACGCGTTCTAACGCTTGGGCCATCTCGGTTCCTTATTAAAATTAATATTACATCTTCATAAATCATCCCAGACTATCTTACTAGCTTTTATCGTCTGGGTTTATAAATTGTTGAATTATTACAAGTCATACAACAAAAATTGTCGATTATGATTTAAATAATGCAAAGTAATATTATGTTGCTAAAATTTCAATCATCTTACGGTTCAAGGAGAAATTATCGTCAGTAATGTCGTCATCAACTTCACGACGCAGACGGTAAGCCATGACCGCCAGAAATACAGTGGAGACCATTAATACTCGTAGCAGTTCCATCTGTAAAAAATAAAGCTCAAATTTAAGAACCTCAAACTCTAAAAATAAATATTTTTTTAACGTTACATTCAGTCCATTCCAAATGAACTCAGACGTGATATCTCTGCTGTAAATTCGTTATTAGTTGCGTATCCTGTTGATTTCAGCTGACGCAGCATCAGTTTAAGAGTTACCATGTTATTAATATCATTGATATCTTAGAACATATCATCATCATATTAAGATCGATCCGATAAGTGGAATTAATTGATATCACATAACATATTATCATCATAATTAGATTGATCCGTTAATTACAATTTGCTCATTAATTAATCAGAAACCACAAGATATAAAAAAAAGTCGGTATAAGCTTAAAAGACAAACTCCTAGACGCGTCCTGATTGGCGAATTTTAATCAATAATTTTATCATTTTCTTAACATGACTTTGGAGTATGTATGAGTTTGGAAAGTCTCGACTTTTTTAAAGCACCGAGAATTCAAGACAAATAGCATTTTTTATTAATAAAACCTATATTCTTAAAGGTGTAACATAAGTGTATAAAGAGTTTGCTACAATGCGTAAATACGTGCAATTTTATTCAACTCTAAGTAAATTTATAGTTAGGCGATTCCTTGATTCTTACAAATGAATTGTTAAAAATAAAGACACGCGCTAATAACGTGTTATTTGGATTTTTAAGACTAATTGAGTTAGTTATTTACATCTATTTGTATGATTTGGTGTTATTATTTTTTTAAAAGACCAATTCGAGATTTTTATACACATCAGTTTCATTTCTGTATGCTAAATATATATTTATTTATATTTACGAGCCGAGATGGTCCAGTGGTAAGAACGCGTGAATCTTAACCGATGATCGTAGATTCAAACCAGGGCAAGCACCACTTAATTTTCATGTGCTTAATTTGGGATAATAATTCATCTCGTGCTTTACGGTCAAGGAAAACATCGTAACGAAACCTGCATAATTAACCTGTCTAATTTCACTGAAATTCTGCCACATGTTTAATCCACCAACCCGCACTGGAGCAGCGTGGTGGAATAAGCTCCAAACCTTCTTCTCAAAAAAGGGAGAGGAGGCCTTTAGCCCAGCAGTGGGACATTCACAGGCTGTTACGGTTACGGTATATTTTTTCCAGTAAACAACAACGACAATCACTGCTTTGGCTAATAATTAAGTTTTGTCGGACCTGGTGACTGGATAAAGAAATTAAATGTGGGCGAATAAAACCTATTAAGAGCTTTTATAAATAACTTTATCATGATAGGATTTTAGCAAGTATGTATCGAATCTTTGTGATGTAAATTCGGAGTCACTTGATTAAAATCTTGAAAAATCCATATATTATTTAGTTAAAAGCAATTTATAACAATTTACAATTAAAACAAATACTAAAGTTTCCACCGGTTATATTATTACAGATTAGTGAATTTCTTTCGCCGGTTATTTTCGGGTATTTATTTTAAATTATCTATCTACTAATAAGTAAGTGTAATGCTTGTATGTCGAATTATGTGTTTTGATTTCCAAGTAGGATTTTAAATTTATTTTCAATACTCGTCTACGTGAACATATTTTGTCTCAAAGTTCCTAGAAAATCTTGTCATCTTATTTCATCTATAATACATTATTATTCATATGTTCATACTATATATATATTTTGTTGATAAGTGTATGTATATTTTTGATTAATAATTACCGCCTTCATGGATTTCTACATAGCCTTAGAGGAGAGGTTGACTGGCAGAGAATGCCTTCAAGCGTTTAGTCCGTCTTTTGTTGCAACTACATATTATGGTGGTCAAAAAAGTTTTTAATAAATAAATAGTATGTAATGTTAAGTTTAATTCAATTGTATTTGATTGACTTTTTAATTAAAAGAATGAAATTGAGTAACTACGGGGTTTTTCCCGGTCCTTCTCGGTAGAATCTACATTACGAACTGATAGCTTTACATTTAATTCAATTCGATTCAAAAGTATCCAAAATTACAAAAAAGATTTTGATTTGACAAATAATTCAATTCTGAAACTAAACATTTGTATATAATATAAGGATAATTTATTTATTATATTAAATATATTATTACAGTTATTTACCTTAAATGACTGGGAGTCAGAACTTGATTCACGACCGTACAGTAGAACCGTTACAGATATATTAAAACGTATACCTAAGCCTGCGGATATAATTAAATAATACGATAAATCATTGTTATATAATTCTTATATATTGCAAATATATTATAACATAATAATTCTTACACTTTATATTAGCTTTACTTGTATGAAACATAGTGTACATAATGGATGAAAGTAGAAGGATTGAAATCTATGTTAAATTCAAAGAAACAATTATTATTAGATCTTTAATAACTGATAATCATGTATTTCTTGCCGTTTATTGTCGTGTTTACTGGTCGTTAATTTACTGGTGGTAGGGCTTTAGGTAGGTACCACCCACTCATCAGATATTCTACCGCAAAACAGCAGTACTTGGTATCGTTGTGTTCCGGTTTGAAGGCGAGTGAGCCAGTGTATTTACAGGCACGAGGGACATAAAATCTTAGGTCCCAAGGTTGGTGGCGCATTGGCGATGTAAGCGATGGTTAACATTTCTTACAGTGCCAATGTCTAAGGGCGTTTGGTGACCACTTACCATCAGGTGACCCATATGCTCGTCCGCCTTCCTATTCTATATAAAAAAAATAGATCTTTAATAACTGATAATTAAATTTTTCTTGCCGTTTATTGTCGTGTAATTACGTTAGCGACTACTACCAGTCTAGCTAGAGACTAGTACTAGAGACTTTAGAAATTACGTCCTTACATAACCTTCATATTAAAATTAAAGGTGAATTAATTATTTCTTTTTCAAACTCAGTTGCTAAATTTAAAAAATCTAAAGGAACGCTTGTGTGCTAAAGGTTATCGCCGCATGGCTATTTCTCATTTTTTGTAAACGAAACATGACACATATAGAAAAAAAAAAACCCGCTGAGTTTCTTTTCGTTCTTCTCACGGCTGGGTGTTTCTTTTCCGAACCGGCGGTAGTTTGACTATAAAGAAGCAAGTGTAATGTTTCTATGTTGAATAAATAATTTTGATTTTTTTTTCTTATGTTTTGGTGTACCTTGGAGGTAAAACAGACTCGTGTGCTGTAACGGAAAATCGCATGGCACTCTGACGCCATAATTTCCGCTTCTCTCTCTATTCCTTTATGTGTTGTATGGCGCGTATATGTAGATGTAGAAGTGTCGATTAAGATTACTAATATGTTATTAGTATACGTTTTCTAAGAAAATATCTTATGTAAAGGGAGAAATAAATGCTTTTTACTTATATATATATATATATATAATATATGTTTTTATGTATAATATCTTATCTCAATAACCTCGACCTGTAGTATGTAAACAAGGTTCTGCAAACGGGTATTCCTTGTTGGTTAAAAGTTATATTTGTATTTATTACGGAAAATAGTATTAATTATAACCTAATTTGTCGTTTTATCAAATATGTTACGAATGACGGTAATTCCAACGCAAAAATTATTTTTCGCGTTTAAGTTTCTACAATTGAAATTGAAGCTATTAAATTGTTAGGAATAAGCTCAAATAGTTTCCAATAAAGCCTTTGTTGACGTGTCCTTTGTTAAGTACCTTATGTAATCATCATGAGTGCTTTTTTTTCGTTTACGAATAGAATCTTTTGGTATATATTTTTTTAATTTCCAAGATGTATAATATAATAACATATTTGTAATTGTTGTTTTTTCTTTTTCTTTTTTTAGAATATATTATTCAGTTTTTTTTTCAGCCAGTATTAGCATGTATTATTTACCTTGTCAGTGTTGTATATAACTGTAATTGGTAAGCATATGAGAAAGATTCTATTGAATAAGTGTTTAATATATGCACTGTAGATGTTCCTATACAAATAGATAAAAAAATAATAATAAGGTGTATACAGATGTATATTAGATTAAAGTAACGCACGAGAAAAATAATATTTAAAATACATTTCTTTTTTAAAAAATATCACATAAAAATGTTTTATAAATTAAGGTCAAAATCAATTTATGCATGCACGATGTAGGTTATTGCAATGACATGCCATTACTATAGTCCAAATTACAAAAGCCGTTGGTCCTGCGCCTGAACTCTTACCGGTCGTGTCGGATTGCTCATCGGATTATGGGAGCTAGGGAATAGAGAGTGCACTTGTCCTGCGCAGTTGGCTGATCTCTTTTGATTGGTCTGGAGGACTTTATTATTAAATTTAAGCAGTCTTTTCTTAATGTGAGTTTTGTCCAAAAAAACTGACAATAATCTTAGTAGTTCTTTATTGTTATAAACAAATTATATTTATCAATGTATTAAAATTACATTTTATAATTAAAATCAACAAATAATTTAATATGATTTGTTTGTTTTTTTAACGTAATCTTTTAATCGAATAATTGATGAATGTTGAAGTATTGGATGTTGTATTGTAATAACCAAAAAAAATATCCAATATATAATACTCACATCAACAAAGTCACTAAATTGTAACTAATTAAAACACAAATCATCGACCAACAAAGACGCAATGTTGATTAATCCAAATCACGTACACATTATTAAACACACACAACAAAATGTACATACATGACACTGTCACACACAGACAGAAAGCAAAATTAACAAATAATTTGCAAATTAATGTTTATTTTAAATATTATTGAGTTTGTACGCCAGACGAATGTTTCCGCGATGAATATCTTACACCAGAAGGAAAACTTCTGCATGCTGCAGCTCGCCGTAAAGCAAAGGAGCTGGGTTTCCGCTTTGTCTGGGTTCGTGATGGAAAAATTTTTGTGCGTAAATCTGAAGGTTCAAACTATGTATATATACGAAATCATGACACTGTCAGTAATTTGTCATAAAATAACGCTAAGTTTGATTATTGTATTTACTTTTACTTAGGGGCCCTTTACAAAATAATATTTCTCTATACTATCAAAATGTCAGGGGGTTAAGATCAAAGACAATTGATTTATTTAATAACGTAATCTGTAACTCATACGATGTTGTAATTATGACGGAGACGTGGTTGAATGGGAGTGTTTTTGATTCTGAAATCTTCGTGACGGGATTCCATCAATTTTTGTCCATACTTGCGCTAGAACATTGGCTTTACCACTGACACTAATTGTCAATACTTCTCTATCAACTAGCACTTATCCTACCTTGTGGAAAAAGGCCCTTGTATTGCCTTTGTTCAAAACTGGTGATAGAGAGGATGCTAGGAATTATAGACCTATATCAATTATGTCTGTTTTTGCGAAGGTATTTGAGGTACTTTTGTATCCTGTTGTTTCTTGGCACTTCCAACAATTCGTTGCACCTGAACAACATGGGTTTGTGAAAGCCCGATCCACAGCAACTAATCTTGTGTCCTTTGTAGAAGACATTACTGAAGTTCTTGATACTGGCATGTGCGTTGATACAATTTACACAGATTTCAGTAAGGCCTTCGATAAAGTTGATCATGGTGTTTTAATTACTAAACTAGAAATTATAGGTATATCAGGCCGATTACTGGAATGGTTTCGGTCTTATCTTGTCGACCGGTCTTCAACTGTTATCGTTGATGGTTATGCTTCGGAACCATTTTTTGCGCAAACCGGCGTACCACAAGGCTCTCACCTGGGTCCTTTGCTGTTTAACATATTCATCAACGATATCAGTAGTTGCTTTAAATACTGTAAATGCTACTTGTTCGCTGATGATCTAAAGATTTTTAGACCTATCTCTACAGATACCGACAGAGAACTCCTACAGGAGGACTTGAATAAGCTATCCTTGTGGTGTCGAAGTAAAGGCATGACTTTGAATGCTGAGAAGTGTCATGTAGTAAAATTTTCCAGTAAAAAGACTTCTTTCGCAAGAACATATTTAATTGATGGTACAGCTCTGTCCGAAGTTCCTCACATACGTGATTTAGGAGTTATACTCGATAATAAACTTCGGTATAATATCCACATTGACAATATTGCAAAGAAAGGTTTTAAGACTCTTGGCTTCTTTTTACGTAACTGCAAGCAATTTAAATATTCACGCACTAAAATAATTATTTATTCAGCCTTGGTACGTAGCATTTTAGAATATTGCAGTGTTGTGTGGAATCCTCACTTCAATATTTATTCACAAAGAATAGAAAGTATTCAAAAACGATTTCTTTGGCATTTGTGCTTTGATCTTAACCTAGTCAAAACTCTTAGGACATACGAAGACAGGCTTAAGTTCTTTAAACTTCATTCACTTTCGGATCGAAGACGGCTCCATGATCTCAATTTCCTGTATAAATTGGTGAATGGTGTCATTGACAGTCCCTGTTTATTAGTTATAAAACTTATAGTAATAAAACTTTTACTGGGAAAACTATCGTCAGTTAGGGTGAAGATTTGCTTATTTCGCTACTCAGCCCAGCGGACATTTACAGGCTGTTACTTTATGTAGGCGGACGGGCAAATAGGCCACCTTATGGTAATTGGTAATCTCCACCCATAGACATTGGCATTTTTACAAATATTAACCACCGTAGGCGTCGTGTCGCTTCGACGGTTGGCACCTCTATGCAGGCCTACATTCCTATTGGTCTTTTGGTACAGAGAACCCCCTAGCCCTAGTGACGCTTACGGCGGGAGGAGAAGATGGGTGACTCGCGCATTTCGTAAAGGTACCCGGGTCCCGTGAAGTCGTGGGACATCGAGTTATATGGGATTCTTATCCATTAAAATCACTGCGATGGCCGCTGGTGCTGTGCTCCGCTCGGTGGAGCTCTCCTCAGAGGGTGACGGTAATCTCGCCCCCCCACACTCCTCGCTAGCGTATATAGCAGCGCGAGGCCATCCCGGCTGCCGCCCTCCTCAAGGCCGTCTGAAATAGGACACGCGTCGTAATAGAAAATTAACGTAATCCAACGTTACACAACAATGAATTAATATATTAATATAAACAATGAATTAATATTTTGATTTTATAAACACTGGTCGAATCACTGAAAATAATGCAAACATATTACGCAAAACTTAAAATATATATAATATTATATATTACTAATAAAATATTTAGCTTTTATTGTTTAAATAAATATTTTATCTTTTGTTTGTTATACATTAGATGGCATGAATCTTTTGCAGTTTCTCAAGTAGAGAGATTAGGTGTATCATTTGTTTTAAATACAGCAGTAGTCCTGTCACACGCTTACGAGCACACGCGTTGAAACTTTGAAATAAAAAAAATGAGTTTAAGAAAACAAAACTTTGATGGAATTTTACGTTAAAAATCATTTTGACTTTTATTCATATAATAATGTTCTATTAATAGTGATTATATTTATGTATTTTTAATTAATAAATTGTTTTTTTTGTGTGCACAAAAATGAAGTTTTACGGAATATTTCAAAAAGGGAGCAAGATTAATCAAATAATATGTGCCGTTTTGAGTAAGTAAATAAATACTTTTCAAGTAGTATCAATTTTATAAGGATATGTTTTTGGAAGGATGTTTATGTACTTTTTGAAAGCGTATATATAAAGTGACATTTTCAAAAAAAAATTGACGATTCTCGTATCATTAGTAGGTTTATATACTGCTTGATTTGCCGATTAAATGTGACTGACTGACTAAATACTAACAGGCTTTTTATTGTGTTAATAGCCACAGTTTTCACACGAAACTAAAGGTTTCCTGAAACGTTATTCTACACCACTAAACACGCGATAAACACAAACTAAATACATGAATACTTAATGGTACTTGCCCTGGTTTAAAATCCGCAATTTTCGATTAGCATTTAAGTACGCTACCTACTCACATCTTAGTTCTTGATGAGTGTTCAAGAAATTAAAAATATATGTTTATCCCCAGTAAACCTTCCGGTGCTGTCGTACGGAGCCAGTATTGGCTGGATGTCTCCTATGACTCTTCTGCTGCAGTCAGAAGACTCACCAAAAGGCGTACCACTCACAGATGCTGAGGTAAAGTGATGATGATTATAATGTCCTCCTGACTGGTTCCAACTGCGGCCACAATGGAGCTACTTAACTTCATATTATAGTGTGTGCGCCAAGCAAGTGGATACTTGTATTATATTCAAAATATAATTTACTACAAGGGTTTTTTTTTATAGAAAAGGAAGGTGGACGAGCATATGGGCCACCTGATGGTAAGTGGTCACCAACGCTCTTAGACATTGGCATTGTAAGAAATGTTGCCAATCGCTTAAATCGCCAATGTGCCACCAACCTTGGGAACTACGATCTTATGTCCCTTGTGCCTGTAATTACACTGGCTCACTCATCCTTCAAACCGGAACACAACAATACCAAGTACTGCTGTTTTGCGGCAGAATGTCTGATGAGTGGGTGGTACCTACCCAGACGAGCTTTCACAAAGCTCTACCACTAGTATTATATAACTAACTAACTAACTAACTAAAATTTAAGGTAACTTAAATTTCTATTTTAGATATCATGGATGGCTGCTATACCCTTCCTGGTATGTGTCCCATCTGACTTGATTATGGGTGTCATGGGGGACAAAATCGGGCGAAAGATGTCTCTGCTTTTTATATCTTTAACTAGTGCTGTAAGTATTAAAAAAAATCCAAAGAGAAACTTATAAACGCTTTCAAAAACATATTAGGTATTCTTTTTTTAGGCTAGTTGGATCCTATTGATTTCTTCCCTCAACATTTGGTGTCTCATATTAGCGAGGGCGCTCGTCGGTATAACCATGGCCGGATGTTACGTCATTTGCCCAATGTACACTAAGGAGATCAGCGATGACAGCATTAGAGGTGCCCTGGGATGTTTGGTACGATCAGTTTTATAAGTTTACCTTTAAGTTTGTGCATGTATAAGGATTACATATGTGCAATGTGCACAAGCCATATTTCATTTTGTGTATCTAATCTTGTGTCATAAAGTGTCGAAATGTTCGAAGCTTTAGTAAAGACATCATGGTTCGCAATCCATTGATAAAGCTCATACTATGAACCGCAGTGCTGTTCTGTAAGAAGTCATTTTAAAAAACACCTGTGAAATGTTGCCAACCGTTGCTCACCTTATGGTGATTTGCTATATTGATGCGTGTAGTCTTGTAATTTTATAATTATTATGGTCAATGTCGCGTGTCACTTCTGATATTTCACGGTGAGATTCGAGTTTGTTCCTACAGAATGGCACTACTGGGCATTTCGCAACTGAGTTTTTGCTATAATGATAAATGTTAAAAAGATTATTTACTTCTTCATAATATTTTAAAATAATCAAACCTGTGGGTTTTAGTGAAGTGTTCTTTGTTTTCAAGTTATATTATTTCACACAACGGGAAATCTCTTCCTGTACGTTATTGGTGATCTGCTAAGCTACAACGTTATCCTCTGGGTTTGTCTGACGATACCGACAGTACACGTTATAGTGTTCCTTTTTATGCCGGAATCTCCTTCTTACCTCGTGAAGAGAGAAAGGCTTGAGGTAATTTCTTTATAAAACTATATAATCTTGTGTATTCTTTATTTGGAACAAGTCAATCTTTATCTATGCAGTTTCTAACCCAAGCAAGTACAGTGTGTTTCATGTGCTTAATTATTTTGTATATATCGTCGTTAAACTCAGCATGCTATATTTATTAAATCATATACACATTTTAAGACCCACAATGTCTATTGTGGTATCCATCAATTTATGTTGTAGCAACGTGGTGGAATAAGATTCAGAGTAAAATTTACAGGCTATTCTTTACTTAGATCTTATATATTTTAAGGATGCAAGTAAGGCCGTGGCGTGGCTTCGTTGCAGTTCAGAGAGTGATGTAAAGGTCCAGGAAGAAATAGACGTTATTAGGAAGGAGCAGACGAACGACGAAGCGAGCAAGTTCGCCTTCAAGGCTATATGTGAGTTTCAGTTGTTTTTTTTTTTTCGAGGTAGGCAATCTGGCAAATAGGCCTGATCATCTCCACCGCTCATAGACATTGACGCTATTAGACATATTAACCATCTTTTAAATTACCAATGCGTCACCAACCTCCGGAACTATGATATTATGTCTCTTGTGTCTGCAGTTACACTGGCTTACTCACCCTTCAGACCGAAACATAACAATACTAAGTATTGTTGTTAGGTAGTACCTACACAGACGGACTTACATAAAACTCCGCCACCGGGTTACATTATTTAATTAATTATCTTGTTGGTTTAATGATGATGAAAATGATGTCTTCTTGACTAATTTTGACCCATAATCCGATAGGACGTCAAATCCAACACGACTGGAATGAGTCCAGACTTTTTACTGGTTTGACTCGGGGCTTGAATCTCGGGATCTGCGGTCTTGTAATCTAGCCATTAGACAGTCGAGGCAACATTTTGCCCTTATCTCATTTATGGAAAATGCGAAAGAGATCAAAAAGTAAAAAATAAATAAATACAAAATAGGCATGCCCTGATGTTTGAAAAGTGTTTCATTATGAATTCTGTAAAAACAAATATGTGTCAACCAATATAAAATAATCTGTTTAATAACTTAAAAAAAAAAAAAACATGGCATAGATAAAAAATGAATTTATTGTTCATTATCGTGTGTTCATTATCGGTATATGATTACGGTTCATTATCGTGTGTTAGGTTTAAATTTATAATATTCTTCGTTTAAAATTATGTAATTAAAAAAGAACATACTGTTTGTTTTATTTGATATAAAAATAAGCTACAAACATACAAACTAGTGCTGATTTTGCTAGTCATTATATCTAAACTAATTTGACGGAATTAAAAATCATGTGTTTCGTTTTAACCTAACACGCGATAGAGACAATATTAGGTTATATGTTAAAATTCTAACAAACTATCTTTTACTAGAATTCGCGTTAACTTTTTTCATTGAACAATTATCATTACTAAATAGAATATAATAATAAATACAATTTTTAATATATTTTAAATTCCTTGGTTATATTATTGGTTAAGTATGCCATAAATTATGAATTTGTATTTTAAGATCAAAAACAAAATATTCTTTATTTAAATAGGATCATGTCTGCACTTTGAATGATTCGTAATTCTAAGTTAAGCTTAAATGTAAATCTACCACTAGTTTTGAATAAATATGGATGGCTAACAAACCCTTACATTGTATCGAAAAAAAAAATTGCGAATAATGAATGAATGTGATATTGAATTTTTTTAAAGAGTTCATTCAATCACAATAATAAATTCAACACCTCAGGTGTCTATTTATATTTGTCTTAGTCACATGTACGAATGATAAAACGAAATTGTATGTAGATAATAATTTGATCTCATTACAAATAACGCAATAAGACGCAATCGTAACAGTGGCTTGCAAATATAAAATAAATATTCAGATAACTTAAATATAAATCACTGTTAATTGCTGGAAAGTACTTAGTCAGATATATATAATTAATTTATTTTTGTTTATAAGAATTAAGTACAAAGTTTAAATAAAGGAAAAACCAACTACAATTTTCTTATTTACAATTTAAAAAAAAAAACATAATTGCTGGCAAGTCTATGAACAGAAAACTTATACTCGTACATACAATCATCTACTTGGTATTTTGTGAACAATCGTCAATATAGTTACCATCTCATCAAACAACAGTAATTATCGTTAGTTCGTCGTTTTGTTCTGGTAACATCTTAGTTCCCAAACTTGGTGGCGCATTGACGATGAAAGGGACGGTTGATATTTCTATGATGTCTATGAGGTGAGGACCACGTATCACTAGGTGGTCTATATGCCCGTTCACCTAACTATACTATAACAAAACTAATACATATAAGATTAGATTTAGAGAAAAGATTTCTTTGTTTGTAATCGATCAACTGTTGAACCGATTTTAATAATGCGTTCACTATTAGAAAGCTAAATTATCCAGAACTAACAAAGGCTAAATTTTACTTCCGTAATGATATGATTCAAGCCTGAAATAGTGGTTATTGTAAAGCTATTAAAAGAAGAAATGCTAACGAACTGCTTTATTAGTATGCGCATATGTATTACAGTCACAAACTTAATTTCATGCGGACGAAGCCGTGGGTACAGCACGCAACACATACAAATATACAGGTTTGAAGTCGGTTAAAAACATAATAATAATAATTTCGTGGGACATTATTCACAAGGCCATCTGATCCCAAACTAAGCAGAGCTCGTACTATGCAAACCAGACAACTGATATACTACATATACTATTTTTCTTTTGTAAATACATACTTACATAGATAATAACTTTATTTTATTTATTTATTTTGGGAAACATACAGCATAATATAATACATAAAATTTAGTAACAAAATAAATTTCATTTTCTTAAGCCAACAAAGTTTCCACTTATGCAAACAAACATGGAGTGAACCTAACGATAAAAAGTTATTTAACAATTTATTAAAATATATAAATAAAGTATTAAAAATAATTTAAAATAGAAAAAAAACAATAAGTATATTACTGACAAATACAGTTTTTTAGAGCTTCTATGAACTTAAATAAATTTTCGTTAAATATATCTATACTAGTGTAGCGTTTATTATGGTTGTCATATGCTCTTACTAAAAAGCGATTTTTAGCATAGTTTGTTCTACACATTGGGACATAAAAGGTATGTTTTGACCGGGCAATGGAATGTGAGCACTTGATATAAATGTTGTTGACTAAGTACATTGAATCGACAAAATTATTTACAATTTTGTAAAGAAAAACCTGATCTTTGCATTCCCTGCGTTTCTCAAGCGAAAAAATATTAAGCTTATTAATAGAATTGGACCCAAATTTACGCGTTAATCTTCTAATAAATTTATTCTGAACATTTTTGATAGCCATAACATACTTAGAGTATTGTGGATTCCAAACCGTTGAAGCGAATTCCAAATTAGTTCTTACATACGAGTTATACAACACATTATATGTATTGATATGCTTAAAGTCTCTTCCCTGGCGAAATATGAAACCCAACATAGTGTAAGCTTTTGCGATAATTTTATTCACATGCCTGTCAAATAATAAATTAGAATCTAGAAGCACTCCTAGGTCCCTAACCTCGGTTACCCTCTTAATTAAATGATTGGAAATTGTGTAATCAAATAAAATTGGATTTTTTTTCTAGAAAATGTTATTACATTGCATTTATCAAAGTAAAGATGTAGGCCATTAGATGAACAATATTGCACTAAAATATCCAAATCATATTGCAAGTTTGAGCAGTCATCACTTCTTTTTATGATTTTAAATAGTTTTGTATCATCGGCATATGTTAGGATTTTGAAAATTTTTTAGTATATCGTTAATTAAAATGTTAAACAATAGGGGACCGAGGTGAGAGCCGTGAGGAACCCCAGATGTTATGGGGACAAAACTAGAAATGTGTCCTTTGACAGCGACTGCTTGAGTTCTGTCACGGAGATATGATGTTATCCATCTTAGCAATTACACCCAGACTTAGGACAATCAGGCGTGTCCATGCACACAAATGTCTGTCCTGGGTAGGAATCGAATTCACAACCTTCTGCGTGAAAGGCAAGTACCTACCAACCACGCCAACCGGCTCGTCGTTTTACTATTTTAGGATTTATGATCAGTCTATCCTTTCAGTCACTGATAAGGTCCTCAGCAGGGCTTTCCAAATAGCCATGGTAGCAACATTAGCTAGAGAAGTGTGCGGTGCTGTACCGGTTTTAAACTTCGCTGGTGATATCTTCAAATTGGCGTCACAGGATACTGGTCTGGTGTTAAGCCCGAACCAACAGGCTATGCTGCTCGGTGTCGTTCAGGTTATCGGTTCAGCTCTCGCTTCGAGTATCATCGAAAAATCAGGCAGAAAGGTAAATAAAATTCACTTTGTATAATTTCGTTACGATTCTTATGATTATCTTGAATCGAGTATTTATTAAAACATTCACAGTCCACAACCAAAAACAACTTGAGAAGACCGTTTTTTATATAACGGAAACTTATCAATTTGACAGTGGAAAATCCATAATTTTTGTTCGACTTCGTATAGAATCGTGGATTTTTAAATGTTATTATTTAAAATTCCTGTTAATCCGATGCTTCTACCATAAAGAGTTACAACTGAATAATTCATACCGCTTAACATTATTTCTTCTGGTAGGGATAGCCAATTACATAAAACTATATATGTATTTCAACACGACCGGACCGGAACATCAGAATAAGCGTCCTTATGGTCACTTCTGCCGAAAAATGTAAGAAATAAAAATGTAAAAAACAGTCCACTATTAATACGTTGCATAAAATGTTTTTTTTCTCTCTTTATGTCTTGTACGTAATTATGTTTATACTTAATTCATTCTTCACACCTGGACCTTCAATTAAAATAAATATGTACTGTATATTAATTTTTATTTCAATATAAAACATTTTCTTGTTAATCTTTCTAGCCCCTTCTGCTGTTGTCGTCTCTGGTGTCTGGTCTAAGTATGTGCGTACTCGGCTCTTGGTTCCTTCTGCGTGACCTTGGAATCGGTGCCCCATCTTGGGTGCCATTGCTGACGTTGTGCGTTTGCATCTTTTGCGATTCCTCTGGTCTCCAACCTATCTCCATTGTGCTAGCAGGGGAAATATTCTCTTATAAGGTAAGCATTTCACACTATTCGATTTGTATAATAAATAAATCGTATAATATAGAAGCTACCTGATGTTAAGTGGTCACCATCGCCTGTTAATGTCCCACTGCTGGGCCTCCTCTCCCTTTTGAGGAGAAGGATTGGAGCTTATTCCACCACGCTGCTCCAAATGTGCGTTGATAGAATACACATGTGGCAGAATTTCAATGAAATTAGATACATGCAGGTTTCCTCACGATGTTTTCTTCCACCGTTACACACGATACGAATTATAAACACAAATTAAGCACATGAAAATTCAGTGGTGCTTACCCGGGTTTGAACCCACGATCATCGGTTAAGATTCACGCGTTCTTACCTCTGGGCCATCTCGGCTTTTAGACATAGACATGTGCGATGTAAGAAATATTAACCATTCGTGAAAACAAACTTATATTCTTTTCAGTATCGAGGAACTGTAATGGCGACCACAATGTCCTGCGCTTCATTATCGGACTTTCTCCAGCTGTTATTCTTCAAGCCACTCGCAAACGCTGTAGGCATACATGTGGCCTTCTACTTCTTCGGAGTTGTCTGCTTGCTCATGTCACTCTACGTGATTTTAGTCATCCCCGAAACTAAGGCTAGAAGTCTTGAAGATATTTACAAAGATCTTCTCAAGAGTAAAAAACTTAAGAAGATCGAAGCGAATGATCTGACAAGAATTTAAAAAAGGTTTACACCTCGTTAACATCCCATTGCTGGAAAACGTCCACTACTTTCATTAGTAGGATGTTAGTACCTCATTCCACCACGCTGTTCTCGTGTACATTGGGATATATTTTCGATACATGAATATATTCGCACGATATTTTCTAAACCAACCAAGAGATTAAGCAGATATACAAATTGAGCACGTGGTAACACAGTATTGCTTGCCTGTTAAAACTGTGTTTTTTGTTTGATATCCGATATATCTATGACGAAATCGCTTAGAGCATGAACGATTTCTGAAATGGTCTTTTTCTAATAATAATACTTTAGTATGTACGTACATAACAGACGTTTATCTTCCATGAAGGCCATTAAGATCATGCGATATTGATTTAAATTGCGTAATTAAGGCATAAAATTTAGGCGTTAAAATTAAATAAATAAAAATGTTCGGAATGTTTTCTCTTGTAAATTATGTCAAATTCTCAAGTCGCTTAGAAATAAATTATTATTATTACTTTTCCTTAATTGATCTTTATCGTTCTTGTACATAGTATTAATAATATATCATGAGTATTATACAAAAATAGACTTTATATAAGTAGACATAAATGCATTTTTGGATAGACATTTTCGTATCAGTCGTTCGCTCTTGACAGAGTGGTCGTGGTTGACGATGATGCATCGTTTTTGGCTAATGTAGCCCCCGCTATGTGTCTCCATTTGATGCGGTCTTCAGCATCTCTAAAACATTGGACTATGGAGGTCTGTGTTGTAGCTTTTATAATGTCTGTCCAACGCTTGGGTACTCGACCGCGCGACCGCTTGCCTTCTACTTGCCCTTGGACAACGAGTCGTTCCATGGAGTGTTCATTTCGAACAATATGTCCGAAGTATTTGAGAATTCGTGTTTGCACAGTCGACGATAGTCTTTTTTTGATTTTTAGTTCCTCCAAGATCGAGATGTTAGTCCTAAATGCTGTCCATGGGATCCGCAGCAGTCGCCGCCAACACCACATTTCGAGTGCGTCAATTTTGCGTCGGTCTTTCTGTCGAACCGTCCATGTTTCATGGACATTTTACGGTATGTAAATTCTGACATACCGCTGACAGAAATGACAAGTCACAGACATTTTATACGGATTATAATAGATACGCAAATTAATAATGTGTTAGGGGTCAAGTTAAAAGTGTTTCGGTGTAAAGATTGTCTGTAATTACAAGCTAGGATGACCCTTAGTTTGTATCGTCTTAGATCAAACGATTATTATTTGGCCGATTTGTCGGACTAATAAAATAAAACTGAATTGATGTTTACAAATTTATTACTACAAATATTCGACTAAGACTATAAATGCGAAAAAAATCTCTGTTCGTCTATTACCTCATACCGAAGGGATCACTGAACGTAAGGGCAAATGCACACGAAATACGGGTAGTTTCGACGCCGATAGAGTCACGAGGAACAGCTATGCTATATTTAAAAAATTATTTTTGTATGAACACATCGTTTGTCACTTTCATTGCTTTAAGTTCTTGCAAAAGCCATTTTGAGGATTCTGCGATACTTCCAATCAGAACTTCTTCCTTATTACATCCAGAACGAATAACTCCAACGACCACCGCGTTGTCTTTCTGAAAAGAAAACCATTAACGTAAAGTAAAGCAGCGAGTATATACCCCACAGCTGGGCGATGGCATCTCCACATAAAGAGGAGGATTAGAGTTATTCCACCAGGTAGCTCCGTAGTAGAATCGAAGAATTATATATTCAACACATGTGACAGAATTTTATCCGATACAGGTAGATTCCCTTACAATGTTTTCCTTTACCGCCGAGATGAAGATAAGTGAGTGATTGACAAGGTTGTGAAATGATTACTTTTATTTGATACAGTCATGTCAAAAATAGATGTTTGATGTTTTTTATGATGTGACGGTGATGATCTGCTAAATAACTATAAGTTGGTTAGTCTAAAGATCAGCCAATCGCAATCTACTGCTAGACAAAAGCCTCTCCCAAAGTAGGCAATAGTTCCCGGTTCTCCACTTTTCATGTCCGTCGGGCCTGTCTTAAGCTGGGCGCCTCTTTTCGTGTACACTCATCATGATAGGTATTGCCCGTACTCGCCACATTGCGTAGGCGCTTGGCATGCATGCGCAATAGGGGGTATTACAGACAGGAAGCTACTACCCAATCTCCCTGTTGTCTCATTCTCTTAGTCGCCGCATATGACACTCACGGAAAGAGTGCTATCCTAGCAGAGAACTAGAACCAAGCATCTAGAGTTTCAATCTATATTCCATCGGAACTGGTCCACTTTTGGGACAAAGGTCACGCTTTAAAGAATATTGTGAAAATATTGAATTTGATTTATTAGAACTGAATATAAATGAGAGATAGCAAGAGCCAACACTTACTTTTGATTGGCAGAGTACGGGAGCCCCTGGGGAGACGATACATTGATCATCTTCGTTAGTACCACACGCTTTTTCTGGTGTCGTTTTACCGCCAAAATTGCTACATGAACCCGGTGTTACTTTCAGCAGTGTCTAAGGGCGATAGACAACGAAATTTTGAATCAGTATGTGTATACGTAGATTTCTTTTACGTACGTCAGGTTTTTTTTATAGACACAGACTAGTTAATTGTTATAAATACATTCAAGTTGTATTAAGTAAGTCTTTTTTAATCAATCCATAAATAGAATAAAGCAAATATGATGATGTGATTATTATATGATTTTACAAATATGATTTCACTTTTCAAAATTTCAAGAGCGACATATTGCGATGCATTTTTTTATGTTATGTTGATGTTAATATTTACCGAAGTAATTTCATCGTTGCTGTCGAAACCAAGGGTCATATACTCGCCTGCCGGCTTTTTAAATTCTAAGCAAGCACCTTGCCCCTTTTTCGATCCCCAACTTACTTCCTCTTCTAGCACCAGTAGGCCAAAATCAAATACGTGCGTGCCTAAAATGAGAAAAACATGAGAATGGGTCTTATACAAAACTAGCGGTTCAACCACGTCTTTGCCCGCGTCATAATCAAAATTCCATTAAAAAGGGGATAAAAAGGCCGAAATGTGTTAGTTATGCTTCGATCACTTATAAAAACTAGATACACAATCGGCTTCAAAAAACGTCCTCACCGAATGAGCACCCATTTGAACATTTGGGTGCTCTTTTAACTTAGTACCGTTCGGACGCGCCGACAGTAAACATGCCTCAGTGCTCGTTCAAAAATTGCAAAAATCATTCGTCTACGACGCTGAAAAAGGATGGGGTGTCATATTTTCGGTAAGTATTAATATTACCATTATATAATTGTTATTACTGTATTGTAAAAACTGGTATTTCTTTAGGAAAACATTTTTAAAAACTAAATCGTAATAAACACCACGTGATATAAAGCATGACAATTATAAAGACTCTTGATAAACGTGTTATTCATACTATCGCGTACCCACTTAAATTGTTCGGGTTACATGGGTTGTATCAACAACAATGGAACATAGTTGGTGGAGACGCTGGTGTTAGTTTTTGTTTTTTTGTTTTTATGAAAAATATGATTATGCATTCTATTGTTAAATTAACTTCTTTACTGTGTCTATAACTATAGTAGTAAAATATTATTTATTTAAATTTTAACTGACTAAGTAGAAGAAGGTTCTCAAATTGAATCGATTTTTATTTTATGTATGTATACCGATTATTTCGTGATTAATGGACAGTTTTGAATCATTCAAATTTATTTGGTACGCCATTTAATAAAAACTATGAAGTGCGACGCATGTATAAATAGTTTATTAGCTAAAGATAGACTTTTTTTTCATAAACTTATAGATGTGAAAAACCTAGGTGGACTGTTTTATTCATCCCTAGATGTATTTCTTGTTTGCAAAAAAACAGAATTTGAAATAAGGCAGAATACATGTTCTAAAACGAATTCAGTTTCTCAAATTTGCACCAAGGTATTGTCGTCTTTTTTAGGAGTCGACATTTTTTCATCTAAGTGTCATGATAATAATCATAGGACTATTAAAATAAAATATATTATTGAACGATACCTTAAAGTAAGATTCCATTACATAGCAAAAAAAGAAACAGAAAAAAATAAAAATCCATCAAAAAGAAGATTGTATAATAAACTTAATTTATTTCAAGGTAATTGAAAAAAATATTTCGTTGCACGTAAAAGCGTTTCGATATGTTTATGTTTGATATAAACTTAATACTAGTAATTTAATTTAAAATAATATATAAATGTATTATATAGAAATAAAAATAAATAATCATTCCAAGCTTCCGTCTTAATAAAGTTAATCAATAGTTTTTATTAATGTCCTTCCCTATACAAAAACATATTACCTACATTCAAGTAATTATTTTCACCTTAAACTTAATTACAAAAAAAAAATCCATTTCAAATTTAAGTATGAAAATAAATATATTGTACAGTTCGGCTCCATTCATGCCTTGTGCTAGCGGCGAGCCTACCTCGTAAAATTTTATTACTATTATTAAATTCTACTTTAAGTTAACAACGTAAGGTTGAATTTGTAATGTATGTGTAGACCAGCTATTGTCGATCTAAATATGTGTGTGTGTAAATATGAGTATGAGTTGTGAATACAACTTTAAGCGATTATCTTAAGATTGAATTTGTATTAATGTGGTTTTGTTTCAACTACAACTACATAAACACATTAAGGGACAGTTTTAAAATGATTTTTGTACAGGAGTGTGTATCTAGTTCTTATAAGTGATCGAAGTAGTTATGTCATATTTTAGCTGTGATATGAAGAAGTAACAAATAATTACAAAGCACACGACCTTTCGTATTTATGATATGAGTATTGTTTTGGTTTTGGTAATACGCAAATACCCGTATTAACTTTAACAGTAACAGCCTGTGAATGTCCCAGTGCTGGGCTAAGGCCTCCTGTCCCTTTTTGAGGAGAGGGTTTGGAGCTTATTCCACTACGCTGCTCCAATGCGGATTGATGGAATACACACGTGGCAGAATTTAAATGAAATTAGACACGTGCAGGTTTCTTCACGATGTTTTTTTTTCACCGTCAAACACGAGATGATCACAAATTAAGCACATGAAAATTCAGTGGTGCTTGCCCGGGTTTGAACCCAGGATCATCGGTTAAGATCCTCGCATTCTTACAACTAGGCTTTTCTTTGAAATCACAGACATATACTTCAATTTTATTTAATTGTATAGTCGTGATAAAGCATGAAAAAGGAACAAATATTCACAACACACACTTTTTATAAAGAAATTGAAGAAAAATGGATTTACTGAATTATTGTAATGCCTCCTTATATGCTATAAGTTTTTTTAAATAAATACAAAATATATAAAAACCCACTTGATGAAATTTCATTACGTCTTTTGAGCAAGCGTTGTGCAGATTTATCGAAAATTTGCTACAATAATTACATTAAGATTGTTGAAGAAAATATTAGTAGAAATCCTAAATATTTTTGGTCATACCTTAAGGGCAAACAAGATAATAGTACCGCACTCCCAGGCATAATGACTTACAATCAAAAAGTAATGAAATCTGGATCAGAAATTTGTAACGAATTTGCCTCGTATTTCGCTTCTGTTTACACACAATCTCAAAGTTCATATACATTACCATCTTATAATAATCAATGTAAACATGACTTTGAAGCGTTCACTAATTTTGTAATATCGCGAAGGCAGATTTATCAATACTTAAAAAGACTTGATACAACTAAAGGGACAGGTTATGATAATATCCCTCCTATATTTATTTCTAAATGTGCATGGGTACTAAGTTTCCCTTTATATTTATTATACAACGAATCACTTCGTTCAGGTGTTTTTCCCGATAAGTGGAAAATAGCTAGGATCGTACCAGTATATAAGTCCAAGGGTAGTGAGTGCATTGAGAATTATAGACCCATTTCCATACTTTCCACTTTTGCCAAAGTATTTGAAGCAATAGTTTACCCATATCTAGAATGTCATGTTAAGCAAATGATTAATAATAACCAGCACGGCTTTATAAAGGGTCGATCTACAACATCAAATCTTGTTTCGTACAGTGAATTCATTGTGCCAGCTATTGATAACCACAAGCAAGTTGACGCAATTTATACCGATTTAACCAAGGCTTTCGACAAAGTTTCGCACGATATTTTACTCTTAAAACTAAGCAAGTACGGATTCAATGGTAATATGCTTGAGTGGTTTAAATCATATTTATACAATAGACAACAATTTGTTGTCTTAAAAGGTTTTAGCTCGAGTCTATATAAAGCCTGCTCCGGGGTTCCTCAAGGGTCACACTTAGGACCTTGGCTCTTTAATATCTTCATTAATGATATTTGCGATACGGTACATTATAGTAGAGTATTTTTATTTGCGGACGATTTAAAATTAACAAAAGTAATAAACAACTTAGCTGACTCAGAGCTCTTACAGGTGGATATTAATGCTATATATAATTGGTGTAAAAATAATAAAATGGAATTAAACGTCAGTAAATGCAAGCTTATAAAATTTACGCGAAAGCTCAATAAAATCAAAACAATATATAGCATTGATAACATCAAGTTGGAGGAAGTTTTTGAAATAAGTGATTTGGGTGTCATTTTTGATGACAAGCTTACTTTTGTCCCGCACTTCAATAAAATAATTACGAAAAGTTCCAAAACGTTAGGATTTTTAATTAGAAATGGTAAACACTTCACGAATAACACTAAAAAAATAATCTATAACGCTTACGTGCGTAGTGTACTGGAATACGGTAGTGTAGTGTGGAATCCTTGTTACAATGTACATCGTCTGCGTATAGAGAGAATACAGAAGCGATTTGTATATCATCTATCCAGAAACAAAAAAATCTCATACAATAAATCTAATAAAAATTACAGCAATCTCTTGAAAGATTTTAATATGGATAGTCTCTCTGTACGTAGACAATTATTAGATCTCTCTTTCCTATTTAAGATAATTCGTAACGAGATCGACTGTACTTACTTACTTGAAAAGATATACTATCGTATTCCAAGGCGCAATGTTCGTAGTTTTCTGGGTACTTTTGATGTCAGAATATCAAAAACGAAATTAGGATGTAATGCACCAATACCTAGATCATCACGGTTGTACAATGGTTTTTGTCAAGATCTAGATATTTTTAATGACTCTGCCATGATTTATCGTAAACGGGCGCTAGAATTGTTGAGAGATGCAAATAAATAATAAATAATAAATAATGTTATCTTAATTTTATTTTGTATTAATTAGTATATTTTTAGTGATTTTTTGTAACGTAAACTTTGCATGAATTTAATGAATTATTTAATTTTAATTTGTACCTATATCAATTCAAACTATTTGTGTTTTTAATTTTAATTTTATTATGTGCATGTTTATTTTTTATGGTCTTTAATTTGTACCAATTTGGACTTATTTTTTTTTATTCTACTCATGTTGCTATAATTATGTGTTAATGTATTTTTAAAACAAATATTGTAATTGTTGTGGCTACTTTAAAAAGCTTCACATGTTAGCTATTTTCACATAATTGTTTTACATTTGTCATTAAAACATGTAGTAGCTACTAGTGGTCCTTAAATAAAAAAATAAAAAAAAAAAATAAAAAATATATTAGGTGTAGTATTTCCATTTGATAGGAAAGTGATATCATTGGCATGACTTACACGTGAACATATTATAACAGTTGTCTTAATTTCGTATCTTTACCAGAATTATATTGGGGATGAAATTTCCGATGTCGAACCGTGTAATTACGGCCCGGCTCCGGTGATCCTGGTACTCTTGCGTACAGCATATGCTGCTGGGCTGATTTTAAGCAGGTTGCCGAGGTTAATATAATTCTGGTTCCGATAAGCGAGCCCATGCAGAAGACACTTTGTGCTGTCTGCTTCACATCAGCTGCCCTGTAGAAATCTTATATTAATCAAAATTAAAACTGTATTATTAATAGCCAGAAAATGTTCAATTGAATTTCACCATGCTAGGAGCATGGTGGTTCTTCTGCTTGGTTGACACAGAATTCAAGTTTTACTTCAGTTACAAGTTTTACTTCAGAAAGAGATGAATAATTAAAAATCCATAACTTGTGCCTGGTTTTCCACGATTTGTGTCCTTTTAGAATTTTGGCTCATTACATATTATTAATCATAAGTTTGAACTCAGAGCATTATTAAGTGGTATCTTGTAAAATCGTTTTATTTTGTAATCAGTCTAAGAGGTATAGTTGTCGGTCTTGACTATACAAGGAGTTAATACAATTAAATATATTTGTTTATATATGTGATCACCAAAGTGGTTATTTTAAGTTTAGTAGTTGCTTATAGATATAGTCATTTATGCCCAATAACAAATATTTTTTTTGAAGTCATTTGAAATACACTTCAAATCTGCTTAAGTATTTTATATAAAAAAATATTTTCTATGAAAATATCACGATTTATGAAAACTGTTAATTTTTTTGTCAATAAAAATTAATGGTAACTGCTTTATATACATTGTCTAAAATATTTAATATACTAACTTATATAGCGATACAGCCCAAGGAGTAACGTCCGATTGTAGCGCCAGACAGCTTTCTGAAAATATAAGGAATTTATAATGCTTTTTTAACATTTTCAGCTCATTCCGACCGCGTAGCCCGTGGCGTAGCTAAAGTAAATATAGGTATTTATTAGATATAAGAAAAACACGCCTGCGGCTTAGCCTGCGTATGGAGGGAAAAGGGCAGGTATTGTTAAGTCAGAAGTTATAAGCTATCCCTCATATATCTATTCCAAATTCCAGGCAAATCTGTTCAGACATTAATGCGTGATTCAGACGGCCAATCCAAAAGTAATATTAGGTCCTTACATATAAAATTAGCGTTTTGTCGTACTGACCATTTTGATCTAAAATATCTCTTTGGTTAGGAATACCAAATTCAAATTTATAAATTCATTTAGCTGGTAAATTAGAGTTTTGAAAACAGTCAGTCATTTGTTTTTTCTTCATTATTTTTTTCTTTCGTGTCGCTTATTACCGCACAATGGAAAACATGAAATATCGGTATATTTACGAGTACGAGTTCTACCGGGGCACCAATGCTGCAGAAACAGCTCGAAGGATTAATGATGTGTACAGCGCTGGTGTCGCAAAAGAAAGCACGGTACGTTTTTGGTTTCAACGTTTTCGTTCTGGAAATTTCGACCTTCAACCCCGTGGACGGCCGGAGACCAAAATGGAAAATGAAGAATTAAAGGTTATTGTGAAGGCGGATCCATCACAAAGCACTTCAGAGATAGCTGCAGACTTCGGGGTAAGTGATAAAACTGTATTAATCCACTTGAAGCAAATCGGGAAAGTAAAAAAACTTGAACGATGGGTATCTCATGAATTGAGTGAATCGAACTTGCAAACACGCGTCGACTGCTTTATTACTTTGCTTAACTGACACAAAAATAAACGATTTTAAATCGAATCATTATTTGTGATGAAAAGTGGATACTGAACGATAATCAGAAGCGCTCGTCGCAATGGCTGAACTCTGGAAACCCAGCCAAACCCTGTCCTAAGCGAAAATTTACTCAGAAAAAGTTACTTGTGAGTGTTTGGTGGACTAGCGCCGGTGTCGTTCACTACAGCTTTCTAAAATCTGGCCAAACGATTACGACAGATATCTTTTGTCAGCAACTGCAAACCATGAAGGAAGAACTAGCTGCTAAACAACCGAGATTGGTCAATCGCTATAGGCCACTACTGCTTCACGACAACGCAAGACCACACACTGCACAAAAAACAACCACTAAGTTAGATGAACTACAATTGGAATATCTGCGACGTCCACCTTACTCCCCGGATCTTTCTCCAACCGATTACCATTTTTTCCGGAATTTGGACAACTTCTTACAAGGAAAAAAATTCAACTCCAATGCGGCAGTCCAAACCGCCTTCAAAGAGCTTATTGATTCTCGCCCCCATGGTTTTTTTTATAAAGGGATCAATGAACTACATATGAGATGGCAAAGGTGCATAGATAACAACGGTGCATACTTTGATTAATTATTATATTTAAAAAAAAAGACCTTATATCCCTCCCGTACAAAACGCCAATTTCATATGTAAGGACCTTATATATCATCGGATCATTTTGAAAATCATGTTGTTTGAACAAAAAGATTTTAAGTCAATAATTTTTTTCCGGAAAATATTTTTGATTGTGGTAATTTATAAATAAGTTTTTGGATGACGTTAAAAATGCAATTTAGTTATAACAAGCATAACTCGTCCTCAGACAAGCCGGTTGGCGTGGTTGGTAGATACTTATCTTCCACGCTGAAGGTTGTAGATTAGATTCCCACAAAGGACAGACATTTGTGTGCATGAACATGTCTGTTTGTCATGAGTCTGAGTGTAATTATCTATATAAGTATGTATTTACAAAAGAGAAGTAGTATATGTAGTATATCAGTTTTCTGGTTTCTATAGTACAAGCACTGCTCAGTTTAGGATCAGATGACGGTCATCTGATGGATATTATTATTATTAATTTAAAAGAAATTAAATTTATCTCATATGCAACTCACCAGTATTATTATTGCTGATAACTGGTGGTTCAACGACGAGTTCTTTCGTGCAACACCAAATAAACTGTCCTCGACAAGGTTTAATCAGTTCTCTGTAACGAAAAATGTGGCTATGTATCAATGACCTTGATAAAAGTGAAACATTATTTGGTAGTAGTTCGTAGTATTTTTGACTGCTTCATTGGTGTACTCTCTAACTTATAATGTGCAGTACCTTCGAATGTGCAGGAACTAATAAAAAGTAATCGAGTCAAGAATTTCTCAATCTGGTATAAGTGGGTAGTACTTATGCTCCCGTGCGGTAGGATTATGTTGTGAAAATGAGTCACAAGTGCTGCTTAACCAGATCATTAATAGTAAAATAAATAGCTTACCTAAATTCGCTCTTATCTATAACACCTCCAGGCATGATTGTGTGTGCCTCGTTGCAGAAACTCTCATGAACACAAATTCCTTCTTCTCCATTCTTTGCTTCACATGTGTCTTGCGATATTAATCTATCTGGAACTAAAGCAAAGATAATATCAAGACAATGGCAACGATTAAATATATGTAACGATTGATCAGAACGTTTCTGACGGGTTAGCAGAGCAGTATTTAAATATAGAATCATTAGATTGTTAACCAGCGACCCGCTCTGCTGCAGCAGTGATGCCACTTTTGCGTTCCGTATGCAATTAATATTAAAGTAACAGCCTGTAAATTCCCACTTCTGGGACTAAGTCCGTCTCCTTTTGAAGGAGAAGGTTTGGAGCTCATCCCACCACGCTGCTCCAATGCGGGTTGGTGGATGCACATGTAGCAGATTTTAGAGAAATTAGTCAAGTAGGCTTTATCGAGATGTTTTCCTTCATCGCCGAACACGAGATGAATTATAAACACAAATCAAGCATTCATGCGGTTAAGATTCACGCGTTCTAACCCTTGGGCCATCTCGGTTCCTTATTAAAATTAATATTACATCTTCATACATCATCCCAGACTAACTTACTAGCTTTTATCGTCTGGGTTTATAAATTGTTGAATTATTACAAGTCATACAACAAAAATTGACGATTATGATTTAAATAATGCAAAGTAATATTATGTTGCTGAAATTTCAATCATCTTACGGTTCAAGGAGAAATTATCGTCAGTAATGTCGTCATCAACTTCACGACGCAGACGGTAAGCCATGACCGCCAGAAATACAGTGGAGACCATTAATATCCGTAGCAGTTCCATCTGTAAAAAATAGAGACATTTAAAGCTCAAATTTAAGAATCTCAAACTCTAAAAATAAATAAATGTATAACTTTACATTCAATCCATTCCAAATGATCTAAAACGTGATACCTCTGCTGTGAATTCGTTATGAGTTGCGTATCCTGCTGATTTCAGATGACGCAGCATCAGTTTAATAGTTACCATGTTATTAATATCATTGATATCTTAGAACATATCATCATCATATTAAGATCGATCCGATAAGTAGAATTAATTGATATCACATAACATATTATCATCATAATTAGATTTATCCGTTAATTACAATTTGCTCATTAATTAATCAGAAAACACAAGATATAAAAAAAGTCGGTATAAGCTTAAAAGACAAACTCCTAGACGCGTCCTGATTGGCGAATTTTAATCAATAATTTTATCATTTTCTTAACATGACTTTGGAGTATGTATGAGTTTGGAAAGTCTCGACTTTTTTAAAGCACCGAGAATTCAAGACAAATAGCATTTTTTTATTAATAAAACCTATATTCTTAAAGGTGTAACATAAGTGTATAAAGAGTTTGCTACAATGCGTAAATACGTGCAATTTTATTCAACTCTAAGTAAATTTATAGTTAGGCGATTCCTTGATTCTTACAAATGAATTGTTAAAAATAAAGACACGCGCTAATAACGTGTTATTTGGATTTTTAAGACTAATTGAGTTAGTTATTTACATCTATTTGTATGATTTGGTGTTATTATTTTTTTAAAAGACCAATTCGAGATTTTTATACACATCAGTTTCATTTCTGTATGCTAAATATATATTTATTAATATTTAGGAGCCGAGATGGTCCAGTGGTAAGAACGCGTGAATCTTAACCGATGATCGTAGATTCGAACCCGGGCAAGCACCACTGAATTTTCATGTGCTTAATTTGGGATAATAATTCATCTCGTGCTTTACGGTGAAGGAAAACATCGTGACGAAACCTGCATGTGTCTAATTTCACTGAAATTCTGCCACATGTGTAATCCACCAAACCGCACTATAGCAGCGTGGTGGAATAAGCTCCAAACCTTCTCCTCAAAAAAGGGAGAGGAGGCCTTTAGCCCAGCAGTGGGACATTTACAGGCTGTTACGGTTACGGTATATTTTTTCCAGTAAACAACAACGACGATCACTGCTTTGGCTAATAATTAAGTTTTGTCAGACCAGGTGACTGGATAAAGAAATTAAATGTGGGCGAATAAAACCTATTAAGAGCTTTTATAAATAACTTTATTATGATAGGATTTTAGCAAGTATGTATCGAATCTCTGTGTTCTAAATTTGGAGTCACTTGATTAAAATCTCGAAAAATCCATACATTATTTAGTTAAAAGCAATTTATAACAATTTACAAGTAAAACAAATACTAAAGTTTCCACCGGTTATATTATTACAGATTAGTGAATTTCTTTCGCCGGTTATTTTCGGGTATTTATTTTAAATTATCTATCTACTAATAAGTAAGTGTAATGCTTGTATCTCGAATTATGTGTTTTGATTTCCAAGTAGGATTTTGAATTTACTTTCAATACTCGTCTACGTGAGCATATTTTGTCTCAAAGTTCCTAGAAAATCTTGTCATCTTATTTCATCTATAATACACTATTATTCATATGTTTATACTATATATATTATAGCACTGAATTTATTTTGTTGATATTATAAGTGTATGTATATTTTTGATTAATAATTACCGCCTTCATGGATTTCTACTTAGCCTAAAGGTTGACTGGCAGAGAATGCCTCAAACATTTAGTCCGTCTTTTGTTTCAACTACATATTATGATGGTCAAAAAAGTTTTTAATAAATAAATAGTATGTAATGTAAAGTTTAATGCAAAAATTCAATTAATAAAAAAAGTGAAAGACAATAAATTAAAAGAATGAAATTGAGTAACTACGGGGGTTTTCCCGGACCTTCTCGGTAGAATCTACATTACGAACTGATAGTTTTACATTTAATTCAATTCGATTCAAAAGTATCCAAAATTACAAAAAATATTTTGTTTTGACAAATAATTCAATTCTAAGACTAAACATTTGTATATAATATAAGGATAATTTATATATTATATTAAATATATTATTACAGTTATTTACCTTAAATGAGTGGGAGTCAGAACTTGATTCACGACCGTACAGTAGAACCGTTACAGATATATTAAAACGTACGCATTATATACCTAAGCCTGCGGACATAATTAAATAATAATCGATAAATCATTGTTATATAATTCTTATATATTGCAAATATATTATTTTTTTATTTTTTACTTGTGTGAAACATAGTGTAAATATTGGATGAAAGTAGAAGTATTGGATTGATATCTATGTTAAATTCAAATAAACAATTATAATTATTTACAATTATATAATAACAATTATATAAGCCGAGATGGCCCAGTGGTAAGAACGCGTGAATCTTAACCGATGATCGTGGGTCCAAACCCGGGCAAGCACCATTGAATTTTCATGTGCTTAATTTGTGATTATAATGCATCTCGTGCTTTACGGTGAAGGAAAACATCGTGAGGAAACCTGCATGTGTCTAATTTCACTGAAATTCTGCCACATGTGAATTCCACCAACCTGCATTGGAACAGCGTGGTGGAATAAGCTCTAAACCTTCTCCTCAAAAAGAGGAGAGGAGGCCTCTAGCCCAGCAGTGGGACTTTCACAGGCTGTTACATACATACTTTACATACAATTATTTACTGGTGGTAGGGCTTTGTGCAAGCTCGTCTGGGTAGGTACCACCCATTCATCAGATATTCTACCGCAAAACAGCAGTACTTGGTATTATTGTATTCCGGTTTGAAGGCGAGTGAGCCAGTGTATTTACAGGCACTAGGGACATAAAATCTTAGGTCCTAAGGTTGGTGGCGCATTGGCGATGTAAGCAGTGGTTAACATTTCTTACAGTGCCAATGTCTAAGGGCGTTTGGTGACCACTTACCATCAGGTGGCCCATATGCTCGTCCGCCTTCCTATTCTATAAAAAAAGTGTAACTACTTTAGCGACTACTACCAGTCTAGCGTACTAGAGACTTTAAAAATTACGTCCTTACATAACCTTCATATTATAATTAAAGGTGAATTAATTATATCTTTTTTCAAACTGCCTCAGTTGCTAAATTTAAAAAAAATGTAAAGAAACGCTTGTGTGCTAAAGGTTATCGCCTCATGGCTATTTCTAATTTTTTGTAAACAAAACAGACACACATATAAAAAAAACCGCTAAGTTTCTTTTCGTTCTTCTCACGGCTGGGTGTTACTTATCAAAAAAAAAAAAAAAAAATTTGGAATAACCTACCACCTCCCTTACGTGAATGTCATTTTTCGATTGTAATTTTAAAAAAATGCCTTAAAGAATATTACCTTCGTCTACAAGTAGAAGTGGCTACGTAACAAAAACTTTACAAATTAATGCGAATGAAGCAAAATATGAAAGAATAGAATCCTAAAAACTGAGACTTCTCTTTATTTTTATTTAATCATAGTTTCAATTGTCCTAGCCATGACGTACACATAGAGTTATGGTTGTTATGATGCGAAGATGTGCATGCGTGTATTAAGTTTTAGTCGTTCTATTAATGTCAGCTTTAAAATGTAGTTATTGATCTGGAGAAATTGCTTATTTACTTCTTTTTGTGCTATATAATTATGTCACCGGTTTCTCTTTTACTTGCTTTTATATCAGTTTTTGTTTTTTTTATTTTTTGTTTTATCATTTTCATTATACTTTAATATGATACGGAACGGTGCGGCGCTCTCAACTAAATCAATATAATTTAGAAGGAGCAAGCTGAAAATCAGCGCTGGGCATAGCACAGCACATAGCTGAGCTTGCAACCAATTGCGATATGGTCGTCAATGAAAAAAGAGTGATAAATTAGAAAAAATGTGTCCAGTATGAATAATTTGTATCTCATAAAAATATGTATGTTTTTCTTAAAAGTTACTTTGTAATGTACGACCTATCTGAAGCAATAAATTTTTATTATTATTATTATTATTATTATTATTATCCCGATCAAGCGATACGATTGTGCCGAAGAGGATTCCGCCACAAGTGGTCCAGGAGACGTCCTGGTCCACAGTGGTTAAAAAGGGAAAGAAGGGGAAGAAGACTGCCACTCCGGCAGAAGTCACCAACTCAGCCGCATCGACAGTGTCCAAGGCACCACAGGTGGTCAAACCTAAGCTGGCAGCCCCTCGAACGGCTGCAGTAATCGTCACACTGCAGCCGGAGGCGCAGGAAAAAGGCGTGACTTCCTGGAGCGGGCCCAGCAGGGCGTCAAGCTCCAGGATTTAGGGATCTGCGGTGGACTCAAGGTCAGAAGGTCGGCAACGGGAGCCAGGGTCTTGGAACTCCCGAAGGCACATAAAGAGCAGGCGGAGAAGCTAGCCGAGAAGCTCCGCACTGTGCTGGACGGAGTTGCCAACGTTGTGCGGCCTGTGAAGCGGGTGGACGTCAGGGTGACGGGTCTCGATGACTCCGTCACAAAAGAAAAGGTGGTTGCCGCAATAGCACGCGGAGGGGACTGCTCCCCAGAGGCGGTCAGGTGTCGCGATATGCAGCGTGGTCCCGGTTTTATGGGGATGGTCCGGGTGACATGCCCCATTACAGTAGCGAAAATGCTGTCCGAAGCCGGTCGCCTCCAGGTCGGGTGGAGCTCGGCCAAGGTGTGCGTGCTGGAGCAGCGCCTTTTGCGCTTTACAATTGCGTCGAGAGATAGCAGCGC
The DNA here is from genome assembly GCA_905147175.2 of Nymphalis urticae. Taxonomy (NCBI): domain Eukaryota; kingdom Metazoa; phylum Arthropoda; class Insecta; order Lepidoptera; family Nymphalidae; genus Nymphalis; species Nymphalis urticae. The sequence goes on from LR990007.1 coordinate 1,107,741, forward strand.
TGAGCGCTTTCTATCGACTGTATCACGGCGAATGTTCCGAGGAATTATTTTCCCTTATTCCTACTTCCCCCTTCCTTCACAAGTCTACGCGTGCTGGCTCTAGATGTCACCGACTAACAGTGACATCAATTCCATCGCGCACAAAGAAATTTGGCAACTCCTTTCTTTGTCGCACTTCCAAGAAATTGAATTCCTTACCAGCTCACGTATTCCCCTCCTCTTACGACCCGGGTTCCTTCAAACGAGGCGTGAAGAGGCATCTTGCGGGCCGGCAAGGCGAGGGCGGCTAGTGCAGAACGTTCTTCCTGACTGTATTGGCCGTCCTCGCGTTTGGACTCTACTACCACTTAACATCAGGTGGAGTAGAGTCATTTGCCCTCCCGGCAAATATAAAAAAAAAAAAAAAAAGTGCATGGGCCTTGGTCACACAAAGGTGCTCTGCCCATCTAAGGCGGAACGAGGGGGACTTTGCTTCCGGTGTGGTGTCGAAGGCCACAAGTCAGCTACCTGCACCGGAAAATTGCACTGCGCTGTATGCACGGACGCCGGTAGGCCTTTCGGACACGTGATGGGGTCAGGGGAGTGTAACCCACCCATCACGAAAGGGAAGATGGTCTTAGGCACCCAGACCACCGATAACGTTGGACGGCGTCAAGCCGAGGAGGAAGCTGCCATGTCATCATGAAAGACAAGCTAAGCTTCCTCCAGACGAATGTCAACCACTGCGCCGGGGCTCAGGACCTACTACTGCAGTCCGTGGCGGAGTGGCAAATCGACCTGGCTGTGGTCTGCGAGCCCTATTTCATCCCTTCCCTACCTCACTGGGTAGGGGATTTGGATGGCACCGTGGCAATCCTCACTCGGAGCGGAACGGGTCCCCCCCCTTTCACTCGTTGAGAGGGGCTCGGGCTACGTAGTGGTGGGGTGGGAAGAGTACATAGTTGTGGGAACGTACTTCTCCCCTAACCGGGGCCTGGCGGAGTTTGAGATCTTTCTTGGCTCTGTCAGAGCTGCGGTGTGCGGCAGTCGCCGAAACCGACAGTGGTTCTCGGCGACTTTAACGCAAAATCACGTGCCTGGGGAAACCCTGCCACGAATCCGCGAGGGACGGCCGTCCAGGTGTGGGCCCTACTCTCCAGCCTGTCCCTACTTAATAGGGGGCATGTGCACACTTGCGTGCGGCAGCAGGGAGGATCCGTGGTGGACCTATCGTTCGCCACCCCTGTCGCAGCACACAGAGTAAGGAACTGGAGGGTAGAGGTGGAGGTGGAGACTCTGTCGAACCATAGATATATCCGATTTGAGATCTCTAACTCCTGCAGGCCAGCGGAACCTCTGAGGGTACCAACCACATTCCCGAGGTGGTCCCTTGGCCAGCTAAATCGTGAGCTGGTCAAGGAGGCTGCCATCGTGCAGAGGTGGGGTTACGCGGGAAGGAGGGAGGGCGCCAGCGTCGAAGAGATGGCGGGCCGCATGCGCAGTGCTCTAAAGGAGGTGTGCGATGCGGCCATGCCAAGGACCCGGCGAAGGGTACCACGCCGTCAGGTGTATCGGTGGTCGCCCGAAATAGCAGAGCTGCGGGCGACATGCAACCGGGCGCAGAGGGCATACGTCCGCTGTCGCAGGCGCAACGGCCTCGACGCGGACTTGGAAAGACGGCTGTGGGCCGCTTAGCCAGTTGAAAAAGGAGCTGCAGCAGGCGATAAGCTGTGCCAAGCAGAGAGCAAGAGAGGAGCTTCTGGTGGGCCTGAACAGGGACCTGTGGGGGCGCTCATATCGTGGTGTGCGAGGGAAGTTCCGCACACACGGCGCTCCTGTTACGGAAACGCTACCGCCAGATCTCCTCTAGCGCCTGGTTGGGGAACTATTTCCTAACCCAGGCGAGCACGTCCCACCAAGTATGGCCCCTCGCTCCATGACAGAGCACAATATGGCTCCACCACCGATCACGGAGCGAGAGATGGAGATGGCCCTTGATCGACTGAGGGCCAGAACCACAGCGCCGGGTCCGGACGGGGTTCCAGGGGGTGTTCTGCATGACGCCCTGGAACACCTAGGAGGAAGGCTTCGGGAACTGTTCGACGAGTGTCTTTCCAGTGGGCAGTTCCCGAAGCTATGGAAGAAAGGAAAATTGGTCCTGTTGCCGAAGGAGGGGCGCCCACTAAGCTCTTCTTCGGCATACAGGCCAACTGTGCTGCTGAATGAGATGGGCTAGCTCTTTAAGAAGATTGTCGCTGCCCGTCTTGTTCAGCACCTCAAAGAGGTGGGGCCGGGTCTCTCAGAGGCTCAGTTCGGGTTCAGGGCAGGTCGCTCAACCATCGATGCCTTGAACACCCTGAAGACCCGGACCATGGAGGCGGTGGCCCGAGGGGACGTGGTCCTGGCGGTATCGCTGGACGTGGCGAACGCCTTCAATAGTCTTCCTTTCGGAACAATAAAGGAGGCGCTTCGACATCACGGGGTGCCTTCCTATCTCAGTAGGCTGTTGGGGACCTCCAGGATCGGGTGGTCCTGTGGGAGGGGGGCGATGGGCAACTTGTCCGGCGTCGAGTAGGTTGCGGCGTTCCACAGGGGTCGGTTCTTGGCCCAATCCTGTGGAACGTTGGCTTTGACTGGCTCCTACGGGCACCCGTCCTTCCCGGGATGGGGGTGCTGTGCTACGCGGACGACACCCTCATCACGGTGGCGGGACGTACCTTTCAGGAGGCGGCCCGCGTGGCTGAGGTCGGAGTTTCGCTCACGGTGGATCGGATCAGAATGCTGGGCTTGAGGGTCTCCTATTCCACCAAAAAAGGCTCTTCTTCGGAGACCACAGAGAGTCATAGCGGTGAAAACGATACGTGGTTACTGTACAGTGTCATGGACGGCCGCGACACTTATCGCGAGTGATCCGCCTTGGGAACTCGAGGCAGAGGTGCTTGCGGAAGTGTACCGGTTCCGGGCGGAAGCGAGGTCGAGCGGCGATCGTCCAGGATTGGCGGAGGTGGAGCGAGTCAGGGCTCTAGCCCAGCGAGCCTTGATTTGCAGGTGGGAGGAGGACCTGGGTTCCCCCTCGGCAGGCCTGGCGACAGTGGAGGCGGTCCGTCCCCACTTGAGTCGCTGGGTGGAACGGAGTCACGGCACACTCACATTCAAGCTGACGCAGGTACTTACTGGACACGGTTGCTTCGGTAGGTATCTGCACTGGATAGCGAGGCGGGAGGTCACTCCCTCCTGCCACGAGTGCTACACCCTGATTGAGTGTGCTACATGGGGGCCTCAACGCCATTCCCTAGCGGCTATTGTAGGCGGATACCTCTCGTTGCCGAGCGTGATAAACGCCATGGTCGGTAGCGAGAGGTGCTGGAAGGAGATGGTCTTTTTCTGCGAAAACGTCATGTCGCAGAAGGAGGCCGCGGAGCGGAAACGTGAGAACAGTGCTTCCGCTGACCCGCTTCGTCGAAGAAAACCGGGGAGAAGACGTCGGCGCTATGCAAACCTTCTCCTCCCGCCGTAAGTCTCGCCGGGGCTAGGGGGTCTCTGTACCCCGAAAACCCCTTAGAATTTGGAGGCCTGCAGAGGCGGGCCTACCGTCGGGACATCACGGTATTATGCGCAAGCGATCCCGTAGCGTCCCCCGAAAAGACGGCGTGGGTACCGCTGGTTTTTTAGTGGGTATTCCGACGCCTTCAGCGTCGGTGAGCCCCACATACCCCCCCACTTCATGTGGGGGAAAAGCGTCAACGCGTTTTTCCAGCGAAAAAAAAAATGGGTGTTACTTTTCCGAACCGTTGGTAGTTTGACTATCAAGAAGCAAGTGTAATGCTTCAACGTTGAATAAATTGATTTTTGATTTTTTTTTTATGTTTTGGTGTGCCTTGGAGGTAAAACAGACTTGTGTGCTGTAACGAAAAAACGCATGGCACTATAACTCCATCATTGCCGCTCCCCGCTTCTCTCTCTATTCCCTTATGTGTTGTATGGCGCGTATATGTAGATGTAGAAGTGTCGATTAAGATTACTAATATGTTATTAGTATACGTTTTCTAAGAAAATATGTTATGTAAAGGGAGAAATAAATGCTTTTTACATATATATGTTTTTATGTATAATATCTTATCTCAATAACCTCGACCTGTAGTATGTAAACAACAACTGCAAACGGGAATTCCTTGTTGGTTAAAAGTTATATTTATTACGGAAAATAGTATTAATTATAACCTAATTTGTCGTTTTATCAAATATGTTACGAATGACGGTAATTCCAACGCAAAGATTATTTTTCGCGTTTAAGTTTCTACAATTTAAATTGAAGCAATTTAATTGTTAGGAATAAGCTCAAATAGTTTCCAATAAAGCCTTTGCTGACTTGTCCTTTGTTAAGTGCCTTATGTCCTCATCATGAGTGCTTTTTCTTTTGCTTACGAATAAAATCTTTCGGTGTATATTTTTATTTGAATCTATTTGGTCATTACATTTGCAAGATTTATAATATAATAATATATATATATTTTTTTTTTTTTTTTTTTTTTTATACGGCCATCTGATCCCAAATTAAGCTTGTACAAAGCTTGTGCTATGGAAACCAGACAACTGATATACTACATATACTAATTTTCTTTTTGTAAATACATACTTATATAAATAATTACACCCAGACTCAGGACAAACAGACATGTTCATGCACACAAATGTCTGTCCTGGGTGGGAATCGAACCCACAACCTTCGGCGTGAAAGGCAAGTATCTACCAACCACGCCAACCGGCTCAAGGCTCAAGGCTCAATATTTATAAATGTTGTTTTACTTTTTTTAGAATATATTAATTAGATTTATTTTAGTTAAAAAAAATTGTTAAGATTGTTTGTCAAGCAACTATATAACTGTTATTGGTAAGTATATGAGATAGGTTCTACTGAATAAGTGTTTAATATATGTACTGTAGATGTGCCTATACAAATAAATAAATAAAAAAATAATAAGATGTATAATAATAATAGACGATTCACAACACAATTAAATTAACGCACGAGCAAAAGAATATAAAATACATTTCTTTTTTTAAAAATGTCACATAAAAATGTTTTATAAATTAAGGTCAAAATCATTTTATGCATGCGCGATGTAGGTTATTGCATTGATATGTCTCTATAGTCCAAATTACAAAAGCCGTTGGTCCTGCGCCTGAACTCTTACCGGTCGTGTCGGATTGCTCATCGGATTATGTGAGCTAGGGAATAGAGTTGTTGACACTTGGGTTTGGGCATACACTTCTGCACTATAATATGTCCTGCGCTGTTGGCTAATCACTCTTGAGATTGGCCGCCGTAGCCAAAATCGGTCTGGAGGACTTTATTATGAAATTTAGGCAGCCTTATCTTAATGTGAGTTTTGTCCAAAAAAACTGACAATAATCTTAGTAGTTCTTTATTGTTACAAACAAATTATATTTATCAATGTATTAAAATTACATTTTATAATTAAAATCAACAAATAATGTAATATAATTTGTTTGTTTTTTTAACGTAATATTTCAATTGAATAATTGATGAATGTTGAAGTATTGGATGTTGTATTGTAATAACCAAAATAAATATCCAATATATAATACTGACATCAACAAAGTCACTCAATTGTAACAAGTCCAATTAAAACACAAATCATCGACCAACAAAGACGCAATGTTGATTAATCCAAATCACGTACACATTATTAAACACACACAACAAAATGTACATACATGACACTGTCACACACAGACAGAAAACAAAATTAACAAATAATTTGCAAATTAATGTTTATTTTAAATATTATTGAGTTTGTACGCCAGACGAATGTTTCCGCGATGAATATCTTACACCAGAAGGAAAACTTCTGCATGCTGCAGCTCGCCGTAAAGCAAAGGAGCTGGGTTTCCGCTTTGTCTGGGTTCGTGATGGAAAAATTTTTGTGCGTAAATCTGAAGGTTCAAACTATGTATATATACGAAATCATGACACTGTCAGTAATTTGTCATAAAATAACGCTAAGTTTGATTTTTGTATTTACTTTTACTTAAGGGCCCTTTACAAAATAATATTTCTCTATACTATCAAAATGTCAGGGGGTTAAGATCAAAGACAATTGATTTATTTAATAAGGTAATCTGTAACTCATACGATGTTGTAATTATGATGGAGACGTGGTTGAATGGGAGTGTTTTTGATTCTGAAATCTTCGTGACGGGATTCCATCAATTTTTGTCCATACTTGGGCTAGAACATTGGCTTTACCACTGACACTAATTGTCAATACTTCTCTATCAACTAGCACTTATCCTACCTTGTGGAAAAAGGCCCTTGTATTGCCTTTGTTCAAAACTGGTGATAGAGAGGATGCTAGGAATTATAGACCTATATCAATTATGTCTGTTTTTGCGAAGGTATTTGAGGTACTTTTGTATCCTGTTGTTTCTTGGCACTTCCAACAATTCGTTGCACCTGAACAACATGGGTTTGTGAAAGCCCGATCCACAGCAACTAATCTTGTGTCCTTTGTAGAAGACATTACTGAAGTTCTTGATACTGGCATGTGCGTTGATACAATTTACACAGATTTCAGTAAGGCCTTCGATAAAGTTGATCATAGTGTTTTAACTACTAAACTAGAAATTATAGGTATATCAGGCCCATTACTGGAATGGTTTCGGTCTTATCTTGTCGACCGGTCTTCAACTGTTATCGTTGATGGTTATGCTTCGGAACCATTTTTTGCGCAAACCGGCGTACCACAAGGCTCTCACCTGGGTCCTTTGCTGTTTAACATATTCATCAACGATATCAGTAGTTGCTTTAAATACTGTAAATGCTACTTGTTCGCTGATGATCTAAAGATTTTTAGACCTATCTCTACAGATACCGACAGAGAACTCCTACAGGAGGACTTGAATAAGCTATCCTTGTGGTGTCGAAGTAAAGGCATGACTTTGAATGCTGAGAAGTGTCATGTAATAAAATTTTCCAGGAAAAAGACTTCTTTCGCAAGAACATATTTAATTGATGGTACAGCTCTGTCCGAAGTTCCTCACATACGTGATTTAGGAGTTATACTCGATAATAAACTTCGGTATAATATCCACATTGACAATATTGCAAACAAAGGTTTTAAGACTCTTGGCTTCTTTTTACGTAACTGCAAGCAATTTAAGAATTCACGCACTAAAATAATTATTTATTCAGCCTTGGTACGTAGCATTTTAGAATATTGCAGTGTTGTGTGGAATCCTCACTTCAATATTTATTCACAAAGAATAGAAAGTATTCAAAAACGATTTCTTTGGCATTTGTGCTTTGATCTTAACCTAGTCAAAACTCTTAGGACATACGAAGACAGGCTTAAGTTCTTTAAACTTCATTCACTTTCGGATCGAAGACGGCTCCATGATCTCACTTTCCTGTATAAATTGGTGAATGGTGTCATTGACAGTCCCTGTTTATTGAAACCATTAAATATTCGTGCACCGGTGAGGACATTAAGACCGTCGTCTTATACTCCATTTGTAGAAAAACCTACACGCTCACGTCAAGGACGCTACTCTGCAATTAATAGATTAATGTTGAGTTACAATGCTATCTATAAATTAACAAAAAATAATTGTACTCTTTCTACTACGTCATCCACTATAGATAAAAAGAACTTAGATAGAAAGATGGATATTGACATATTTTGTGATAGCCTTGTGAAATTTAAATGTAATTTATTAAATTTTTATTCATCATATAATTCTAATTTAGAGTAATCTAATAATTATGATGGTTGTGATGCATTAACTTATTAATTTGTTATTGCCTAATATCGGAAAACCTTGTTACTCAATTAAAAATTTGATTTGTTTTATATTTTATTTAATTGGACATTGTAATTCTTTATTTTAATATTTATTAATGATATTCAAGTACAAATTTATAAATATGTTCAATTTTATCTAATTTGATACGATATATTATTATTTATTATTTTAATGTTTATGTTGATGATTTTCTTTCCAAATTTTGTTTCTTTTAATTTGTAATTTTACCTGCATGTTGTGTCTAATTTGCTTTGAAATGTGTGTAACACCTATAATTAAGACAACATTTAGATTTTAATATTAGTTGTTTGATTATGTTTTACTCGCTTTTGTTAATGTATATCTTGTTGGTGTTAATAAATAAATAAAATAAAATAAATAAAATAAATATCTCCGTGTACTGATTGTTTATAAAAGTCCTTCTCACAAGCCGGTGCTAAACCAGTTTTTTTCATTATATTTGCTTACGATGAGCCATTTGATAAATACTAGCAATTATACTCTGATATGATTATACATATATATTATAACTGTATTATTATGTAAACAAGCATTTAGTCTTTTATATGTACTAGCTAATCTTTCCGGCTTCGCTCGGACAGATGAGAAGACAAACGTAGTTTGGATAGGATTTGCAAAAAATTCGTTCTTAGTGAGCGTCTACGTTGGGGAAGGAGTAACTAAGACAAATCTCAAGTCAAGCTGGATAGTTTAGATCTCGTGATGAGTGGAATTTCGCTTCTATATATAGACTAGCGCTTTATCCACGGCTTTGTTCATGTCATGATTCCGAATTACAAAATAGCAATTTCCTTTGCTCTTTCTTTAAAAATGAAGGATCTTTCATCCCCTTTATCAATTAGGGGTTTCATTTTCAAAAATATTTCCTTAGTGCTTAGGTACTGTATAAAAGGAACCCGTATGCCAAAATATCATGGTGCTAGCCCCAGTAGCTTGTGCTATGTGTTGATATATCAGTCAGTTAGTTGTATATATAGATTCATTACTGTTAGTGTATCCAGAATATATTGTTACGTAACATAACCTTCTGGCGTACGCTCCGATTACAAAGACCTAATCAACGACATTTAGATGACCCCATAGATAATTACTACCTTTCAACCAGTTAGACATAATCCCAACAACATATTAATACTACGAAGATTAAAGATTTTGTTTGTTTATTGCATTTTTTTTAAATATAGTTTATTGTGTAAATATAGTCGGTGAGAAATATGTTGATACGGACTGTAAGGACGGGACTAGGTAAATAAAGTAGATGTTTAAGGTTTGAAGATAAATTTATTACTGCCCCTCAATACCATGTGTCATCTGCTTATATACTACACTACATGCCCTACCAAACAAAAAAAAAATGTTGGATACATTAACATTTTTTTTATCAAAATACAATATGAAAAAGTAAAATAAAATTGAATATAATAATAATTAAACAAAACATATATGTAAACAAAGGTATAATAATGCAGTGCTGAAATTTAATATCAAATATCATAATAGGTACAGTCATAATCACAAGTCTTCATAAACAATATGTTTAATGATCATTCAACAAAGTCTTGTCCTATTTTTTAGAGCAGTTTTTTCTTTACCATTGACTAAAATTACAACATTCGGTGATAACTCTTTAACAACTGTATATGGGCCTAAATATAATGGATCAAGTTTGCTAATATTTTCATTTTTAACCAATACTAAGTCTCCTTGTTTATACTCCACTGGGTTTATACTTCTATCATATTTTATTTTTCTTAAAGTTTTACAATTTATGAGGTTTGTTTTAGCATCATTTTGTGACTTTTGTAACCGGTATTTTAGTTCTATTGCATAATCATCAAAATTGTAAATTGGATCTATTGTCGACCTAAGATTACTTGGTAAGTTACATTGTTTGCCAAACACTAATTTGTATGGAGTAATTTTTGTACTCGAGTGTACAGAAGTGTTATACGAAAAACACCAGTAAGGAATCCATGAACTCCATTCCTGACTATGACTGTTAACTTGCATTCTTAAATAAAATGTTAAATGTTTATGACTATTTTCAAGTGATCCTAAGGTCTGATGGTGGAAGGCTGTAGACTGTAATTGACTTATATTTAAAATTTTACAAACCTCTTCCATTGTAGAATTTATAAATTCAGTTCCTCTATCGGTCACGATCTGCCGAGGGATACCATATCTAAGTATAAAATTATTTACTAGAGTTGTAGCTACTGTGCGCGCATCCTTACCTGCTATCGGATATGCCTCGACATATTTGGTGAGGTCGCATTGGAGCGTTAAAATGTAATTATAATTATTATCTCTTGTCAATGGACCTACCAAATCTAAATAAATCTTATCAAAAGCTGAATTTCCACAGTCCGTTATGGTCATAGGTTCTTTTATGGTATTTAAATATTTATAACGTTGACATTTACTACATTTTTTTACAAAAAGCTTAACATCATGCTCTAATCCTGGCCAAAAATATTTTTTACGAATGTTATTTAACATACGTCTTATTCCTGCGTGTCCGCTAGTGGGCATGATATGATAATCGTTTAATATAACTCTTTTCGTATCGTCGTCTATAATTTTTGTAACTCCTTTAATTACGCATAAACGGGGTCCGGACCACTCACGCATTTTATTTATAACCTGAGCTAGCTCTTTAATTATTTGAAAATTATTCTCATCTTTTATTACATATAACGTATTTATTTTTAAATCGATACAAAATGATTCCATTTCCCTCACAGAGACAGCTCGTGTACACTGGGATTGGGTAAACAGTTTCACAAAAATTGGACGATTTGACGACGAGTATGCATAATCACCACGCTCTAATGATACGCATTTTTTAACCTTTTTCCATTCTTCTTCATTCACAAATACCAACTCCGTGTAATACTTCGGTAGTTTTAACATCTCTACAACTCTTGGGTGATCAGTCCAATCGTCAGTAGAAATATTAGAAACCGAAGTAGAATTACAAGGTTTTTCATCAAGCTTCTTCTTTTGTGCCCTTGTAAGTACTGACAAAATATGATCATTCATCGCCTTTAATTCTTCACTACTAATTTCTATGCGTGACAATGCATCTGCAGCTACATTATCACACCCTTTCACATAAGTAACCTTAAAATCATACTCTTCAAGTATTAGCCGAAATTGTAACAATCTACTGGAAGGATCTGTCATATTGTATAAAAATATTAAGGGTCTATGATCCGTTTCTATAATGAACTTTCGTCCATAGAGATACGGTCTAAAATATTTAACAGACCAAACAATCGCTAAAAGCTCTTTCTCAATCGTTGGATACCTACATTCAGCTTTATTTAAACTACGACTGGCGTAAGCTATTGGTCTACGATCAGCATTACATAAAATCGAACCTATTGCATACCCTGAGGCGTCTGTCTGTAGTATAAATGTGTTATAATAATCGAAAATAGGATATGGTAATATTGGAGGGCTCATTAACATTTCTTTTAAAGTACTAAATGATTTTTGACAGTTTTTATCCCAATTAAATATTACATTTTTACGACATAAATCATTTAATGGAATACAGATTTGGGCGAAATTCGGAATAAACTTTCGATAATAGTTCGCTAAGGCTACAAATCGTTTGAGCTCGTCTACGTTTTTAGGAACCGGATAATTAATTAATGCCTTAATTTTTTCTGGATCTGGTTTAATGCCGTCCGCTGATACCACGTGTCCGAGGTATAAAATTTCTTTTCGAAGAAAATCGCACTTATCAGGATTTAATTTTAAATTAACTTTTCTAAGCCTTGTTAGATATTTTTCTAACAAATTTTTATTATGACTATCTAAATTTCTTCCGAAACAAATTAAATTATCCAAATATACAAAACATTTATCGTAATTAAGTCCCGACATTGCTACTGTCATTAAGCGTGAAAATGAACCAGGACTGGTTTTCAAACCCATAGGCATACGGGTCATTTGATACTGGCCAGACGGTGTTGTGAATGCGGTATATTTCCTACTGTCAGCATTTAGCTTCGTTTGATAATAAGCTTGTGTTAAATCTAATTGAGAAAAATAAATAGCTCCTGAAAGTGAGTCTAATATATCACTTATATTCGGAAGGGGAAATTTGTCATGCATTATACAATCATTTAATTTCCGAAAATCTATCACTAAACGCCAGCTTTTATTACCATTCGCTGTTAGCGGGTTCGATAATATCATTGGCCAACATTTTTTGAACTTGTTTTTCTATTTCATCACGTTGAGAAAACGGTAATCTATATTGTTTAGTATAGACCGGATTCGTATTAGCTTTTAGTTGTATATTTTGTTCGTAAAGATTACACGTACCTAACTTGTCTCCTGGCAAGAAAAATACGTCAGCATATTTCGCACAAATACTTTGTATACTAATGCTTTCTTCTTTGTTCAAATGATTCAATTTAATTAATGATAATAATTTCCAAACTCTTTTTCCGTCCAAATTTTCTTTGTTAAATGAACAAATATTATAATTCGATAATAAATCAATTTCAGGCCTAAAATAACTAAGATTAATTTCTGTTTCGCGAGTATTTAAAATTTGAATAAATATTTTTCCCTCTTTCGGTTGACAGATACTTCCAACCAACAATTTTTAACTAATTATACACAATTATAATTAGTTAAAAATTCTTGTCCGATTAAACCATCTTGAATACAAGGCAAATTCTTTAAGACATAAAACTTTTGTTTGAATTCTATTCCACATAAGGTAAACGGTATGTAAACATAGCCCTCGGTGTACGAGGTGCCACCAATACCATTTACGGCTACGCATTTTGGATGTATTGGAATATTCCTATCTCTTATTACATCGTATTTAATCACTGACATCGAGGCGCCCGTGTCAACTAGCATTCTATATTTGGTACCTAATATTGTAAACTCTACGAAATTATTATATGTATTGCATGCTAGAATAAAGTTAGGATCGAAAAAACTCTATGTTTTGGTTATTTTCCGAAGTAGTAACCTGTATATCGTTTTGGGATTGATTCATAAGATACCCATGCTGTTTTCTACCGTTATTATTTCTACCTCGCGATACTGCACGTTCAAAATTATGTCCGCGTCCTCGAGAATTACTTGTGGATCCTTTTTTGTTTCCTCGGAGGTATAAACTAGATGTTTGATTCGGCATCGGCCTAAATGAACGATTTGGCGTGTAATGTTGGCGTGCGTTGTTTAATACTCGACCTCTACTATGCCCCCTATAAGATGGTTGGTACTTACCTCGATGTTGAGTCGTGAAAATCGTTTCAGCTGATGTAAAAGAGCCTTGACGCGACAGTTCCACGTCTTTGGCTGCTTTTATAACATCTTTCAGCTCTGAGTAGTTGCGGGCCGCTAAAATAGTGCTTAATCGACTGTTTCTCAAACCTTCGGTGAATCGCTGTATTGCTAATTTTTCGTTTACAGGTCTCAATATTTTAAACGCGTTATCGTCACCGTTAGCTTGGGAAATAGTCAATTCAACAAATAAATCCTCAAGTTTCTTACCAAATTCCTCAATACTCTGCGAACCTTGTCTAGATTTTAACATTTCTATTTGTAGTGCCGTGGCTGACTGCTTAGTCAACAGATTATTTTTCATGTCGGCAATAATTTCTGTGGAAGATTCATAGTTTGATAACAAACGTAATTTGGCATTTTTAGTTAAACGAGTTTTAAGGACAAAAGAAATAAGTAACTGTTCATGTTCTTTCCTAATGGTTTGGCTATAGAAATCGATACAATCTATTAATTTTTTAGTAACTTCTTCATCTCCTGTCATAATAGGTAGAAGAGAAGTAGCAGTTTTCATGTCAAAGTCAGTCATGGTGCTAAAGTCTTGGTCACTAACTAAACAAGTTGTTTGAATTTTTTGATAAAACGATTCAATTTCTTCGCAAGCAACTAATAAGTAATTTATCTCTTCCTTTTTTATATACCCTTTAGATGCATTAAAGTTTAACTCGTCACGATATTTTATATATTCGTCATATAAACTTTTTGCCTCTAAATATTTCTGTTCTAACAACTTTTTAGTTCTTTTCCCTTTACTTAGTTTAATTAAATTTATTGTTAAAATTTTCAATTTGATGTTTTATATCTAATATATGATCCATTTAAATCTTAAGAAACATAATATAATATTTAGTACCGAAAAATAACAAAAAATGGCTTAAAAATAGTAGTAGTAGTAGTATCAGTCGTTCGCTCTTGACAGAGTGGTCGTGGTTGACGATGATGCATCGTTTTTGGCTAATGTAGCCCCCGCTATATGTCTCCATTTGATGCGGTCTTCAGCATCTCTAAAACATTGGACTATGGAGGTCTGTGTTGTAGCTTTTATAATGTCTGTCCAACGCTTAGGTACTCGACCGCGCGACCGCTTGCCTTCCACTTGCCCTTGGACAACGAGTCGTTCCATGGAGTGTTCATTTCGAACAATGTGTCCGAAGTATTTAAGAATTCGTGTTTGCACAGTCGACGATACTCTTTTTTTGATTTTTAGCTCCTCCAGGATCGAGATGTTAGTCAGAAATGCTGTCCAAGGGATCCGCAGCAGTCGCCGCCAACACCACATTTCGAGTGCGTCAATTTTGCGTCGGTCTTTCTGTCGAACCGTCCATGTTTCTGCGCCGTAAAGAAATATAGGGAAGACTAGGCTTCTCATCAGGCGGACTTTGGTGGCTTTTGTTATATTGCGGTTGCACCAGACTTTTTTTAGCTTATCAACAGCAGACCTTGTGATAGCACATCTTCTTCGAATGTCGTCCTCACATCCACCCGTGTTCGTGATTGTGGAGCCGAGGTACACGTAGCTTTGTTGGCTTAAAAATATACACTTAAAAATAATGATAAAATATGAATATATCTATTGTCTATAATACCATAACACCTTTGCTGATGACACTATTTCACTTCTCCTTTTATATATATTTCACACTTTTACACTTCTATTTTTTTTATAAGCATCTATTGATGCGTCTCCAGGCTAAACGACACGTTCCTGATTTCTTTCTTCAGTCTCTGGTCCACGCCTCGAACGTCTGAAAGCGCTCCTGGTCATCTCCTGACGCATCCAGTTTATGTGGCAGCGTTTATATTTTTTTTTTTTGGTGGCTGGGCGAGCGGAAATTCTGGTGAGGCGGGAGGATCTTGTCATTGAAATCAATAGGACGTTAGAGCTTATCGCCAAATGGGGCTCAGATAATCTTGTTGAGTTTAATGCCAAGAAAACGTATGGTATGGTATGCGCTCTCACAGCAAAAAAGTCACCATTTTCCCCTCTTCCCTCCCTCTGTGGCACTCCGCTGGTGATACAAAGCAAAATCGCCATGCTTGGGATGGACGTTCGCTGCGACCTTAGTCCAAGGGATTACATCGAGGCTGTAATAAAAACAGCTTCACGGAAACTCGGAGTTCTGAACAAGGTGCGGCGTTTTTTTTACGCCACAACAACTGTGCCTGCTGTACAAAACACAGGTACGGTCTTGCGTTGAATATTGCTCGCACCTTTGGGATGGCTCCGCTAAGTACCTACTTGAGGCCTTGGACCGGTTGCAGCGACGTGCGGTCCGCATTATTGGCGACGTAAAGGTCACTAACACCCTCGAGCCTTTACAATTGCGTCGAGAGATAGCTGCGCTGAGCGCTTTCTATCGACTGTATCACGGCGAGTGTTCCAAGGAATTATTTTCCCTAATTCCTGCTTCCCCTTTCCTTCACAAGTCTACGCGTGCTGGCTCTCGATGTCACCGACTAACTGTGACATCAATTCCATCGCGCACAAAGAAATTTGGCAACTCCTTTCTTTGTCGCACTTCCAAGAAATTGAATTCCTTACCAGCTCACGTATTCCCCTCCTCTTACGACCCGGGTTCCTTCAAACGAGGCGTGAAGACGCATCTTGCGGGCCGGCAAGGCGAGGGCGGCTAGTGCAGAACCTTCTTCCCGACTGTACTGGCCGTCCTCGCGTTTGGACTCTACTACCACTTAACATCAGGTGGAGTAGAGTCATTTGCCCTCCCGGCAAATATAAAAAAAATAAAAAAGTTTATATAATTTATATATGGCAAACTTTGCCCCCAAACTTAAAAGTAAAAGAAAAATACCCAAAATTATATTTGTCACTTTCTGATTTTGGTGTATTAGCTCCACGTCGGCCGAATTCACGCCTCCTGCGGCATTTTGTGCAATCACAATTTGTTCTTTACTTTGTTCTTTGCCCATTTTGTATTATGACGTTACTAACGTTCGAACAATTAAATACACGAATGTCCAATATTACACAGAGCGACATTATATTATTATACTGCACTTCGTTAGAACCCGAAACCGAACCTTAAATGGCAGGGTCGCCATGTAAGGACGGGACTAGGTAAATAAAGTAGATGTTTAAGGTTTGAAGATAATTTTATTTCTGCCCCTCAATACCATGTGTCATCTGCTTATATACTACACTACAACTATATTAAACTCAACGCAAATCATCATCATCATCGTCATCGAAAACTGTCCAGGAACAGAAAACTTGTGCTCGTACATACAATTATCTACTTTGTATTTTGTGAACAATCCTCAATATAGATACCATCTCATACAACCAGACATCAAACAACAGTACCTATCGTTACTGGTGGTAGAGCTTTGTGCAATCTCGTCTGGGTAGGTACCACCCACTCATCAGATATTCTACCGCAAAACAGCAGTACTTGGTATTGTTGTGTTCCGGTTTGAAGGATGAGTGAGCCAGTGTAATTACAGGCACAAGGGACATAAAATCTTAGGTCCCAAGGTTGGTGGCGCATTGGCGATGTAAGCGATGGTTAACATTTCTTACAATGCCAATGTCTAAGAGCGTTTGGTGACCTCTTACCATCGGGTGGCCCATATGCTCGTCCGCCTTCCTGTTCTATAAAAAAAAAAGTTCGTCGTTTTGTTCTGGTAACATCTTAGTTCCCAAACTTGGTGCCGCATTGACGATGAAAGGTACGGTTAATGTTTTACAATGCCAATGTCTATGAGGTCTATGAGGTGAGGACCACGAATCATCAGATGGCCTATATGCCCGTCCACCTAACTATTCTATAACAAAACTAATACATATATACTAATTTTATTAAGAGAAAAGATTTCTTTGCTTGTAATCGATCAACTGTTGAACCGATTTTAATAATGCGTTCACTATTAGAAACGCTATCGAACTGCTTTATTGCATGCGCGTATGTATTACAGTCACAAACTGAAGCCGAGGGCACAGCACGCAACACATACACATATACATATACAGATTTCAAGTCGGTTAAAAACACATAACAGTAATAATAATATCCTGGGGCATTATTCACACACGGCCATCTGATCGCAAACTAAGCAGAGCTTTTACTATGGAAACCAGACAACTGATATACTACATATAATATTTTTCTTTTGTAAATACTTACTTTCATAGATAATTACACCCAGACTTAGGACGAACAGCCATGTTCATGCACATGGTTCATGGGTAGGAATCGAATTCACAACCTTCGGCGTGAAAGGCAAGTATCTACCAACCACGCCAACCGGCTCGTCGTTTTACTATTTTAGGATTTATGATCAGTCTATCCTTTCAGTCACTGATAAGGTCCTCAGCAGGGCTTTCCAAATAGCCATGGTAGCAACATTAGCTAGAGAAGTGTGCGGTGCTGTACCGGTTTTAAACTTCGCTGGTGATATCTTCAAATTGGCGTCACAGGATACTGGTCTGGTGTTAAGTCCGAACCAACAGGCTATGCTGCTCGGTGTCGTTCAGGTTATCGGTTCAGCTCTCGCTTCGAGTATGATGTTTTTATGATGTGACGGTGATGATCTGCTAAATAACTATAAGTTGGTTAGTCTAAAGATCAGCCAATCGCAATCTACTGCTAGACAAAAGCCTCTCCCAAAGTAGGCAATAGTTCCCGGTTCTCCACTTTTCATGTCCGTCGGGCCTGTCTTAAGATGGGCGCCTCTTTTCGTGTACACTCATCATGATAGGTATTGCCCGTACTCGCCACATTGCGTAGGCGCTTGGCATGCATGCGCAATGGGGGGTATTACAGACAGGACGCTACTACCCAATCTCCCTGTTGTCTCATTCTCTTAGTCGCCGCATATGACACTCACGGAAAGAGTGCTATCCTAGCAGAGAACTAGAACCAAGCATCTAGAGTTTCAATCTAGATTCCATCGGAACTGGTCCACTTTTGGGACAAAGGTCACGCTTTAAGGAATATTGTGAAAATATTGAATTTGATTTATTAGAACTGAATATAAATGAGATATAGCAAGAGCCAACACTTACTTTGGATTGGCAGAGTACGGGAGCCCCTGGGGAGACGATACATTGATCATCTTCGTTAGTACCACACGCTTTTTCTGGTGTCGTTTTACCGCCAAAATTGCTACACGAACCCGGTGTTACTTTCAGCAGTGTCTAAGGGCGATAGACAACGAAATTTTGAATCAGTTATGTGTATACGTAGATTTCTTTTACGTACGTCAGGTTTTTTTTTATAGACACAGACTAGTTAAATGTTAGTGACATTCAAGTTTTATTAAGTATGTCTTTTTTTAATCAATCGATAAATAGAATAAAGCAAATATGATGATGTGATTATATGATTTTACAAATATGATTTCACTTTTCAAAATTTCAAGAGCGACATATTGCGATGCATTTTTTTATGTTATGTTGATGTTAATATTTACCGAAGTAATTTCGTCGTTGCTGTCGAAACCAAGGGTCATACACTCGCCTGCCGGCTTTTTAAATTCTAAGCAAGCACCTTGCCCCTTTTTCGATCCCCAACTAACTTCCTCTTCTAGCACTAGTAGGCCAAAATCAAATACGTGCGTGCCTAAAATGAGAAAAACATGAGAATGGGTCTTATACAAAACTAGCGGTTCAACCACGTCTTTGCCCGCGTCATAATCAAAATTCCATTAAAAAGGGGATAAAAAGGCCGAAATGTGTTAGTTATGTCATATTTTAGCTGTGATATGAAGAAGTAACAAATAATTACAAAGCACACGACCTTTCGTATTTATGATATGAGTATTGTTTTGGTTTTGGTAATACGCAAATACCCGTATTAACTTTAACAGTAACAGCCTGTGAATGTCCCAGTGCTGGGCTAAGGCCTCCTGTCCCTTTTTTGAGGAGAGGGTTTGGAGCTTATTCCACCACGCTGCTCCAATGCGGATTGATGGAATACACATGTGGCAGAATTTCAATGAAATTAGTGCAGGTTTCTTCACGATGTTTTTTTTTCACCGTCAAACACGAGATGATCGCAAATTAAGCACATGAAAATTCAGTGGTGCTTGCCCGGGTTTGAACCCAGGATCATCGGTTAAGATCCTCGCATTCTTACAACTAGGCTATTCTTTGAAATCACAGACAGATACTTCAATTTTATTTAATTGTATAGTCGTGATAAAGCATGAAGAAGGAATAAATATTCACAACACACAACTTTTTATAAAGAAATTAAAGAAAAATGGATTTACTGAATTATTGTAATGCCTCCTTATATCCTTTTTTAGGTGTAGTATTTCCATTTGATAGGAAAGTGATATCATTGGCATGACTTACACGAGAACATGTTATAACAGTTGTTATTTCGTATCTTTACCAGAATTATATTGGGGATGAAATTTCCGATGTCGAACCGTGTAATTACGGCCCGGCTCCGGTGATCCTGGTACTCTTGCGTACAGCATATGCTGCTGGGCTGATTTTAAGCAGGTTGCCGAGGTTAATATAATTCTGGTTCCGATAAGCGAGCCCATGCAGAAGACACTTTGTGCTGTCTGCTTCACATCAGCTGCCCTGTAGAAATCTTATATTAATCAAAATTAAAACTGTATTATTAATAGCCAGAAAATGTTCAATTGTATTTCACCATGCTCCTACTCTTCTGCTTGGTTGACACAGAATTCAAGTTTTACTTCAGTTACAAGTTTTACTTCAGAAAGAGATGAATAATTAAAAATCCATCACTTGTGCCTGGTTTTCCACGATTTGTGTCCTTTTAGCATTTTGGCTCATTACATAATATTAATCATAAGTTTGAACTCAGAGCATCATTAAGTGGTATCTTGTAAAATCGTTTTTCTTTGTAATCAGTCTAAGAGTTATAGTTGTCGGTCTTGACTATACAAGGAGTTAATACAATTAAATATATTTGTTTAAATATGTTATCACCAAAGTAGTTATTTTAAGTTAGTAGTTGCTAATAGATATAGTCATTCATGCCCAATAACAAATATTTCTTTTGAAGCCCTTCGACTTCAAAAGCCTCTCGTACCTGGACTTACACTGGCTCACTGACACTTAGATATCTATTGTAAATAGAATATTCTAAAAACAATAACATATAGTAACAAGACTCCACTCGCATGTTTTTTTAAACAACTTACAGTATAATCTTTTATTGGTGCATACATTTTGTTGAAGCTCTGGTAGCGTCTGGGTAGGTAACCCCACTTCCTTTTTTTTTATTGAATAGGAAGGCGGAGGAGTATGTGGGCCACCTGCTGGTAAGTGGTCACCAAACGCCCTTAGACATTGGCATTGTAAGAAATGTTAACCATCGCTTACATAGCCAATGCACCACCAAACTTGGGACCTAAGATTTTATGTCCCTTGTGCCTGTGATTACACAGGCTCACTCACCCTTCAAACCGGAAAACAATAATACCAAGTACTGCTGTTTTGCGGTAGAATATCTGATGAGTGGGTGGTACCTACCCAGACGGGCTTGCACAAAGCGCTACCACCAGTAAAATATTATAGCTATTTTTATTATATTGCCAAGCAGCAATAATTTGTACTGAAAACTGTTATTTTTCTGTCTATATAAAATTATAACTGATTTATATACATTGTCTAAAATATTTGATATACTAACTTATATAGCGATACAGCCCAAGGAGTAACGTCCGATTGTAGCGCCAGACAGCTTTCTGAAAATATAAGGAATTTAAAATGATTTTTTAGCATTTTCAGCTCATTCCGACCGCGTAGCCCGTGGCGTAGCTAAAGTAAATATAAGTATGTATTAAATATAAGACAAACACGCCCGCGACTTAGCCTACGTATGGGGGGAAAAGGGCAGGTATTGTTAAGTCAGAAGATATCTCTATCCCTATTCCTTATTCCAGGTAAATATGTTCAGACATTTTTGCGCGATTCAGGCAGCCAATCACAAAGATAATATTATTATCATATATATATAAATCTCGTGTCACGGTGTTTGTGGCCGAACTCCTCCGAAACGGCTCGACCAATTTTTATGAAATTTATTATGTGCATTTTGGAGGTATGAGAATAGATCGTAAAGTACATTTCATACCGCTAGCTGATAAGGGTGCCCCTATCCATTTTTTTTTCTATTTTTTAGTTTTTGTTTTATTTGTATTTTATTTTGATTTAGCATCAAAAATATATATATAACCGCAAATTTTCACCCTCCTAACCCACCATCCCATTTTATAATCACGATTCTATTATTTTTATATGAACAAAAAATTTTCACGAGAAGCGTCGTGTTATTTTGTCATTTAAAAATTTGCAAAATATTTAACGATTTATTTCATTGATAAGAAATATAAACGTGTTTTATGATATTGAAAAGGTTGGTAAAATACTTAAAGATCAAATACATTATCGGTTTACCGTTTTTATCAGTAAATACAACAATTTGGTCAATGCCAGCAAGACGCAAATTGGCCTATTTGGGCCGTCGAACTAATAAAGCATCAAGCATGCGTAATAATAGAGCAGAAAGAACAGACGAACATATCCAACAAAATAACGAAAATGTGCGTATGAGCATGCCACCATTGAACGGTTTGCTCATTGGACTTCGTTCCTCTCCGGATCTCTTCTTTCCCAACAGTACATTTTTTTGCTGTTGTTTTAATTTACACGGGACTTATATCGTGTCTTCCTCGCAATTTTATGGAGGAAAGTCAATAAACCGAAATTGTAGCAAGTGTAAATAATGCAGTCTTGAAAGATTATATAAACTAATAGAAGTTAATAAATCATATAAATTAATTCAATTACTGTTTTGGGGACCCGGTAGTATTGGTACTGCGAGACTTCAAAATAAAACTACCGAGTATGTACTGCTGGTCAGATAGTATAATTGTTCTCTCTCATTATGAATTTACAAAACCTACTTAGTACTTTGAAAAAAAAACATAGCGCGATGTAAAATACATCTAACGCCATCTATTGATAAGAAGATAAACTAAATAATATTAGGCATAATGTATTTCGATCTTGAACATACCGCCCACCAAGGACGTTACTGAAGGAAGTATTTCATTGTATTCAACAAAATATTAGTTAAATTTTAATTAAACTCGGTAAGGACGTTCTTGATTGATTGACAGTATAATCAGAGAAATGATAGTATAATAATATGCGTCAAAAAACTAACGAAAGAAAAAAAAAATCAATGACGAAATCAATCATGAAAATTTATCAATCAATTATAATAATATTTAATTTATAGTAGACTCTGTTTTGATTGTTTGAAACTTTTAAAGACATTTTTGATGTTTAATTTATTGTTAAAGGCTTAAAATTACTTTGACAATATTCAAAATAAAATCCTTTAGAAATAATATCATTATTCTGAATCAAATTTAATTATTTAATGCAATAAGTAAAACTTAATTCCATTTGAATTCTGCTAGCAACCTTTGAACATATATGTTTGTTTATATAGTTTGTGTGAAATAAATCATCTCGAGTTGTGTAAAATATTAAATAAAAAATATTTAGCAGTAATTCAATTTGTTTTTAATAGAAACTGTTAGTTGCTAACAATTGAATCGATTGAAAGGCAATAAAAGACGCGGTTGTCTCACTGAAAAAATATGGTGATGGCCAACAATGCGACAGCGAAATAGCCAGCGTAGAAGATTATGTTCCATCGTACTATGTTATCACATATTCTACCGCCAAACAGCAATATTTAGTATTGTTGTGTTCCGGCTTAAAGGGTGATGGAGTCAGTGTAACCACAGGCACAAGGGACAATTTAGTTCCCAAGGTTGGTGGCGCATTAGCGATGCAAGGAATGGTAAAAAAAAATATAGTGCCTATGTATGTATATGTATAGTGCCTATCACCCCCACCGGGTGACCATTTACCAATATTATAAAGAAAACAAATAACGGACCACCTTTTTAAAAACTTCTGTCTCATAATGTGGGACGAATGTATGATGAGCCACCACACACACAAAATCCGTAGACATAACCTTAGAAAACAATAATAAATAAAAGCATAAAAAAATTTGCAGGGTGGTGATTTATGCATACATGCATAATGACAACCGATAAGTCGCAAGGCCAAATGATGTCCGTTTGTGGCTTAGATTTGGGCACACCATGCTTATCACACGGATAAGTATACGTGGCATGTTCTCGGGTGGGCAAACCATTGAGCTTATTTGTGTTGGCTAAAGACGGACTGACAAAAATATCGTTAACTCAATTGCTCTTCGAAATTAATTAACTGCTTTAGGATAAAAATATATTACTTTTTTCACTTTACATTTTACCTTTAATCAAAAATGAATATGTCCATTACGTTAATGAAATACATTGAATTGAGAAAATGAATGGTTGGTATTTTTTAGTTTTTATAGGCGGTTATCGTCTACAGCGCTCTATTCTTTTTTCTGTCATAGATCCCATCCCCACACACTACCATACATTTGTTACTTTTTATTTAAAAACCAAAATATTCAGTAGATATCCATATATAGTTTTTTTTCGCATTGCGCAAGCGTACAGTGTGGACGTGTTGTTTGTGTATTAAAAATAATTAATTTACAGTAATATACAAAAGTAAATCCTAGTTCTAAGTACTCTGAATTCATTTTTGTCTGCCGCGCGCTTGTACGGTGTAAAAACCTCTGCTATCAAACGACTCAAAGAAACACGGAGCTACTATGAATAGTTTACTGCGCTCACCGAATAGAGGTGGCATATGCCGTGGAAGTAGTGATTCCCAATTGACATGACATGAAACATGAGGGCTGCTTCTGATACTACGCAAGTTACTTTCAGAAACAAACGTAAAATCCATAGTGAAAATGACCGTATCATGGATGAATTATCTGAGTTAAAAAAACAAATGACAGATATGATGGCCCTCATCTCATCAACTAGTAGCATTCAAAACGACAACATTAATAAGCTTTGCCAGGACGTAATCGCTATTAGAAACGAAGTCAATACTATTAGCAACACCATGGCTAGTATGACCATAGAACAAGACAAACTCCGTAGTTTGTCTTGTTCTATGGTCATACTAGTTGGTGCATGTCTGTCCGTGACAGACATGCACCAACTTGTCACATCTGCACAAGACACGGAAAAAAGAGTCAAGCTTCTAGAATACGAAATTGAATTACTGAAAGTATCTGCAACACAAGACAGCAACAAAATCTTAGTAACATGTGAATTTATATGAAAAATTAATAAATGAATGTCAAGAACGTAATATAAGGAGCGAAAACATCATCTTAGCTGGTATAACAAAATGCATAATAATTAAGTTACTTATCAACGACTGTCCTGACCCTCAACAAATAAACAGACTTGGCAGATACCAACCAACTAAAACTCGCCTTATAAAAGTCTGCTTCTCTTCTGAAAAAATTACGAAACAATTACTCCGTAATAAAAATACTGTACGACTAAGTAACGTTAAAATATTTTCTGATCAGACAGGGTGTCTGATCAAAGTGAATTTTTAAAGAATCTACAAACAGAACTCCAACACCGAACTGCCAATGGAGAGTAACCTACGCATTAAATATGAAAAAGGAGTAAAAACGCAGCCAAAAACTTTACAGCCACAATAACGAAAATCTAGGTATGTCTTTTAACAATAACGTATCGTATCAAATTGCACATACCTATTTAGAAATCAAAACCACTAGCAAATCGATCAAATGTTTTTATGCAAATGTACGCAGTATAATTAAACCGGGTAAATTTGATGAGTTAAAATGTATCCTACAATCTTTTCAATACACAGTACAGGTTGTTGCTCTATTCGAAACGTGGATAAAAGATTAGGAAGCTTCAATTACCCGGATACTCAAACTACTACAACTTTAGACAACATTCAAGGAGAGGTGGCGTGTCAATGTTTGTCCATGACAGCTTAAATCACCATCTTCTAAAGGAAAGCTGTACCAATGATAACCACTTTCTTGGGTACATATTGACAAGTATTGTATGGATGTAGGTGTCATATACATATTATCATATATTTCTCGAGGAGTATTCACTGCAACTCCATTGAAGAAAGAGAATGTTAATTTGTGGAGACTTTAATTATAACTTATTGAAACCCAATGCTGCGGGTTCGTAATTATCAACTTACTTTAAGAGATAATGCTATCCAAATTTTAAACAAAATCAATCGTGACTATTGCACTCGTGAGATTAATACAACAACAACTATATTGGATCACGTATGCTCAAGTGTTAAACAAAATGAATTCCACCTAGCAATCATAGATTCAGCAATGGCTGACCACAAACAGATTTTCTTAGAAGTAAAGAAATGTCAACAAGTACCAGTTAAAACAATGCAATTGACTACAATAGGTTTTTTAGATCTTTCCAGGAGATGAGCAAAGACAACGTTAATAACACATACACAAGCTTGGAGAGGAAAATATTGACCTGTTTATTAAATAGTAAAATTTAAAAAATCAAGGTATTAAACCCACCCAAACAGGATTGGATCAACCGGGATGTCATAGATGCAATAAATAAAAGAAATAAATTATGGCAGCTAAAAAATAAATCGGACCCCAGATATAAAACAATAAATGAAGACCTGGACAAGCAGAAGAAATTGGTTACCGAAATTATTCAAAATTCAAAACACAATTATTACCTTAAAACCTTTAATACCTGCTTAAATAAGCCTACCAAGATATGAAATTTAAAAGTCTGTTCATCAATAACACCAGAAGCGTACTATCACCACTTAGACTCCAAATTGATTCCAACGTTATTGTTGATGAGACGGAAGTATGTGAACAGTTCAATTTGTTTTTCTCTATGATTGGGTTAAACTTAGCGAATAAGATTATTTCACTATATCCTATACACTACACTCCACATTTGGTCAAAAATATTAAATATCGCTCAAACATGTGCCTATAAAACGTGCATATTAGTATGAAATGTATTAAATAAAGACATGGCGTGTCAATGTTTGTCCATGACAGCTTAAATCACCGTCTTCTTTACTCACACAAATTTAAATTTTAAAACAAAATCAGCTAGACAAAGAATTCAATTGCTTAACGTTGATCATATTATCCTGCACACACCTAGAACTAATTACGGGAAAAAAATTATTACTTTCGAGGGAGCTAAGCTGTACAACGGGTTACCGAGAGACATTAAGGAGCCCACATCTCTGGCAAGTTTCAAAAGACGTCTAAGATTTTATATAACAAACAACGTGGTACAATAAATATATATAAATGATAAAACAATAATTCAAAAAAAATTCTAAAAAATATAAAAGCTGTCTAAAAAAAGAACGAAATAAATAAAAAAAATGGAAAAAAGGAAAATATATATTAA
This sequence comes from Nymphalis urticae, assembly GCA_905147175.2. NCBI lineage: Eukaryota > Metazoa > Arthropoda > Insecta > Lepidoptera > Nymphalidae > Nymphalis > Nymphalis urticae. Next base: position 1,134,252 of record LR990007.1, read on the forward strand.
AAAATAAAAATAATAATAAAATAAAATAAAATGATGAACAGATTTCATTAAATATGTCGCATTCATACTTTTGTATTCCTGAAGTGACACAGCGGGCGATATGTTTAACGAGAAGAAAAAAATTCTACATCTACCTTCTTTATTATGAATTTTTGTAACACTATATGCTTAGATTTTTATGTTAGTTTGTAACTTTCTCATGTTAGTGAATTTTTATAATTCTGTATGAGAAATAAATTCTTTAAACAAGATATCATTTACATGACAGAACAACGTTTGCCGGGTCAGCTAGTATTTATATAAGAGACCATTGCGAGTTACGGATCCTTTTGAAAATCATGATATTTTATTCTTTCCGTTATCAAAGCTAGGTAAGATGAATAAAAAGATTTTAAGTCAATTTTTTTTTCTGAAAAATATTTATCTGATTGTACTAATTACTTAAGAAGGTTTTTGGGTGACGCTCAAAAAAATGCAATTTAGTTATAACAAGCATAAGCGAGATGGCCCAGTGGTAAGACCGCGTGAATCTTAATCGATGATCGTGGGTTCAAACCCGGGCAAGCACCACTGAATTTTCATGTGCTTAATTTGTGATTATAATTCATCTCGTGCTTTACGGTGAAGGAAAACATCGTGAGGAAACCTGCATGTGTCTAATGTCACTAAAATTCTGCCACATGTGTATTCCACCAACCCGCATTGGAGCAGCGTGGTGGAATAAGCTCCAAAGCCTTCTCCTCAAAAAGAGGAGAGGAGGCCTTTAGCCCAGCAGTGGGACATTCACAGGCTGTTACGGAAGCATAACTCGTCCTCAGACGGGCCGGTTGGGGTGGTTGATAGATAAAAAAAATCACGCCGGTTGTGGGTTCGATTCCCACCCAGGACAGTAATTTGTGTGCATGAACATGTCTGTTTGTCCTGAGTCTAGGTGTAATTATCTATATCAGTATGTATTTACAAAAGAAAAGTAGTATATGTAGTATATCAGTTGTCTGGTTTCAATAGTGCAAGATCTGCTTAGTTTGGGATCAGATGGCCGTGTGTGAATATTGTCCCAGGATATTATTATCATTAATTAAAAAGAAATTAAATTTATCTCATACGCAACTTACCAGTATTATTATTGCTGATAACTGGTGGTTCAACGACGAGTTCTTTCGTGCAACACCAAATAAACTGTCCTGGACAAGGTTTAATCAGTTCTCTGTAACGAAAAATGTGGCTATGTATCAATGACCTTGATAAAAGTGAAACATTATTTGGTAGTAGTTCGTAGTATTTTTGACTGCTTCATTGGTGTATTCTCTAACTTATAATGTGCAGTACCTTCGAATGTGCAGAACTAATAAAAAGTAATCGAGTCAAGAATTTCTCAATCTGGTTTAAGTGGGTAGTACTTATACTCCCGTGCCGTGAAGGCTTTTATGCGCACTGTGTCTAAAATTGATCAGCAAGATATATTTATTTTGGAATATGGTGTTTGGCATAGGATTATGGTGTGGAAATGAGTCAGTGCTGCTTAACGAGATCATTAATAGTAAAATAAATGGCTTACCTAAATTCGCTCTTATCTATAACACCTCCAGGCATGATTGTGTGTGCCTCGTTGCAGAAACTCTCGTGAACACAAATTCCTTCTTCTCCATTCTTTGCTTCACATGTATCTTGCGATATTAATCTATCTGGAACTAAAGCAAAGATAATATCAAGACAATGGCAACGATTAAATATATGTAACGTTTGGTCAGAACGTTTCTGACGGGTTAGCAGAGCAGTATTTAAATATAGAATCATTAGATTGTATACCAGCGAACCGCTCTGCTGCAGCAGTGATGCCACTTTTGCGTTCCGTATGCAATTAATATTAAAGTAACAGTCTGTAAATTTCCTCTTCTGGGACTAAGTCCGTCTCCTTTTGAAGGAGAAGGTTTGGAGCTCATCCCACCACGCTGCTTCAATGCAGGTTGGTGGATGCACATGTAGCAGATTTCAGAGAAATTAGTCAAGCAGGCTTTATCGAGATGTTTTCCTTCATCGCCGAACACGAGATGAATTATAAACACAAATCAAGCATTCATGAGGTTAGGATTCACGCGTTCTAACCCTTGGGCCATCTCGGTTCCTTATTAAAATTAATATTACATATTCATAAATCATCCCAGACTAACTTACTAGCTTTTATCGTCTGGGTTTATAAATTGTTGAATTATTACAAGTCATACAACAAAAATTGTCGATTATGATTTAAATAATGCAAAGTAATATTATGTTGCTAAAATTTCAATCATCTTACGGTTCAAGGAGAAATTATCGTCAGTAATGTCGTCATCAACTTCACGACGCAGACGGTAAGCCATGACCGCCAGAAATGTAGTGGAGACCATTAATACTCGTAGCAGTTCCATCTGTAAAAAATAAAGATCAAATTTAAGAATCTCAAACTCTAAAAATAAATAAATTTATAACTTTACATTCAATCCATTCCAAATGATCTCAAACGTGATACCTCTGCTGTGAATTCGTTATTAGTTGCGTATCCTGCTGATTTCAGATGACGCAGCATCAGTTTAAGAGTTACCATGTTATTAATATCATTGATATCTTAGAACATATCATCATCATATTAAGATCGATCCGATAAGTAGAATTAATTGATATCACTTAGCATATTATCATCATAATTAGATTGATCCGTTAATTACAATTTCCTCATTAATTAACCAGAAACCACAATATACGAAAAACAAAAGTCGGTATAAGCTTAAAAGACAAACTCCTAGACGCGTCCTGATTGGCGAATTTTAATCAATAATTTTATCATTTTCTCAACATGGCTTTGAAGTATGTATGAGTTTGGAAAGTCCCGACTTTTTTAAAGCACCGAGAATTCAAGACAAATAGCATTTTTTATAAATAAAACATATATTTTTTAAGGTGTAACATAAGTGTATAAAGAGTTTGCTACAATGCGTAAATACGTGCAATTTTATTCAACTCTAAGTAAACTTATAGTTAAGCGATTCCTTGATCCATACAAAAGAATTGTTAAAAATAACGACACGCGCTAATAATTTGGATTTTTAAGACTAATGGAATAAGTTATTTATATCAATTTGTGTGATTTGGTGTTTTACCGTGTGATTATTTTTTTAAAAGACCAATTCGAGTTTTTTATACAAATCAGTTTCATTTCTGTATGCTAAATATATATTTATTTATATTTAGAAGCCGAGATGGCCCAGTGGTAAGAACGCGTGAATCTTAACCGATGATCGTAGATTCAAACCCGGGCAAGCACCACTGAATTTTCATGTGCTTAATTTGGGATAATAATTCATCTCGTGCTTTACGGTGAAGGAAAACATCGTGACGAAACCTGCATGTGTCTAATTTCACTGAAATTCTGCCACATGTGTAAAACTCAAAAAAGGGAGAGGAGGCCTTTAGCCCAGCAGTGGGACATTCACAGGCTGTTACGGTTACGGTATATTTTTTCCAGTAAACAACAACGACAATCACTGCTTTGGCTAATAATTAAGGTTTGTCAGACCTGGTGACTGGATAAAGAAATTAAATGTAGGCGAATAAAACCTATTAAGAGCTTTTATAAATAACTTTATCATGATAGGATTTTAGCAAGTATGTATCGAATCTTTGTGATGTAAATTTGGAGTCACTTGATTAAAATCTCGAAAAATCCATACATTATTTAGTTAAAAGCAATTTATAACAATTTACAATTAAAACAAACACTAAAGTTTCCACCGGTTATATTATTACAGATTAGTGAATTTCTCGTCGGTTCTTTTCGGGTTTTTTTTTTTTTTTTTTTTTTTTTTTTTTTTTTTTTTTTTTTTTTTTTTTTTTTTATATTTGCCGGGAGGGCAAATGACTCTACTCCACCTGATGTTAAGTGGTAGTAGAGTCCAAACGCGAGGACGGCCAGTACAGTCGGGAAGAAGGTTCTGCACTAGCCGCCCTTGCCTTGCCGGCCCGCAAGATGCCTCTTCACGCCTCGTTTGAAGGAACCCGGGTCGTAAGATGAGGGGAATACGTGAGCTGGTAAGGAATTCCATTTCTTAGAAGTGCGACAAAGAAAGGAGTTGCCAAATTTCTTTGTGCGCGATGGAATTGATGCCACAGTTAGTCGGTGACATCGAGAGCCAGCACGCGTGGACTTGTGAAGGAAGGGGGAAGCAGGAATTAGGGAAAATAATTCCTCGGAACACTCGCCGTGATACAGTCGATAGAAAGCGCTCAGCGCAGCTATCTCTCGACGCAATTGTAAAGGTTCGAGGGTGTTAGTGACCTTTACGTCGCCAATAATGCGAACTGCACGTCGCTGCAACCGGTCCATGGCCTCAAGAAGGTACTTAGCGGAGCCATCCCAAAGGTGCGAGCAATATTCAACGCAAGACCGTACCTGTGTTTTGTACAGCAGGCACAGTTGTTGTGGCGTGAAAAAACGCCGCACCTTGTTCAGAACTCCGAGTTTCCGTGAAGCTGTTTTTATCACAGCCTCGATGTAATCCCTTGGACTAAGGTCGCAACGAACGTCCATCCCCAGCATGGCGATTTTGCTTTGTATCACCAGCGGAGTGCCACAGAGGGAGGGAAGAGGGGAAAATGGTGACTTTTTTGCTGTGAGAGCGCATACCTGTGTTTTCTTGGCATTAAACTCAACAAGATTATCTGAGCCCCATTTGGCGATAAGCTCTAACGTCCTATTGAGTTCAATGACAAGATCCTCCCGCCTCTCCTGAATTTCCGCTCGCCCAGCCACTGCGCGTCCGTGGTATCCACCATGCACTGTACTATCATCTGCATAGCAATGAATGTTCCCGAGAGAGAGCATATCATTGATATGCAAAAGAAACAGAGTGGGAGATAGCACAGATCCCTGGGGGACCCCAGCATTCACTACATAGAATTGTGAAGCGCAACCATCAACTAAAACACGAAGGCTGCGCTTGTGTAGGAAGCTGGCAATCCAGGTGCAAAGCTGAGCAGGCAGACCATATGCCGGCAGCTTGGAGAGAAGACTTCTGTGCCAGACCCTGTCGAAAGCCTTGGAGATATCGAGGCTGACAGCCAACGATTCCCCACGCTTGTCGATAGCTTCACCCCAGAGGTGTGTTACGTACGCTAGAAGATCACCTGTAGACCGTTTTGGTCGAAATCCGTACTGACGATCATTAATTAAACAGTGATCTTCTAGGTAATGGATCAGTTGGTTGTTAATAATCCGTTCCATCACCTTACAAAGTACTGAGGTGATAGCTATTGGCCGATAATTTGCCGGGTCAGACCGATCCCCTTTTTTGGGAACCGCTTGCACATTACCTCTTCTCCAAGCCTCCGGCACACATCCCGAAGAGAGACAGTTGGAACAGGCGCGTTAACACGGGAGACAGCTCCGCCGCACACTTCTTCAGCACTATGGCTGGTATTCCATCGGGACCGCTAGCTTTCCGTACATCAAGTGATTGCAGCTCCGCACGCACATCATGCTGCCTGATTTTGATGTCAGGCATCGTGTGGCCACAAGAAGGTATTATTGGTGGCAGAGCATTACAATCATCGATGACGGAGTTGTTGGCAAAGAGTTTAGCCAGTAAATCAGCTTTCTCTTGCGGACTGTGAGCTAGCGATCCGTCCGGACTTCTGAGCGGTGGCAGCGAAGGTTGGCAGAAATTGTTTTGCACAGACTTGGTCAGACGCCAGAAGCTACGGGAGCCCCTAGGATGTGAAATAAGGTCTTGACCAATCTGTACAATGCGCTGTGCGTCCGCTCTCGTGTAAGCCTTCTTACAGGACTTGGAGTTTTTATTGTAGATTGCTTTCAGTGAGTCAATGTTAGATGCCCCGCTAATGCAGCCATTGATCCACTCGCGATATGCCGCCTGCTTAGATGATACAGCGTCGGCACATTCGCGAGTGAACCAACGGTTACGCGCACCCCTACTGTCGAGATCTGAGCTAGGAATGTAGTATTCCATTCCCAACATGATCTCGCCAGCAACAGCAGCGGCACTAGCTGTCGGGTCATTCCCACTGAAGCAACGTTCCTTCCAAGGGACTGACGCATAGTAATCGCGCATACCGTCCCAATCTGCCGACTTGTAGTGCCAAACGCGACGTTTGCATACCGCTGGTGGCGGCAGCTTGGCCTGTGGCACTTTGGTAGATATGAGGCTGTGATCCGAAGAACCAAGTGGAGCTTGAACCACAACCTGATATTCCACCGGGTGAGAAGTTAGCAGAAGGTCCAGTAGAGAAGGCGCTTGCCCATCAATGTCTGGGATCCTGGTGGGCTGATCAACCAGTTGGGTCAAGTCATGTGTGAGAGCAAAAGCATGAGCAGTCCTCCCAGCATGGTCAGTTTTGAGGGATTTCAACCATGATTCGTGGTGAGCATTAAAATCCCCCAAAAACACCAATTCCGCGTTAGGGGACTGCTCTTGCGCAGCATCTGCCACCCGACTAAGATGGTCGAATAATCGGCTTGTCTCCAAGTCACCATTGTGGGATCTGTAGAGGCACACGTAGACCCGACTCTGACGAACCAGATCCACACGTACCACCAACATGGAGAAGGGGGGGTCCTCCAAGCAGCGCAGTCGGTGACAGCAAACATCCGTCCTGACGAATAAGCATACTCCGGCTTTCGCTTTGAAGGATTCTTCAAGCATGTAGCCGGGATAATTAAGGTAGCTGGTATCGGCAGGACGGAGTATTTGTGTCTCCGTTAGAAACATCATTGCCGGCCGTGCTGTCTCGAGATGGTGATGGACAGCGTTGAGGTTAGCGTGGAGTCCACGGATGTTAGTGAACTCGACCTCAAACAGCGTGGGTATGGTGGGGGTGTGCACCGCTGTACGACCGTCATTCCTGCTTTGATGCGCTACCATATGGGAAGAAAAGAGAGGAAAAGAGACGTGAAGCGAGCGACGTATTGCCACGATAGGGATGGGCAAAGTGTGGAGGCGTGTTTCCCCAAGTGGTTGCCAAAAGGGAAACCACACTGACCCACCGGACGGAAGGGCCCCCGAACCCCCCCGGAAGTGGCCGCCGGGACCCCACCTTCCGGTCACCAACCGGCACGACGGTCCACCCCGAGATTATGCGTGGCCTGGTGGGGCAGCCTCGCGTGCTGGTTAGGCACGCTTGGGCCCCTGTACTATGCCACGGGCGGCCAGCGGAATAGCCGTTTCTTCGGGTCTCCCTGCCCGGCAGGGCAATACAGTTTCCCCCGGCATTGGTTCAGCAGCCGTCTCCACTGGACCAACACCCATCGCGGCAATGCTCGCTCGGGCACTGGCTGTACGCTGGCTGACCTCGAAACGCGGCTGCAAGCCACTTCACGAGATTTTCACCATGCGTACGGTGGTAACAAGCCAGGCGGATGTTTATCATCCTACCACCAGATGATATCCCTTAGTCGCCTCTTACGACACCCATGGGAAAGGGGCAGTGAAATGTATTCTTTCTCCGTCACTGCACGGATATTTATTTTAAATTGTCTATCTACTAATAAGTAAGTGTAATGCTTGTATGTCGAATTATGTGTTTTGATTTCCAAGTAGGATTTTAAATTTACTTTCAATACTCGATCTACGTGAGCATATTTTGTCTCAAAGTTCCTAGAAAATCTTGTCATCTTATTTCATCTATAATACACTATTATTCATATGTTTATACTATATATATTAAAGCACTGTATTTATTTTGTTGATATTATAAGTGTATGTATATATTTTTGATGAATAATTACCGCCTTCATGGATTTCTACATAGCCTTAGAGGAGAGGTTGACTGGCAGAGAATGCCTCAAACATTTAGTCCGACTTTTGTTTCAACTACATATTATGGTGGTCAAAAAAGTTTTTAATAAATAAATAGTATGTAATGTAAAGTTTAATGCAAAAATTCAATTGCATTTAATTGACTTTTTAATTAAAAGAATGAAATTGAGTAACTACTGTCCTATATAATCCTTCTCGGTAGAATCTACATTACGAACTAATAGCTTTACATTTAATTCAATTCGATTCAAAAGTATCCAAAATTACAAAAAATATTTTGATTTGAGAAATAGTTCAATTCTGAAACTAAACATTTGTATATGATATAAGGATAATTTATAAATATATTATTACAGTTATTTACCTTAAATGAGTGGGAGTCAGAACTTGATTCACGACCGTACAGTAGAACCGTTACAGATATATTAAAACGTACGCATTATATACCTAAGCCTGCGGACATAATTAAATAATAAACGATAAATCATTGTTATATAATTCTTATATATTACAAATATATATTTTTTTGTATGAAACATAGTGTAAATATTGGATGAAAGTAGAAGTATTGGATTGAAATCTATGTTAAATTTAAATAAACAATTATAATTATTTACTGGTGGTAGGGCTTTGTGCAAGCTCGTCTGGGTAGGTACCACCCATTCATCAGATATTCTACCGCAAAACAGCAGTACTTGGTATCGTTGTGTTCCGGTTTGAAGGCGAGTGAGCCAGTGTATTTACAGGCACGAGGGACATAAAATCTTAGGTCTCAAGGTTGGTGGCTCATTGGCGATGTAAGCGATGGTTAACATTTCTTACAGTGCCAATGTCTAAGGGCGTTTGGTGACCACTTACCATCAGGTGAACCATAAGCTCCTCCGCCTTCCTATTCTATATAAAAAAAGTGTAACTACTTTAGCGACTACTACTAGTCTAGCGTACTAGCGACTTTAGAAATTACGTCCTTACATAACCTTCATATTAAAATTAAAGGTGAATTAATTATTTCTTTTTTCAAACTGCCTTAGTTGCTAAATTTAAAAAAATTGTAAAGGATAGCTTGTGTGCAAAGTATGTAATTGTGTACTATATGTATGTGTGTAAAGGTTATCGCCACATGGCTATTTCTCATTTTTTGTAAACGAAACAGACACACATATAAAAAAAACCGCTGAGTTTCTTTTCGTTCTTCTCATGGTTGTTTCTTTTCCGAACCGGCGGTGGTTTGACCATCAAGAAGCAAGTGTAATACTTCAACGTTGAATAAATTGATTTTTGATTTTTTTTTCTTATGCCTTGATGTGCCTTGGAGGTAAAACAGACTCGTGTGCTGTAACGGAAAATCGCATGGCACTATAACGCCATCATTTCCGCTCCCCGCTTCTCTCTCTATTCCTTTATGTGTTGTATGGCGCGTATATGTAGATGTAGAAATGTCGATTAAGATTACTAATATGTTATTAGTATACGTTTTCTAAGAAAATATCTTATGTAAAGGGAGAAATAAATGCTTTTTACTTATATATATATATATATATATATATATGTATGTATGTATTTATGTATAATATCTTATCTCAATAACCTCGACCTGTAGTATGTAAACAAGGTTCTGCAAACGGGAATTCCCTGTTGGTTAAAAGTTATATTTATTACGGAAAACAGTATTAATTATAACCTAATTTGTCGTTTTATCAAATATGTTACGAATGACGGTAATTCCAACGCAAAGATTATTTTTCGCGTTTAAGTTTCTACAATTGAAATTGAAGCAATTAAATTGTTAGGAATAAGCTCAAATAGTTTCCAATAAAGCCTTTGTTGACGTGTCCTTTGTTAAGTACCTTATGTAATCATCATGAGTGCTTTTTTTTCGTTCACGAATAGAATCTTTTGGTATATATTTTCTAAATTTCCAATAACATAATAACATATAATAACATAATAACATATTTGTAATTGTTGTTTTTTCTTTTTCTTTTTTTAGAATATATTATTAAGTTTTTTTAGTTAAAAAATAATTGTTAAAATTGTTCGTCAAGCAACTAGACAGTATGAGCATGTATTAGTTACCTTGTCAGTGTTGTATATAACTGTAATTGGTAAGTATATGAGATAGATTCTACTGAATGAGTGTTTAATATATGTACTCTATGGGCCTATACAAATAGATAAAAAAATAATAATAAGTATACAGATGTATAATTGATATGATATGATTAAAGTAACGCACGAGAAAAATAATATTCAAAATAGATTTCTTTTTTAAAAATGTCACATAGAAACGTTTTATAAATGAAGGTCAAAATCAATTAATGCATGCACGATGTAGGTTATTGCAATGACATGCCCTTACTATAGTCCAAATTACAAAAGCCGTTGGTCCTGCGCCTGAACTCTTACCGGTCGTTTCGGATTGCTCATCGGATTATGGGAGCTAGGGAATAGAGAGTGCACTTGTCCTGCGCAGTTGGCTGATCTCTTTTGATTGGTCTGGAGGACTTTATTATTAAATTTAAGCAGTCTTTTCTTAATGTGAGTTTTGTCCAAAAAAACTGACAATAATCTTAGTAGTTCTTTATTGTTATAAACAAATTATATTTATCAATGTATTAAAATTACATTTTATAATTAAAATCAACAAATAATTTAATATGATTTGTTTGTTTTTTTAACGTAATCTTTTAATCGAATAATTGATAAATGTTGAAGTATTTGATGTTGTATTGTAATAACCAAAATAAATATCCAATATGTAATACTCACATCAACAAAGTCACTCAATTGTAAAAAGTCCAATTAAAACACAAATCATCGACCAACAAAGACGCAATGTTGATTAATCCAAATCACGTACACATTATTAAACACACACAACAAAATGTACATACATGACACTGTCACACACAGACAAAGAACGAAATTAACAAATAATTTGCAAATTAATGTTTATTTTAAATATTATTGAGTTTGTACGCCAGACGAATGTTTCCGCGATGAATATCTTACACCAGAAGGAAAACTTCTGCATGCTGCAGCTCGCCGTAAAGCAAAGGAGCTGGGTTTCCGCTTTGTCTGGGTTCGTGATGGAAAAATTTTTGTGCGTAAATCTGAAGGTTCAAACTATGTATATATACGAAATCATGACACTGTCAGTAATTTGTCATAAAATAACGCTAAGTTTGATTATTGTATTTACTTTTACTTAAGGGCCCTTTACAAAATAATATTTCTCTATACTATCAAAATGTCAGGGGGTTAAGATCAAAGACAATTGATTTATTTAATAACGTAATCTGTAACTCATACGATGTTGTAATTATGACGGAGACGTGGTTGAATGGGAGTGTTTTTGATTCTGAAATCTTCGTGACGGGATTCCATCAATTTTTGTCCATACTTGCGCTAGAACATTGGCTTTACCACTGACACTAATTGTCAATACTTCTCTATCAACTAGCACTTATCCTACCTTGTGGAAAAAGGCCCTTGTATTGCCTTTGTTCAAAACTGGTGATAGAGAGGATGCTAGGAATTATAGACCTATATCAATTATGTCTGTTTTTGCGAAGGTATTTGAGGTACTTTTGTATCCTGTTGTTTCTTGGCACTTCCAACAATTCGTTGCACCTGAACAACATGGGTTTGTGAAAGCCCAATCCACAGCAACTAATCTTGTGTCCTTTGTAGAAGACATTACTGAAGTTCTTGATACTGGCATGTGCGTTGATACAATTTACACAGATTTTAGTAAGGCCTTCGATAAAGTTGATCATGGTGTTTTAATTACTAAACTAGAAATTATAGGTATATCAGGCCCATTACTGGAATGGTTTCGGTCTTATCTTGTCGACCGGTCTTCAACTGTTATCGTTGATGTTTATGCTTCGGAACCATTTTTTGCGCAAACCGGCGTACCACAAGGCTCTCACCTGGGTCCTTTGCTGTTTAACATATTCATCAACGATATCAGTAGTTGCTTTAAATACTGTAAATGCTACTTGTTCGCTAATGATCTAAAGATTTTTAGACCTATCTCTACAGATACCGACAGAGAACTCCTACAGGAGGACTTGAATAAGCTATCCTTGTGGTGTCGAAGTAAAGGCATGACTTTGAATGCTGAGAAGTCGAAGAAGAAGTGTCATGTAATAAAATTTTCCAGGAAAAAGATTTCTTTCGCAAGAACATATTTAATTGATGGTACAGCTCTGTCCGAAGTTCCTCACATACGTGATTTAGGAGTTATACTCGATAATAAACTTCGGTATAATATCCACATTGACAATATTGCAAACAAAGGTTTTAAGACTCTTGGCTTCTTTTTACGTAACTGCAAGCAATTTAAGAATTCACGCACTAAAATAATTATTTATTCAGCCTTGGTACGTAGCATTTTAGAATATTGCAGTGTTGTGTGGAATCCTCATTTCAATATTTATTCACAAAGAATAGAAAGTATTCAAAAACGATTTCTTTGGCATTTGTGCTTTGATCTTAACCTAGTCAAAACTCTTAGGAGATACGAAGACAGGCTTAAGTTCTTTAAACTTCATTCACTTTCGGATCGAAGACGGCTCCATGATCTCACTTTCCTGTATAAATTGGTTGGTGTCATTGACAGTCCCTGTTTATTAGTTATAAAACTTATAGTAATAAAACTTTTACTGGGAAAACTATCGTCAGTTAGGTTGAAGATTTGCTTATTTCGCTACTCAGCCCAGCGGACATTTACAGGCTGTTACTTTATGTAGGCGGACGGGCAAATAGGCCACCTTATGGTAATTGGTAATCTCCACCCATAGACATTGGCATTTTTACAAATATTAACCACCGTAGGCGTCGTGTCGCTTCGACGGTTGGCACCTCTATGCAGGCCTACATTCCTATTGGTCTTTTGGTACAGAGAACCCCCTAGCCCTAGTGACGCTTACGGCGGGAGGAGAAGATGGGTGACTCGCGCATTTCGTAAAGGTACCCGGGTCCCGTGAAGTCGTGGGACATCGAGTTATATGGGATTCTTATCCATTAAAATCACTGCGATGGCCGCTGGTGCTGTGCTCCGCTCGGTGGAGCTCTCCTCAGAGGGTGACGGTAATCTCGCCCCCCCCACACTCCTCGCTAGCGTATACAGCAGCGCGAGGCCATCCCGGCTGCCGCCCTCCTCAAGGCCGTCTGAAATAGGACACGCGTCGTAATAGAAAATTAACGTAATCCAACGTTACACAACAATGAATTAATATATTAATATAAACAATGAATTAATATTTTGATTTTATAAACACTGGTCGAATCACTGAAAATAATGCAAACATATTACGCAAAACTTAAAATATATATAATATTATATATTACTAATAAAATATTTAGCTTTTATTGTTTAAATAAATATTTTATCTTTTGTTTGTTATACATTAGATGGCATGAATCTTTTGCAGTTTCTCAAGTAGAGAGATTAGGTGTATCATTTGTTTTAAATACAGCAGTAGTCCTGTCACACGCTTACGAGCACACGCGTTGAAACTTTGAAATAAAAAAAATGAGTTTAAGAAAACAAAACTTTGATGGAATTTTACGTTAAAAATCATTTTGACTTTTGTTCATATAATAATGTTCTATTAATAGTGATTATATTTATGTATTTTTAATTAATAAATTGTTTTTTTTGTGTGCACAAAAATGAAGTTTTACGGAATATTTCAAAAAGGGAGCATGATTAATCAAATAATATGTGCCGTTTTGAGTAAGTAAATAAATACTTTTCAAGTAGTATCAATTTTATAAGGATATGTTTTTGGAAGGATGTTTATGTACTTTTTGAAAGCGTATATATAAAGTGTCATTTTCAAAAAAAAATTGACGATTCTCGTATCATTAGTAGGTTTATATACTGCTTGATTTGCCGATTAAATGTGACTGACTGACTAAATACTAACAGGCTTTTTATTGTGTTAATAGCCACAGTTTTCACACGAAACTAAAGGTTTCCTAAAACGTTATTCTACACCACTAAACACGCGATAAACACAAACTAAATACATGAATACTCAATGGTACTTACCCAGGTTTAAAATCCGCAATTTTCGATAAGTATTCAAGTACGCTACCAACGCACATCTTAGTTCTCGATGAGTGTTCAACAAATTAAGCATATTTGTTTATCCCCAGTAAACCTTCCGGTGCTGTCGTACGGAGCTAGTATTGGTTGGATGTCTCCTATGACTCTTCTGCTGCAGTCAGAAGACTCACCAAAAGGCGTACCACTCACAGATGCTGAGGTAAAGTGATGATGATGATGATTATAATGTCCTCCTGACTGGTTCCAACTGCAGCCAGATTGGAGCTACTTAACTTAATATTATAGTGTGTGCGCAAAGCAAGTGGATACTTGTATTATATTCAAAATATATTTTACTACAAAGATAACTTAAATTTCTATTTTAGATATCATGGATGGCTGCTATACCCTTCCTGGTATGTGTCCCATCTGACTTGATTATGGGTGTCATGGGGGACAAAATCGGGCGAAAGATGTCTCTGCTTTTTATATCTTTAACTAGTGCTGTAAGTATTAAAAAAAATCCAAAGAGAAACTTATAAACGCTTTCAAAAACATATTAGGTATTCTTTTTTTAGGCTAGTTGGATCCTATTGATTGCTTCCCTCAACATTTGGTGTCTCATATTAGCGAGGGCGCTCGTCGGTATAACCATGGCCGGATGTTACGTCATTTGCCCTATGTACACTAAGGAGATCAGCGATGACAGCATTAGAGGTGCCCTGGGATGTTTGGTACGATCAGTTTTTAAGTTACCTTTAAGTTTGTGCATGTATAAGGATTACATATGTGCAATGTCATAGCATGCATGTGCACAAGCCACATTTCATTTTGTGTATCTAATCTTGTGTCATAGTGTCGAAATGTTCGAAGCTTTAGTAAAGATGTCATGGTTCGCAATCCATTGATAAAGCTCATAATATGAACCGCAGTGCTGTTCTGTAAGAAGTCATTTTAATAAACACCTGTAAAATGTTGCCAACCGACTTATGGTGATATACTATTATGATGCGTGTATTCTTGTAATTTTATAATTATTATGGTCAATGTCGCGTGTCACTTCTGATATTTCACGGTGAGTTTTCTGCGGTGAGTTTCGAGTTTGTTCCTACAGAATGGCACTACTGGGCATTTCGCAACTGAGTTTTTGCCATAATGATAAATGTTAAAAAGATTATTTACTTCTTCATAATATTTTAAAATAATCAAACCTGTGGGTTCTAGTGAAGTGTTCTTTGTTTTTAGGTTATATTATTTCACACAACGGGAAATCTCTTCCTGTACGTTATTGGTGATCTGCTAAGCTATAACGTTATCCTCTGGGTTTGTCTTACGATACCGACAGTACACGTTATAGTGTTCCTTTTTATGCCGGAATCTCCTTCTTACCTCGTGAAGAGAGGAAGACTTGAGGTAATTTCTTTATAAAACTATATAATCTTGTGTATTCTTTATTTGGAACAAGTCAATCTTTATCTATGCAGTTTCTACCCCAAGCAAGTGCAGAGAGTTTCAAGTGCTTAATTAATTTGTAAATATCGTCGTTAATCTGAACATGCAATATTTACTAAAACTATATACATTTTAACATCGTGAGGAAACCTGCATGTGTCTAATTTAACTGAAATTCTGCCACATGTGTATTCCACCAACACGCATTGGAGCAGCGGGTGGAATAAGCTCCAAACCTTCTCCTCAAATGGGAGAGGAGGCCTTTAGCCCAGCAGTGGGAAATTCACAGGCTGTTACGGTTTCGGATATACATTGTAAGGCCAATATTGTTTTTTACGGTTTCCACCAATCTAAAAAAATGTACAGGCTATTCTTTATTTAGATTTTATATTTAGTTTGACTTATAAATTAGCTTACCGTTGTAAAGAATCATAATTATTTTAGGATGCAAATAAGGCCGTGGCGTGGCTTCGTTGCAGTTCAGAGAGTGATGTAAAGGTCCAGGAAGAAATAGACGTTATTAGGAAGGAGCAGACGAACGACGAAGCGAGCAAGTTCGCCCTCAAGGCTATATGTGAGTTTCAGTTGTTTTTTTATCAAGGTAGGCAGTCAGGCAAATAGGTACTGATGATCTCTACCGCTCATAGACATTGATGCTATTAGAAATATTCACACACCAACCTCGGGAACTATGATATTAAGTCCCTTGTGTCTGCAGTTACACTGGCTTACTCACCCTTCAGACCGAAACATAACAATACTAAGTATTGTTGTTAGGTTACACCTACACAGACGGACTTACATAAAACCCCGCCACCGGGTTACATTATTTAATTAATTATCTTGTTGGTTTAATGATGATGAAAATGATGTCTTCTTGACTAATTTTGACCCATAATCCGATAGGACGTCAAATCCAACACGACTGGAATGAGTCCAGACTTTTTACTGGTTTGACTCGGGGCTTGAATCTCGGGATCTGCGGTCTTGTAATCTAGCTATTAGACAGTCGAGGCAACATTTTGCCCTTATCTCATTTATGGAAAATGCGAAAGCGATCAAAAAGTAAAAAATAAATAAATACAAAATGTAAGCATGCCCTGATGTTTAAAAAGTGTTTCATTATGAATTCTGTAAAGACAAATATGTGTCAACAAATATAAAATAATCTGTTAAATAACTTAAAAAAAATAATAACATGGCATAGATAAAAAATGTATTTATTGTTCATTATCGTGTGTTCATTATCGGTATATGATTACGGTTCATTATCGTGTGTTAGGTTTAAATTTATAATATTCTTCGTTTAAAATTATGTAATTAAAAAAGAACATACTGTTTGTTTTATTTGATATAAAAATAAGCTACAAACATACAAACTAGTGCTGATTTTGCTAGTCATTATATCTAAACTAATTTGACGGAATTAAAAATCATGTGTTTCGTTTTAACCTAACACGCGATAGAGACAATAATAGGTTATATGTTAAAATTCTAACAAACTATCTTTTACTAGAATTCGCGTTAACTTTTTTCATTGAATAATTATTATTACTAAATAAAATATAATAAAGAATAAAATTTTTAATTTATTTTAAATTCCTTGGTTATATTATTGCTTAAGTATGCCATAAATTATGAATTTGTATTTTAAGATCAAAAACAAAATATTCTTTATTTATATAGGATCATGTCTGCACTTTGAATGATTCGTAATTCTTAGTTAAGCTTAAATGTAAATCTACCACCAGTTTCGAATAAATATGGATGGCTACCCATCCCTTACATTGCATCGAAAAAAAAATTGCGAATAATGAATGAATGAATGTGATATTGAATTTTTTTTAAAGAATTCATTCAAACACAATAATAAATTCAACACCTCAGGTGTCTATTTATATTTGTCTTAGTCACATGTACGAATGATAAAACGAAATTGTATGTAGATAATAATTTGATCTCATTACAAATAACGCAATAAGACGCAATCGTAACAGTGGCTTGCAAATATAAAATTAATATTCAGATAACTTGAATATAAATCACTGTTAATTGCTGGAAAGTACTTAGTCAGATATATATAATTAATTTATTTTTGTTTATAAGTTTTAGGTACAAAGTTTAAATAAAGGAAAAACCAACTACAATTTTCTTATTTACAATTTAAAAAAAAAAACATAATTGCTGGCAAGTCTATGAACAGAAAACTTATACTCGTACATACAATCATCTACTTTGTATTTTGTGAACAATCGTCAATATAGTTACCATCTCATCAAACAACAGTAATTATCGTTAGTTCGTCGTTTTGTTCTGGTAACATCTTAGTTCCCAAACTTGGTGGCGCATTGACGATGAAAGGGACGGTTAATATTTCTATGATGTCTATGAGGTGAGGACCACGTATCACTAGGTGGTCTATATGCCCGTTCACCTAACTATACTATAACAAAACTAATACATATAAGATTAGATTTAGAGAAAAGATTTCTTTGTTTGTAATCGATCAACTGTTGAACCGATTTTAATAATGCGTTCACTATTAGAAAGCTAAATTATCCAGAACTAACAAAGGCTAAATTTTACTTCCGTAATGATATGATTCAAGCCTGAAATAGTGATTATTGTAAAACTATTAAAAGAAAAAATGCTATCGAACTGCTTTATTAGTATGCGCATATGTATTACAGTCCCAAACTTAATTTCATGCGGACGAAGCCGTGGGTACAGCACGCAACACATACAAATATACAGGTTTGAAGTCGGTTAAAAACATAATAATAATAATTTCGTGGGACATTATTCACAAGCCCATCTGATCCCAAACTAAGCAGAGCTCGTACTATGCAAACCAGACAACTGATATACTACATATACTATTTTTCTTTTGTAAATACACACTTACATAGATAATTACTTTATTTTATTTATTTATTTTGGGAAACATACAGCATAATATAATACATAAAATTTAGTAACAAAATAAATTTCACTTAAGCCAACAAAGTTTCCACTTATGCAAACAAACATGGAGTGAACCTAACGATAACAAGTTATTTAACAATTTATTAAAATATATAAATAAAGTATTAAAAATAATTTAAAACAGAAAAAAAACAATAAGTATATTACTGACAAATACAGTTTTTAGAGCTTCTATGAACTTAAATAAATTTTCGTTAAATATATCTATACTAGTGTAGCGTTTATTATGATTGTCACATGCTCTTACTAAAAAGCGATTTTTAGCATAGTTTGTTCTACACATTGGGACATAAAAGGTATGTTTTGAACGGGCAATGGAATGTGAGCACTTGCATGCAAGCGACAAAATATTAAGCTTATTAATAGAATTGGACCCAAATTTACGCGTTAATCTTCTAATAATTTATTCTGAACATTTTTGATAGCCATAACATACTTAGAGTATTGTGGATTCCAAACCGTTGAAGCGAATTCCAAATTAGATCTTACATACGAGTTATACAACACATTATATGTATTGATATGCTTAAAGTCTCTTCCCTGGCGAAATATGAAACCCAACATACTGTAAGCTTTTGCGATAATTTTATTCACATGCCTGTCAAATAATAAATTAGAATCTAGAAGCACTCCTAGGTCCCTAACCTCGGTTACCCTCTTAATTAAATGATTGGAAATTGTGTAATCAAATAAAATTGGATTTTTTTTTCTAGAAAATGTTATTACATTGCATTTATCAAAGTTAAGATGTAGGCCATTAGATGAACAATATTGCACTAAAATATCCAAATCATATTGCAAGTTTGAGCAGTCATCACTTCTTTTTATGATTTTAAATAGTTTTGTATCATCGGCATATGTTAGGATTTTGAAAATTTTTTAGTATATCATTAATGAAAATGTTAAACAATAGGGGACCGAGGTGAGAGCCCTGAGGAACCCCAGATGTTATGGGGACAAAACTAGAAATGTGTCCTTTGACAGCGACTGCTTGAGTTCTGTCACGGAGATATGATGTTATCCATCTTAGCAATTACACCCAGACTTAGGACAAACAGGCGTGTCCATGCACACAAATGTCTGTCCTGGGTAGGAATCGAATCCACAACCTTCCGCGTGAAAGGCAAGTATTTACCAACCACGCCAACCGGCTCGTCGTTTTACTATTTTAGGATTTATGATCAGTCTATCCTTTCAGTCACTGATAAGGTCCTTAGCAGGGCTTTCCAAATAGCCATGGTAGCAACATTAGCTAGAGAAGTGTGCGGTGCTGTACCGGTTTTAAACTTCGCTGGTGATATCTTCAAATTGGCGTCACAGGATACTGGTCTGGTGTTAAGTCCGAACCAACAGGCTATGCTGCTCGGTGTCGTTCAGGTTATCGGTTCAGCTCTCGCTTCGAGTATCATCGAAAAATCAGGCAGAAAGGTAAATAAAATTCACTTTGTATAATTTCGTTACGATTCTTATGATTATCTTGAATCGAGTATTTATTAAAACATTCACAGTCCACAACCAAAAACAACTTGAGAAGACCGTTTTTTACATAACGGAAACTTATCAATTTGACAGTGGAAAATCCATCATTTTTGTTCGACTTCGTATAGAATCGTGGATTTTTAAATGTTATTATTTTAAATTCCTGTTAATCCGATGCTTCTACCATAAAGAGTTACAACTGAATAATTCATACCGCTTAACATTATTTCTTCTGGTAGGGATAGCCAATTACATAAAACTATATATGTATTTCAACACGACCGGACCGGAACATCAGAATAAGCCTCCTTATGGTCACTTCTGCCGAAAAATGTAAGAAACAAAAATGTAAAAAACAGTCCACTATTAATACGTTGCATAAAATGTTTTTTTTTCTCTCTTTATCTCTTGTACGTAATTATGTTTACACTTGATTCATTCTTCACACCTGGACCTTCAATTAAAATAAATATGTACTGTATATTAGTTTTTATTTCAATATAAAACATTTTCTTGTTAATCTTTCTAGCCCCTTCTGCTGTTGTCGTCTCTGGTGTCTGGTCTAAGTATGTGCGTACTCGGCTCTTGGTTCCTTATACGTGACCTTGGAATCGGTGCCCCATCTTGGGTGCCATTGCTGACGTTGTGCGTTTGCATCTTTTGCGATTCCTCTGGTCTCCAACCTATCTCCATTGTGCTAGCAGGGGAAATATTCTCTTATAAGGTAAGCATTTTACACTATTCGATTCGTATAATAAATAAATTGTATAACATAGGCGGACGGGCAAATGGCTCACCTGATGTTAAGTGGTCACCATCGCCCATAGACATGTGCAGTACAGTAACAGCCTTTTAATGTCCCACTGCTGGGCTAAGACCACTTCTCCCTTTTAAAGAGAATGATTGGAGTTTATTCCACCACGCTGCTCCAATGCGGGTTGGTAGAATACACATGTGGCAGAATTTCAATGAAATTAGACACATGCAGGTTTCCTCACGATGTTTCCCTTCACCGTTACGCATGAGATGAATTATAAACACAAATTAAATACATGAAAATTCAGTGGTGCTTACCCGGGTTTGAACCCACGATTCATCGGTTAAGATTCACGCGTTCTTACTTCTGGGCCATCTCGGCTTTTAGACATAGACATGTGCGATGTAAGAAATATTAACCGTTCGTGAAAACAAACTTATATTCTTTTCAGTATCGAGGAACTGTAATGGCGACCACAATGTCCTGCGCTTCATTATCGGACTTTCTCCAGCTGTTATTCTTCAAGCCACTCGCAAACGCTGTAGGCATACATGTGGCCTTCTACTTCTTCGGAGTCGTCTGCTTGCTCATGTCACTCTACGTGATTTTAGTCATCCCCGAAACTAAGGCTAGAAGCCTTGAAGATATTTACAAAGATCTTCTCAAGAGTAAAAAACTTAAGAAGATCGAAGCGAATGATCTGACAAGAATTTAAAAGTGGTTTACACCTCGTTAACATCCAGTTGCTAGAAAACGTCCACTACTTTCGTTAGTGGGATGTTAGTACCTCTTTCCACCGCGCTGTTGTTGTGTACATTGGGATATATTTTCGATACATGAATATATTCGCACGATATTTTCTAAACCAACCAAGAGATTAAGCAGATATACAAATTGAGCACGTGGTAACATAGTATTGCTTGCCTGTTAAAACTGTGTTTTTTGTTTGATATCCGATATATCTATGACGAAATCGCTTAGAGAATGAACGATTTCTGAAATGGTTTTTCTCTAATAAGATAATATAACTTTAGTATGTATGTACATAACAGACGTTTATCTTCCATGAAGGCCATTAAGATCATGCGATATTGATTTAAATTGTGTAATTAAGGCATAAAATTTAGGCGTTAAAATTAAATAAATAAAAATGTTCGGAATGTTTTCTCTTGTAAATTATGTCAAATTCTAAAGTCGCTTAGAAATAAAGTATTATTATTACGTTTCTTTAATTGATCTTTATCGTTCTTGTACATAGTATTAATAATATATCATGAGTATTATACAAAAATAGACTTTTTATAAGTAGACATAAATGCATTTTTGGATAGACATTTTACGGTATGTAAATTCTGACATACCGCTGACAGAAATGACAAGTCACAGACATTTTATACGGATTATAATAGATACGCAAATTAATAATGTGTTAGGGGTCAAGTTAAAAGTGTTTCGGTGTAAAGATTGTCTGTAATTACAAGCTAGGATGACCCTTAGTTTGTATCGTCTTAGATCAAACGATTATTATTTGGCCGATTTGTCGGACTAATAAAATAAAACTGAATTGAGGTTTTCAAATTTATTACTACAAATATTCGACTAAGACTATAAATGCGAAAAAAATCTCTGTTCGTCTATTACCTCATACCGAAGGGATCACTGAACGTAAGGGCAAATGCACACGAAATACGGTTAGTTTCGACGCCGATAGAGTCACGAGGAACAGCTATGCTATATTTAAAAATTTATTTTTGTATGAACACATCGTTTGTCACTTTCATTGCGTTAAGTTCTTGCAAAAGCCATTTTGAGGATTCTGCGATACTTCCAATCAGAACTTCATCCTTATTACATCCAGAACGAATAACTCCAACGACCACCGCGTTGTCTTTCTGAAAAGAAAACCATTAACGTAAAGTAAAGCAGCGAGTATATACCCTACAGCTGGGCGATGGCATCTCCATATAAAGAGGAGGATTAGGGTTATTCCATCAGGTAGCTCCGTAGTAGAATCGAAGAATTATATATTCAACACATGTGACAGAATTTTATCCGATACAGGTTGATTCCCTTACAATGTTTTCCTTTACCGCCGAGATGAAGATAAATGAGTGATTGACAAGGTTGTGAAATGATTACTTTTATTTGATACAGTCATGTCAAAAATAGATGTTTGATGTTTTTATGATGTGACGGTGATGATCTGCTAAATAACTATAAGTTGGTTAGTCTAAAGATCAGCCAATCGCAATCTACTGCTAGACAAAAGCCTCTCCCAAAGTAGGCAATAGTTCCCGGTTCTCCACTTTTCATGTCCGTCGGGCCTGTCTTAAGCTGGGCGCCTCTTTTCGTATGCACTCATCATGATAGGTATTGCCCGTACTCGCCAAACTGCGTAGGCGCTTGGCATGCATGCGCAATAGGGGGTATTACAGACTGGACGCTACTACCCAATCTCCCTGTTGTCTCATTCTCTTAGTCGCCTGTTATGACACTCACGGAAAGAGTGCTATCCTAGCAGAGAACTAGAACCAAGCATCTAGAGTTTCAATCTATATTCCATCGGAACTGGTCCACTTTTGGGACAAAGGTCACGCTTTAAAGAATATTGTGAAAATATTGAATTTGATTTATTAGAACTGAATATAAATGAGAGATAGCAAGAGCCAACACTTACTTTTGATTGGCAGAGTACGGGAGCCCCTGGGGAGACGATACATTGATCATCTTCGTTAGTACCACACGCTTTTTCTGGTGTCGTTTTACCGCCAAAATTGCTACATGAACCCGGTGTTACTTTCAGCAGTGTCTAAGGGCGTTAGACAACGAAATTTTGAATCAGTTATGTGTATACGTAGATTTAAGGACGTAAGGTTTTTTTTATAGACACAGACTAGTTAATTGTTAGTGTCATTCAAGTTGTATTAATTAAGATTTTTTTTTAAATCAATCGATAAATAGAATAAAGCAAATATGATTATGTGATTATTATATGATTTTACAAATATGATTTCACTTTTCAAAATTTCAAGAGCGACATATTGCGATGCATTTTTTTATGTTATGTTGATGTTAATATTTACCGAAGTAATTTCATCGTTGCTGTCGAAACCAAGGGTCATACACTCGCCTGCCGGCTTTTTAAATTCTAAGCAAGCACCTTGCCCCTTTTTCGATCCCCAACTAACTTCCTCTTCTAGCACTAGTAGGCCAAAATCAAATACGTGCGTGCCTAAAATGAGAAAAACATGAGAATGGGTCTTACACAAAACTAGCGGTTCAACCACGTCTTTGCCCGCGTCATAATCAAAATTCCATTAAAAAGGGGATAAAAAGGCCGAAATGTGTTAGTTATGTCATATTTTAGCTGTGATATGAAGAAGTAACAAATAATTACAAAGCACACGACCTTTCGTATTTATGATATGAGTATTGTTTTGGTTTTGGTAATACGCAAATACCCGTATTAACTTTAACAGTAACAGCCTGTGAATGTCCCAGTGCTGGGCTAAGGCCTCCTGTCCCTATTTTGAGGAGAGGGTTTGGAGCTTATTCCACCACGCTGCTCCAATGCGGATGATAGAATACACATGTGGCAGAATTTCAATGAAATTAGACACGTGCAGGTTTCTTCACGATGTTTTTTTTTCACCGTCAAACACGAGATGATCACAAATTAACCACATGAAAATTCAGTGGTGCTTGCCCGGGTTTGAACCCAGGATCATCGGTTAAGATCCTCGCATTCTTACAACTAGGCTATTCTTTGAAATCACAGACAGATACTTCAATTTTATTTAATTGTATAGTCGTGATAAAGCATGAAGAAGGAACAAATATTCACAACACACAACTTTTTATAAACAAATTAAAGAAAAATGGATTTACTGAATTATTGTAATGCCTCCTTATATCCTATTTTAGGTGTAGTATTTCCATTTGATAGGAAAGCGATATCATTGGCATGACTTACACGAGAACATGTTATAACAGTTGTTATTTCGTATCTTTACCAGAATTATATTGGGGATGAAATTTCCGATGTCGAACCGTATAATTACGGCCCGGCTCCGGTGATCCTGGTACTCTTGCGTACAGGATATGCTGCTGGGCTGATTTTAAGCAGGTTGCCGTGGTTAATATAATTCTGGTTCCGATAAGCGAGCCCATGCAGAAGACACTTTGTGCTGTCTGCTTCACATCAGCTGCCCTGTAGAAATCTTATATTAATCAAAATTAAAACTGTATTATTAATAGCCAGAAAATGTTCAATTGTATTTCACCATGCTCCTACTCTTCTGCTTGGTTGACACAGAATTCAAGTTTTACTTCAGTTACAAGTTTTACTTCAGAAAGAGATGAATAATTAAAAATCCATCACTTGTGCCTGGTTTTCCACGATTTGTGTCCTTTTAGCATTTTGGCTTATTACATAATATTAATCATAAGTTGGGACTCAGAGCATCATTAAGTGGTATCTTGTAAAATCGTTTTTCTTTGTAATCAGTCTAAGAGTTATAGTTGTCGGTCTGGACTATACAAGGAGTTAATGCAATTAAATTATGTTTAAATATGTGATCACCAAAGTGGTTAAAGTTGTAATGGTTTAAGTTTAGTAGTTGCTTATAGATATAGTCATTTATGCCCAATAACAAATAGCCTTCGAAATACACTTATCATAGAATTTTGCTTTTGAAAAGACTCTCGTACCTGGACTTACACTGGCTCACTGACAATTAGATATCTATTGTTCATTGAATATTCTAAAAACAATAACATATAGTAACAAGACTCCACGCGCATGTTTTTTTAAGCAACTTGAAGTATAATCTTTTATTGTTGCAGACATTTTGTGCAAGCTCGTCTAGGTAGGTACCACCCACTGCCTTATAGCTATTGTTCTTATATTGCCAAGCAGCAATTATTTGTACTGATGTGCTGCAGCTTAAAAGGTGAGTAAGCCAGTAGGTATATAGTGCATTGGCGATAAAAATGATGGTTAATATAGCTTACAGTACCAAGATCTATGGGCGGTGGTCTCCATTTACTATCGTGGTGACCGATTCGTCAAATCTGGTTAAGTATTTTATATAAAAAAAGTATCTTACTATGAAAATATCACGATTTGTGAAAACTGTTTTGTCAATAAAAATTAATGGTAACTGCTTTATATACATTGTCTAAAATATTTAATATACTAACTTATATAGCGATACAGCCCAAGGAGTAACGTCCGATTGTAGCGCCAGACAGCTTTCTAAAAATATAAAGAATTTATACTGCTCTTTTAACATTTTCAGCTGACTACGACCGCGTGGCCCGTGGCGTAGCTAAAGTAAATATAGGTATGTATTAGATATAAGTCAAACACGCCTGCGGCTTAGCCTGCGTATGGAGGGAAAAGGACAGGTATTGTTAAGTCAAAAGATATAACCTACCTCTATTCCAAATTCCATTGAAATATATTCAGACATTTTTGCGTGATTCAGGCAGCCAATCACAAAGATCAGCCAATCGCATAGGAGATAATATAATAACATATATTGCGAGTTACGGATCCTTTTGAAAATCATGATTTTTTATTTTTTCTGTCATCAAAACTATGTAAAATGAATAAAAAGATTTAAGTGAAATCATTTTTTTCCGAAAATTGTTTATCTGATTGTGGTAATTAATTAAGAAGTTTTTGGGTGACGTTAAAAAAATGCAATTTAGTTATAACAAGCATAACTCGTCCTCAGATGGGCCGGTTGGGGTGGTTGATAGATAAAAAAAAATCACGCCGGTTGTGGGTTCGATTCCCACCCAGGACAGTAATTTGTGTGCATGAACATGTCTGTTTGTCCTGAGTCTGGGTGTAATTATCTATATCAGTATGTATTTACAAAAGAAAAGTAGTATATGTAGTATATCAGTTGTCTGGTTTCAATAGTGCAAGATCTGCTTAGTTTGGGATCAGATGGCCGTGTGTGAATATTGTTCCAGGATATTATTATCATTAATTAAAAAGAAATTAAATTTATCTCATACGCAACTCACCAGTATTATTATTGCTGATAACTGGTGGTTCAACGACGAGTTCTTTCGTGCAACACCAAATAAACTGTCCTGGACAAGGTTTAATCAGTTCTCTGTAACGAAAAATGTGGCTATGTATCAATGACCTTGATAAAAGTGAAACATTATTTGGTAGTAGTTCGTAGTATTTTTGACTGCTTCATTGGTGTATTCTCTAACTTATAATGTGCAGTACCTTCGAATGTGCAGGAACTAATAAAAAGTAATCGAGTCAAGAATTTCTCAATCTGGTTTAAGTGGGTAGTACTTATGCTCCCGTGCGGTAGGATTATGTTGTGAAAATGAGTCACAAGTGCTGCTTAACCAGATCATTAATAGTAAAATAAATGGCTTACCTAAATTCGCTCTTATCTATAACACCTCCAGGCATGATTGTGTGTGCCTCGTTGCAGAAACTCTCGTGAACACAAATTCCTTCTTCTCCATTCTTTGCTTCACATGTGTCTTGCGATATTAATCTATCTGGAACTAAAGCAAAGATAATATCAAGACAATGGCAACGATTAAATATATGTAACGATTGATCAGAACGTTTCTGACGGGTTAGATAGAATCATTAGATTGTTAACCAGCGAACCGCTCTGCTGCAGCAGTGATGCCACTTTTGCGTTCCGTATGCAATTAATATTAAAGTAACAGCCTGTAAATTCCCACTTCTGGGACTAAGTCCGTCTCCTTTTGAAGGAGAAGGTTTGGAGCTCATCCCACCACGCTGCTCCAATGCAGGTTGGTGGATGCACATGTAGCAGATTTCAGAGAAATTAGTCAAGTAGGCTTTATCGAGATGTTTTCCTTCATCGCCGAACACGAGATGAATTATAAACACAAATCAAGCATTCATGCGGTTAAGATTCACGCGTTCTAACGCTTGGGCCATCTCGGTTCCTTATTAAAATTAATATTACATCTTCATAAATCATCCCAGACTAACTTACTAGCTTTTATCGTCTGGGTTTATAAATTGTTGAATTATTACAAGTCATACAACAAAAATTGTCGATTATGATTTAAATAATGCAAAGTAATATTATGTTGCTAAAATTTCAATCATCTTACGGTTCAAGGAGAAATTATCGTCAGTAATGTCGTCATCAACTTCACGACGCAGACGGTAAGCCATGACCGCCAGAAATATAGTGGAGACCATTAATACTCGTAGCAGTTCCATCTGTAAAAAATAAAGATCAAATTTAAGAATCTCAAACTCTAAAAATAAATAAATTTATAACTTTACATTCAATCCATTCCAAATGATCTAAAACGTGATACCTCTGCTGTGAATTCGTTATGAGTTGCGTATCCTGCTGATTTCAGATGACGCAGCATCAGTTTAAGAGTTACCATGTTATTAATATCATTGATATCTTAGAACATATCATCATCATATTAAAGTCGATCCGATAAGTAGAATTAATTGATATCACATAACATATTATCATCATAATTAGATTGATCCGTTAATTACAATTTGCTCATTAATTAACCAGAAACCACAATATACAAAAAACAAAAGTCGGTATAAGCTTAAAAGACAAACTCCTAGACGCGTCCTGATTGGCGAATTTTAATCAATAATTTTATCATTTTCTCAACATGGCTTTGAAGTATGTATTAGTTTGGAAAGTCTCGACTTTTTTAAAGCACCAAAAATTCAAGACAAATAGCTATTTTTATTATTAAACCTTTAAATTCTTAAGTGTATAAAGAGTTTGCTACAATGAGTAAAGACGTGCAATTTTATTCAACTTTAAGTAAACTTATAGTTAAGCGATTCCTTGATCCATACAAAAGAATTGTTAAAAATAACGACACGCGCTAATAATGTGTTATTTGGATTTTTAAGACTAATGGAATAAGTTATTTATATCAATTTGTGTGATTTGGTGTTTTACCGTGTGATTATTTTTTTAAAAGACCAATTCGAGTTTTTTATACAAATCAGTTTCATTTCTGTATGCTAAATATATATTTATTTATATTTAGAAGCCGAGATGGCCCAGTGGTAAGAATGCGTGAATCTTAACCGATGATCGTAGATTCAAACCCGGGCAAGCACCACTTAATTTTCATGTGCTTAATTTGGGATAATAATTCATCTCGTGCTTTACGGTGAAGGAAAACATCGTGACGAAACCTGCATTTGTCTTATTTCACTGAAATTCTGCCACATGTGTAATCCACCAACCCGTACTGGAGCAGCGTGGTGGAATAAGCTCCAAACGGTCTCCTCAAAAAAGGGAGAGGAGGCCTTTAGCCCAGCAGTGGGACATTCACAGGCTGTTACGGTTACGGTATATTTTTTCCAGTAAACAACAACGACAATCACTACTTTGGCTAATAATTAAGTTTTGTCAGACCTGGTGACTGGATAAAGAAATTAAATGTGGGCGAATAAAACCTATTAAGAGCTTTTATAAATAACTTTATCATGATAGGATTTTAGCAAGTATGTATCGAATCTTTGTGATGTCAATTTGGAGTCACTTGATTAAAATCTCGAAGAATCCATACATTATTTAGTTATAAGCAATTTATAACAATTTACAATTAAAACAAATACTAAAGTTTCCACCGGTTATATTATTACAGATTAGTGAATTTTTTTCCTCGGTTTTTTCGGGTATTTATTTGTTTGTTTGAATTATGTGTTTTGATTTCCAAGTAGGATTTTAAATTTACTTTCAATACTCGTCTACGTGAGCATATTTTGTCTCAAAGTTCCTAGAAAATCTTGTCATCTTATTTCATCTATAATACACTATTATTCATATGTTTATATAATACATATTATAGCACTGAATTTATTTTGTTGATATTATAAGTGTATGTATATTTTTGATTAATAATTACCGCCTTCATGGATTTCTACATAGCCTAAAGGTTGACTGGCAGAGAATGCCTCAAACATTTAGTCCGTCTTTTGTTTCAACTACATATTATGATGGTCAAAAAAGTTTTTAATAAATAAATAGTATGTAATGTAAAGTTTAATGCAAAAATTCAATTAATAAAAAAAGTGAAAGACAATAAATTAAAAGAATGAAATTGAGTAACTACGGGGTTTTTCCCGGACCTTCTCGGTAGAATCTACATTACGAACTGATAGCTTTACATTTAATTTAAGTCGATTCAAAAGTATCCAAAATTACAAAAAATATTTTGATTTGACAAATAATTCAATTCTGAAACTAAACATTTGTATATAATATAAGAATAATTTATTTATTATATTAAATATATTATTACAGTTATTTACCTTAAATCACTGGGAGTCAGAACTTGATTCACGACCGTACAGTAGAACCGTTACAGATATATTAAAACATACGCATTATATACCTAAGCCTGCGGACATAATTAAATAATAAACGATAAATCATTGTTATATAATTCTTATATATTGCAAATATATTATTTTTTTATTTTTTACTTGTATGAAACATAGTGTAAATATTGGATGAAAGTAGAAGTATTGGATTGAAATCTATGTTAAATTCAAATAAACAATTATAATTATTTACAATTATATAATAACAATTATATAAGCCGAGATGGCCCAGTGGTAAGAACGCGTGAATCTTAACCGATGATCGTGGGTTCAAACCCGGGCAAGCACCACTGAATTTTCATGTGCTTAATTTGTGATTATAATTCATCTCGTGCTTTACGGTGAAGGAAAACTTCGTGAGGAAACCTGCATGTGTCTAATTTCACTGAAATTCTGCCACATGTGAATTCCACCAACCCGCATTGGAGCAGCGTGGTGGAATAAGCTCTAAACCTTCTCCTCAAAAAGAGGAGAGGAGGCCTCTAGCCCAGCAGTGGGACTTTCACAGGCTGTTACATACATACTTTACATACAATTATTTACTGGTGGTAGGCCTTTGTGCAAGCTCGTCTGTAAGTGCATGGGCCTTGGTCACACAAAGGTGCTCTGCCCATCTAAGGCGGAACGAGGGGGACTTTGCTTCCGGTGTGGTATCGAAGGCCACAAGTCTGCTACCTGCACCGGAAAATTGCGCTGCGCTGTATGCACGGACGCCGGTAGGCCTTTCGGACACGTGATAGGGTCAGGGGAGTGTAACCCACCCATCACGAAAGGGAAGATTGTCTTAGGCACCCAGACCACCGATAACGTTGGACGGCGTCAAGCCGAGGAGGAAGCTGCCATGTCATCATGAAAGACAAGCTAAGCTTCCTCCAGACGAATGTCAACCACTGCGCCGGGGCTCAGGACCTACTACTGCAGTCCGTGGCGGAGTGGCAAATCGACCTGGCTGTGGTCTGCGAGCCCTATTTCATCCCTTCCCTACCTCACTGGGTAGGGGATTTGGATGGCACCGTGGCAATCCTCACTCGGAGCGGAACGGGTCCCCCCCCTTTCACTCGTTGAGAGGGGCTCGGGCTACGTAGTGGTGGGGTGGGGAGAGTACATAGTTGTGGGAACGTACTTCTCCCCTAACCGGGGCCTGGCGGAGTTTGAGATCTTTCTTGGCTCTGTCAGAGCTGCGGTGTGCGGAAGTCGCCGAAACCGACAGTGGTTTTCGGCGACTTTAACGCAAAATCACGTGCCTGGGGAAACCCTGCCACGAATCCGTGAGGGACGGCCGTCCAGGTGTGGGCCCTACTCTCCAGCCTGTCCCTACTTAATAGGGGGCATGTGCACACTTGCGTGCGGCAGCAGGGAGGATCCGTGGTGGACCTATCGTTCGCCACCCCTGTCGCAGCACACAGAGTAAGGAACTGGAGGGTAGAGGTGGAGGTGGAGACTCTGTCGAACCATAGATGTATCCGATTCGAGATCTCTAACTCCTGCAGGCCAGCGGAACCTCTGAGGGTACCAACCACATTCCCGAGGTGGCCCCTTGGCCAGCTAAGTCGTGAGCTGGTCAAGGAGGCTGCCATCGTGCAGAGGTGGGGTTCCGCGGGAAGGAGGGAGGGCGCCAGCGTCGAAGAGATGGCGAGCCGCATGCGCAGTGCTCTAAAGGAGGTGTGCGATGCGGCCATGCCAAGGACCCGGCGAAGGGTACCACGCCGTCAGGTGTATCGGTGGTCGCTCGAAATAGCAGAGCTGCGGGCGACATGCAACCGGGCGCGGAGGGCATACGTCCGCTGTCGCAGGCGCAACGGCCTCGACGCGGACTTGGAAAGACGGCTGTGGGCCGCTTATCGCCAGTTGAAAAAGGAGCTGCAGCAGGCGATAAGTTGTGCCAAGCAGAGAGCAAGAGAGGAGCTTCTGGTGGGCCTGAACAGGGACCTGTGGGGGCGCTCATATCGTGGTGTGCGAGGGAAGTTCCGCACACACGGCGCTCCTGTTACGGAAACGCTACCGCCAGATCTCCTCTTGCGCCTGGTTGGGGAACTATTTCCTAACCCAGGCGAGCACGTCCCACCAAGTATGGCCCCTCGCTCCATGACAGAGCACAATATGGCTCCACCACCGATCACGGAGCGAGAGATGGAGATGGCCCTTGATCGACTGAGGGCCAGAAGCACAGCGCCGGGTCCGGAAGGGGTTCCAGGGGGTGTTCTGCGTGACGCCCTGGAACACCTAGGAGGAAGGCTTCGGGAACTGTTCGACGAGTGTCTTTCCAGTGGGCAGTTCCCGAAGCTATGGAAGGAAGGAAAATTGGTCCTGTTGCCGAAGGAGGGGCGCCCACTAAGCTCTTCTTCGGCATACAGGCCGTGCAGCTGAATGAGACGGGCTAGCTCTTTAAGAAGATTGTCGCTGCCCGTCTTGTTCAGCACCTCAAAGAGGTGGGGCCGGGTCTCTCAGAGGCTAAGTTCGGGTTCAGGGCAGGTCGCTCAACCATCGATGCCCTGAACACCCTGAAGACCCGGACCATGGAGGCGGTGGCCCGAGGGGACGTGGTCCTGGCGGTATCGCTGGACGTGGCGAACGCCTTCAATAGTCTTCCTTTCGGAACAATAAAGGAGGCGCTTCGATATCACGGGGTGCCTTCCTATCTCAGAAGGCTGTTGGGGGCATACCTCCAGGATCGGGTGGTCCTGTGGGAGGGGGGCGATGGGCAACTTGTCCGGCGTCGAGTAGGTTGCGGCGTTCCACAGGGGTCGGTTCTTGGCCCAATCCTGTGGAACGTTGGCTTTGACTGGCTCCTACGGGCACCCGTCCTTCCCGGGATGGGGGTGCTGAGCTACGCGAATGACACCCTCAGCACGGCGACGGGACGTATCAGGAGACTTTCAGGAGGCGGCCCGCCTGGCTGAGGTCGGAGTTTCGCTCACGGTGGATCGGATCAGAATGCTGGGCTTGAGGGTCTCCTATTCCACCAAAAAAGGCTCTTCTTCGGAGACCACAGAGAGTCATAGCGGTGAAAACGATACGTGGTTACTGTACAGTGTCATGGACGGCCGCGACACTTATCGCGAGTGACGCGTGAGAACGCCATGGTCGGTAGCGAGAGGTGCTGGAAGGAGATGGTCTCTTTCTGCGAAAACGTCATGTCGCAGAAGGAGGCCGCGGAGCGGAAACGTGAGAACAGTGCTTCCGCTGACCCGCTTCGTCGAAGAAAACCGGGGAGAAGACGTCGGCGCTATGCAAACCTTCTCCTCCCGCCGTAAGTCTCGCCGGGGCTAGGGGGTCTCTGTACCCCGAGAACCCCTTAGAATTTGGAGGCCTGCAGAGGCGGGCCTACCGTCGGGACATCACGGTATTATGCGCAAGCGATCCCGTGGCGTCCCCCGAAAAGACGGCGTGGGTACCGCTGGTTTTTTAGTGGGTATTCCGACGCCTTCAGCGTCGGTGAGCCCCACATACCCCCCACTTCATGTTGGGGTTTTCCCCCGCGTCAACGCGTTTTTCCAGCGAAAAAAAAAATGGGTGTTACTTTTCCGAACCGTTGGTAGTTTGACTATCAAGAAGCAAGTGTAATGCTTCAACGTTGAATAAATTGATTTTTGATTTTTTTTTATGTTTTGGTGTGCCTTGGAGGTAAAACAGACTTGTGTGCTGTAACGAAAAAACGCATGGCACTATAACGCCATCATTTCCGCTCCCCGCTTCTCTCTCTATTCCTTTATGTGTTGTATGGCGCGTATATGTAGATGTAGAAGTGTCGATTAAGATTACTAATATGTTATTAGTATACGTTTTCTAAGAAAATATCTTATGTAAAGGGAGAAATAAATGCTTTTTACTTATATATATATATATATATATATATATATATATATATATATATATACATATATATATATGTTTTTATGTATAATATCTTATCTCAATAACCTCGACCTGTAGTATGTAAACAACAACTGCAAACGGGAATTCCTTGTTGGTTAAAAGTTATATTTATTACGGAAAATAGTATTAATTATAACCTAATTTGTCGTTTTATCAAATATGTTACGAATGACGGTAATTCCAACGCAAAGATTATTTTTCGCGTTTAAGTTTCTACAATTTAAATTGAAGCAATTTAATTGTTAGGAATAAGCTCAAATAGTTTCCAATAAAGCCTTTGCTGACTTGTCCTTTGTTAAGTGCCTTATGTCCTCATCATGAGTGCTTTTCTTTTGCTTAAGAATAAAATCTTTCGGTGTATATTTTTATTTGAATCTATTTGGTCATTACATTTGCAAGATTTATAATATAATAATATATTTATAAATGTTGTTTTACTTTTTTTAGAATATATTAATTAGATTTATTTTAGTTAAAAAAATTTGTTAAGATTGTTTGTCAAGCAACTATATAACTGTTATTGGTAAGTATATGAGATAGGTTCTACTGAATAAGTGTTTAATATATGTACTGTAGATGTGCCTATACAAATAAATAAAAAAAAAATAATAAGATGTATATAGATGTATAATAGACGATTCACAACACAATTAAATTAACGCACGAGCAAAAGAATATAAAATACATTTCTTTTTTTAAAAATGTCACATAAAAATGTTTTATAAATTAAGGTCAAAATCATTTTATGCATGCGCGATGTAGGTTATTGCATTGATATGTCTCTATAGTCCAAATTACAAAAGCCGTTGGTCCTGCGCCTGAACTCTTACCGGTCGTGTCGGATTGCTCATCGGATTATGTGAGCTAGGGAATAGAGTTGTTGACACTTGGGTTTGCGCACACACTTCTGCACTATAATATGTCCTGCGCTGTTGGCTAATCTCTCTTGAGATTGGCCGCCGTAGCCAAAATCGGTCTGGAGGACTTTATTATGAAATTTAGGCAGCCTTATCTTAATGTGAGTTTTGTCCAAAAAAACTGACAATAATCTTAGTAGTTCTTTATTGTTTTAATCAAATTATATTTATCGATGTATTAAAATTACATTTTATAATTAAAATCAACAAATAATTTATTGTTTGATTTGTTTGTTTTTTTAACGTAATTTTTCAATTGAATAATTGAATAATGTTGAAGTATTGGATGTTGTATTGTAATAACCAAAATAAATATCCAATATATAATACTCACATCAACAAAGTCACTCAATTGTAACAAGTCCAATTAAAACACAAATCATCGACCAACAAAGACGCAATGTTGATTGATCCAAATCACGTACAAATTATTAAACACACACAACAAAATGTACATACATGACACTGTCACACACAGACAGAAAACAAAATTAACAAATAATTTGCAAATTAATGTTTATTTTAAATATTATTGAGTTTGTACGCCAGACGAATGTTTCCGCGATGAATAACTTACACCAGAAGGAAAACTTCTGCATGCTGCAGCTCGCCGTGAAGCAAAGGAGCTGGGTTTCCGCTTTGTCTGGGTTCGTGATGGAAAAATTTTTGTGCGTAAATCTGAAGGTTTAAACTATGTATATATACGAAATCATGACACTGTCAGTAATTTGTCATAAAATAACGCTAAGTTTGATTATTGTATTTACTTTTACTTAAGGGCCCTTTACAAAATAATATTTCTCTATACTATCAAAATGTCAGGGGGTTAAGATCAAAGACAATTGATTTATTTAATAACGTAATCTGTAACTCATACGATGTTGTAATTATGACGGAGACGTGGTTGAATGGGAGTGTTTTTGATTCTGAAATCTTCGTGACGGGATTCCATCAATTTTTGTTGGCTTTACCACTGACACTAATTGTCAATACTTCTCTATCAACTAGCACTTATCCTACCTTGTGGAAAAAGGCCCTTGTATTGCCTTTGTTCAAAACTGGTGATAGAGAGGATGCTAGGAATTATAGACCTATATCAATTATGTCTGTTTTTGCGAAGGTATTTGAGGTACTTTTGTATCCTGTTGTTTCTTGGCACTTCCAACAATTCGTTACACCTGAACAACATGGGTTTGTGAAAGCCCGATCCACAGCAACTAATCTTGTGTCCTTTGTAGAAGACATTACTGAAGTTCTTGATACTGGCATGTGCGTTGATACAATTTACACAGATTTCAGTAAGGCCTTCGATAAAGTTGATCATGGTGTTTTAATTACTAAACTAGAAATTATAGGTATATCAGGCCCATTACTGGAATGGTTTCGGTCTTATCTTGTCGACCGGTCTTCAACTGTTATCGTTGATTATGCTTCGGAACCATTTTTTGCGCAAATCGGCGTACCACAAGGCTCTCACCTGGGTTCTTTGCTGTTTAACATATTCATCAACGATATCAGTAGTTGCTTTAAATACTGTAAATGCTACTTGTTCGCTGATGATCTAAAGATTTTTAGACCTATCTCTACAGGTACCGACAGAGAACTCCTACAGGAGGACTTGAATAAGCTATCCTTGTGGTGTCGAAGTAAAGGCATGACTTTGAATGCTGAGAAGTGTCATGTAATAAAATTTTCCAGGAAAAAGACCTCTTTCGCAAGAACATATTTAATTGATGGCACAGCTCTGTCCGAAGTTCCTCACATACGTGATTTAGGAGTTATACTCGATAATAAACTTCGGTATAATATCCACATTGACAATATTGCAAACAAAGGTTTTAAGACTCTTGGCTTCTTTTTACGTAACTGCAAGCAATTTAAGAATTCACGCACTAAAATAATTATTTATTCAGCCTTGGTACGTAGCATTTTAGAATATTGCAGTGTTGTGTGGAATCCTCACTTCAATATTTATTCACAAAGAATAGAAAGTATTCAAAAACGATTTCTTTGGCATTTGTGCTTTGATCTTAACCTAGTCAAAACTCTTAGGACATACGAAGACAGGCTTAAGTTCTTTAAACTTCATTCACTTTCGGATCGAAGACGGCTCCATGATCTCACTTTCCTGTATAAATTGGTGAATGGTGTCATTGACAGTCCCTGTTTATTGAAACAATTAAATATTCGTGCACCGGTGAGGACATTAAGACCGTCGTCTTATACTCCATTTGTAGAAAAACCTACACGCTCACGTCAAGGACGCTACTCTCCAATTAATAGATTAATGTTGAGTTACAATGCTATCTATAAATTAACAAAAAATAATTGTACTCTTTCTACTACGTCATCCACTATAGATAAAAAGAATTTAGATAGAAAGATGGATATTGACATATTTTGTGATAGCCTTGTGAAATTTAAATGTAATTTATTAAATTTTTATTCATCATATAATTCTAATTTAGAGTAATCTAATAATTATGATGGTTGTGATGCATTAACTTATTAATTTGTTATTGCCTAATATCGGAAAACCTTGTTACTCAATTAAAAATTTGATTTGTTTTATATTTTATTGCCGTGGAGTACCGGCTTAGAATAGTACTCCCCCAATTTCATCCCGTGGGTGTCGTAAGAGGCGACTGAGGGAAAGGGAAAGGGGGGATGGGCAGCAGCGTCCCCCCCATAAGCATCTTACCCCCTACTGCGCTCGCCAACACGCCTGCCCAGCGTGGCGAGTATGGGCAAAACCTCTAAATGGTAGATGCGCCAAAAAAAAGGCCCCTAGTTACCGGCAAGCCCGCTAGGCCCGACCAAGGTAGCGGTCGCGGTATCGGCAGGGCAGGGGGTGCAAAGAATCACCGGTTCATGGCAGGCTACCATAAACGGCGACTAAATATGGCAACGTACAATGGACGCTCGTTAAGGCTGGACCATCACCTCGCCGAATTAGAAGTAGAGCTAAGTCATATAAACTGGCATATACTGGGGTTATCTGAAGTCCGAAGACAGGGGGAGGACACGATAACTCTAGAGTCCGGTAACTTACTCTACTTCCGCGAAGGTGATAACCTCTCCCAGGGTGGTGTCGGTTTTCTGGTCAAAAAGGATCTCATTAGCAGCATTGTGGAAATCAGTAGTGTGTCGAACCGGGTAGCGTACCTTGTCCTAAAACTCTCCGACAGATACTCTCTGAAGGTCGTACAGGTATATGCGCCAACTTCGGCATACTCTGATGATGTGGTCGAAGCGATGTACGAGGACATCGCAAAGGCTCTCAACAACACCTCGAAGGCCCACTACAATGTTGTTATGGGAGACTTTAATGCTAAAGTGGGAGTACATAATAGCGGTGAATCGAAAGTTGGACCTTACGGCTTGGGCTGCAGAAATCACAGGGGGCAAATGCTGGTAAACTTTCTCGAAGCGCAGGGGCTCTTTTTGATGAATTCTTTCTTTCAAAAGAAGCCCCAGAGGAGGTGGACCTGGCGAAGCCCCGATAACGTGACAAGGAACGAGATAGATTTTATCATTTCGAATAAAAGGCACATATTTAGAGATGTCTCAGTGATCAACAGGTTTAATACCGGAAGTGATCACCGCTTGGTTCGAGGCACTCTAGATATCGACTTTAAAGCTGAAAGATCGCGAATGATGAGGTCTACTCTCCGACCTACCATGCTCCAAGCTGCTCAAGGTGCCGAAAAGTTCCAAATGGAACTTCAAAATCAATTTACCGCGTTGGAAACCGTAAGCAGTATTGATGAGAAAACCGACACGCTGGTCAAAATACTGCAAAACACATCCCGCAAGTGTTTTCCGCCACAGAAAAGAGACAACGCACCAAAACTCTCTGCTGAGACACTCGAGCTCATGAGGAAACGACGAGAACTACCATCGTTTTTGTCAGATAAGGCCTTAAACCGAAAAATAAAAACGCTGACGCGACGCGATCTCCGATGCTCCAATACCCGTGCCATCAAGGCTGCGATTGAGCAAAATCGGGGATCGAAAGTGTTCGCTCGCAAGTTTGGGAGGCCGCGTCTGACAAAACTTAAAACTGAAAATGGTGGGGTCGTTACCTCTAGGCCTGAGATTGTCGGAGAAGTAGAGAGGTTTTATGGGCAGTTGTTCTCTTCAAGATCGGATAAACCTGTGGGAATCAGTCCTGATGACCAGCGCGCCCCTCTTACGCGCCATTACTCCGAGGAGCTCCCGGTCGTTGACCAAGGCGAGATTAGGGCGGCTCTAGAACAGCTTAAAAACAACAAAGCTCCGGGAGATGACGGAATCACAACAGAGTTGCTTAAGGCAGGCGGGACTCCGGTCCTGAAAGAGCTAGCAAGCCTCTTTAATTCCGTCATCCAACATGGCAAGACCCCGGAAACGTGGAGCGGGAGTGAGGTGGTACTGTTTTTCAAGAAAGGTGATAAAACCCTCTTGAAAAACTACAGACCAATCTCTCTCCTGAGTCACGTGTATAAGCTGTTCTCAAGAGTCGTCACGAACCGTCTCGCCAGACGACTTGACGAGTTCCAGCCCCCAGAGCAAGCCGGCTTTCGATCAGGCTACAGCACCGTGGACCACATTCATACTGTTCGGCAGATTGTGCAGAAGACCGAAGAGTACAATCAGCCGCTGTGTATGGCATTTGTGGACTACGAGAAAGCCTTCGACTCCATCGAAACCTGGGCAGTGCTCGACTCATTGCAGAGATGTCATATCGACTGGAGATACATCGAGGTACTGAGATGTCTATACAACGCCGCTACAATGACTGTCCACATCCAGAACTGTAAGACGAAGGCGATCCAACTGCGCAGAGGGGTGAGACAGGGGGATGTAATATCTCCGAAACTGTTCACCAACGCGTTGGAAGACGTGTTCAAGACGCTGGATTGGACTGGATGTGGAGTCAATGTAAACGGCGAGTACATCTCACACCTTCGATTTGCCGACGATATCGTCATCATAGCGGAGTCGCTGGAACAACTAACCAGAATGCTGCGTAGCCTTAGTGAATCTTCCCGGCGTGTCGGTCTCGGTATGAACTTGGACAAGACCAAGGTCATGTTCAATAGGCATGTTGTGCCGGGACCGATATACGTCGAAGGGAAACCTCTCGAAGTTGTTAGGGAATATACCTACCTAGGACAGGTTATACAAGTCGGTAGGAACAACTTCGAGAAGGAAGCCGATCGAAGAATTCGCTTGGGATGGGCAGCATTTGGCAACCTTCGTCAAGTCCTCACGTCGTCCATACCGCAATGTTTGAAGACGAAAGTCTTCAATCAATGCGTCTTACCTGCCATGACATACGGTGCCGAAACGTGGACACTAACTGCGGGACTAGTCCACAAATTCAAAGTCGCTCAGCGTGCTATGGAGCGAGCTATGCTCGGAGTATCTTTGAAGGATAAGATCAGAAATGAGATTATCCGGAAAAGAACCGGAGTCACCGACATAGCTTGCAAAATTAGTAGGCTGAAGTGGCAGTGGGCTGGTCACGTATGTCGTAGGACCGATGGCCGTTGGAGCAGACGAGTCTTAGAGTGGAGACCGCGGATCGGCAAACGCAGCGTAGGGCGCCCTCCAGCCAGGTGGACCGATGACCTTAAGAAGGTGGCGGGCACCGACTGGATGCGGAAGGCGGAGGACAGGGAGCTTTGGCGCACCTTGGGAGAGGCCTATGTTCAGCAGTGGACAAAATATTGATTGGCTGATTGATTGATTGATATATTTTATTTAATTGGACATTGTAATTCTTTATTTTAATATTTATTAATGATATTAAAGTACAAATTTATAAATATGTTCAATTTTATCTAATTTGCTACGATATATTATTATTTATCATTTTAAAGTTTATGTTGATGATTTTCTTTCCAAATTTTGGTTCTTTTAATTTGTAATTTTACCTGCATGTTGTGTCTATTTTGCTTTGAAATGTGTGTAACACCTATAATTAAGACAACATTTGGATTTTAATATTAGTTGTTTAATTATGTTTTACTCGCTTTTGTTAATGTATATCTTGTTGGTGTTAATAAATAAATAAAATAAAATAAATAAAATAAATATCTCCGTGTACTGATTTTTTATAAACGTCCTTCTCACAAGCCGGTGCTAAACCAGTTTTTTTTCATTATATTTGCTTACGATGAGCCATTTGATAAATACTAGCAATTATACTCTGATATGATTATACATATATATTATAACTGTATAATTATGTAAACAAGCCTTTAGTCTTTTGTATGTACTAGCTAATCTTTCCGGCTTCGCTCGAACAGATGAGAAGACAAACGTAGTTTGGATAGGATTTGCAAAAAATTCGTTCTTAGTGAGCGTCTACGTTGGGGAAGGAGTAACTAAGACTAATCTCAAGTCAAGCTGGATAGTTTAGATCTCGTGATGAGTGGAATTTCGCTTATATATATAGACTAGCGCTTTATCCACGGCTTTGTTCGTGTCATGATTCCGAATTACAAAATAGCAATTTCCTTTGCTCTTTCTTTAAAAATGAAGGATCTTTCATCCCCTTTATCAATTAGGGGTTTCATTTTCAAAAATCTTTCCTTAGTGCTAAGGTACTGTACAAAAGGAACCCGTACGCCAAAATATCATGGTGCTAGCCCCAGTAGCTTGTGCTATGTGTTGATATATCAGTCAGTTAGTTGTATATATAGATTAATTACTGTTAGCGTATCCAGAATATATTGTTACGTAACATAACCTTCTGGCGTACGCTCCGATTACAGAGACCTAATCAACGACATTTAGATGACCCCATAGATAATTACTACCTTACAACCAGTTAGA
This sequence comes from Nymphalis urticae, assembly GCA_905147175.2. Taxonomy (NCBI): domain Eukaryota; kingdom Metazoa; phylum Arthropoda; class Insecta; order Lepidoptera; family Nymphalidae; genus Nymphalis; species Nymphalis urticae. Next base: position 1,175,818 of record LR990007.1, read on the forward strand.
CATAATCCCAACAACATATTAATACTACGAAGATAAAAGATTTTGTTTGTTTATTGCATTTTTTTTAAATATAGTTTATTGTGTAAATATAGTCGGTGAGAAATATGTTGATACGGACTGTAAGGACGGGACTAGGTAAATAAAGTAGATGTTTAAGGTTTGAAGATAAATTTATTACTGCCCCTCAATACCATGTGTCATCTGCTTATATACTACACTACATGCCCTACCAAACAAAAAAAAATGTTGGATACATTAACATTTTTTTTATCAAAATACAATATGAAAAAGTAAAATAAAATTGAATATAATAATAATTAAACAAAATAAAACAAATATGTAAACAAAGGTATAATAATGCAGTGCTGAAATTTAATATCAAATATCATAATAGGTACAGTCATAATCACAAGTCTTAATAAACAATATGTTTAATGATCATTCAACAAAGTCTTGTCCTATTTTTATGAACAGTTTTTTCTTTACCATTGACTAAAATTACAACATTCGGTGATAACTCTTTAACAACTGTATATGGGCCTAAATATAATGGATCAAGTTTGCAAATATTTTCATTTTTAACCAATACTAAGTCTCCTTGTTTATACTCCACTGGGTTTATACTTCTATCATATTTTATTTTTCTTAAAGTTTTACAATTTATGAGGTTTGTTTTAGCATCATTTTTTGACTTTTGTAACCGGTATTTTAGTTCTATTGCATAATCATCAAAATTGTAAATTGGATCTATTGTCGACCTAAGATTACTTGGTAAATAACATAACATTGTTTGCCAAACACTAATTCGTATGGAGTAAATTTTGTACTCGAGTGTACAGAAGTGTTATACGAAAAACACCAGTAAGGAATCCATGAACTCCATTCCTGACTATGACTGTTAACTTGCATTCTTAAATAAAATGTTAAATGTTTATGACTATTTTCAAGTGATCCTAAGGTCTGATGGTGGAAGGCTGTAGACTGTAATTGACTTATATTTAAAATTTTACAAAACTCTTCCATTGTAGAATTTATAAATTCAGTTCCTCTATCGGTCACGATCTGCCGAGGGATACCATATCTAAGTATAAAATTATTTACTAGAGTTGTAGCTACTGTGCGCGCATCCTTACCTGCTATCGGATATGCCTCGACATATTTGGTGAGGTCGCATTGGAGCGTTTAAATAATTATCATCTCTTGTCAATGGACCTACCAAATCTAAATAAATCTTATCAAAAGCTGAATTTCCGCAGTCCGTTATGGTCATAGGTTCTTTTATGGTATTTAAATATTTATAACGTTGACATTTACTACATTTTTTTACAAAAAGCTTAACATCATGCTCTAATCCTGGCCAAAAATATTTTTTACGAATGTTATTTAACATACGTCTTATTCCTGCGTGTCCGCTAGTGGGCATGATATGATAATCGTTTAATATAACTCTTTTCGTATCGTCGTCTATAATTTTTGTAACTCCTTTAATTACGCATAAACGGGGTCCGGACCACTTACGCATTTTATTTATAACCTGAGCTAGCTCTTTAATTATTTGAAAATTATTCTCATCTTTTATTACATATAACGTATTTATTTTTAAATCGATACAAAATGATTCCATTTCCCTCACAGAGACAGCTCGTGTACACTGGGATTGGGTAAACAGTTTCACAAAAATTGTACGATTTAACGACGAGTATGCATAATCACCACGCTCTAATGATACGCATTTTTTAACCTTTTTCCATTCTTCTTCATTCACAAATACCAACTCCGTGTAATACTTCGGTAGTTTTAACATCTCTACAACTCTTGGGTGATCAGTCCAATCGTCAGTAGAAATATTAGAAACCGAAGTAGAATTACAATGTTTTTCATCAAGCTTCTTCTTTTGTGCCCTTGTAAGTACTGACAAAATATGATCATTCATCGCCTTTAATTCTTCACTACTAATTTCTATGCGTGACAATGCATCTGCAGCTACATTATCACACCCTTTCACATAAGTAACCTTAAAATCATACTCTTCAAGTATTAGCCGAAATTTTAACAATCTACTGGAAGGATCTGTCATATTGTATAAAAATATTAAGGGTCTATGATCCGTTTCTATTATGAACTTTCGTCCATAGAGATACGGTCTAAAATATTTAACAGACCAAACAATCGCTAAAAGCTCTTTCTCAATCGTTGGATACCTACGTTCAGCTTTATTTAAACTACGACTGGCGTAAGCTATTGGTCTACGATCAGCATTACATAAAATCGAACCTATTGCATACCCTGAGGCGTCTGTCTGTAGTATAAATGTGTTATTATAATCGAAAATAGGATATTGTAATATTGGAGGGCTCATTAACATTTCTTTTAAAGTACTAAATGATTTTTAACAGTTTTTATCCCAATTAAATATTAAATTTTTACTAATAAATAAATCTAATTGAGAAAAATAAATAGCTCTTGAAAGTGAGTCTAATATATCACTTATATTCGGAAGGGGAAATTTGTCATGCATTATACAATCATTTAATTTCCGAAAATCTATCACTAAACGCCAGCTTTTATTATCATCTTCTGATTTTTTAGGTACTAATAGTACTGGGCTAGACCATTCGCTGTTAGCGGGTTCGATAATATCATTGGCCAACATTTTTTGAACTTGTTTTTCTATTTCATCACGTTGAGAAAACGGTAATCTATATTGTTTAGTATAGACCGGATTCGTATTAGCTTTTAGTTGTATATTTTGTTCGTAAAGATTACACGTACCTAACTTGTCTCCTGGCAAGAAAAATACGTCAGCATATTTCGCACAAATACTTTGTATACTAATGCTTTCTTCTTTCAAATGATTCAATTTAATTAATGATAATAATTTCCGAACTCTTTTTCCGTCCAAATTTTCTTTGTTAAACGAACAAATATTATAATTCGATAATAAATCAATTTCAGAATTTTCAATTTTAAAATAACTAAGATTATTTATTTATTTATTTATTTAATACTTTATTGCACACACAATGAAAGGACATACAAATAAAGAGAACAATTACAACAAAGACAAGAAAATAAGAGCGTGCAAGATTAATTTCTGTTTCGCGAGTATTTAAAATTTAAATATATATTTTTCCCTCTTTCGGTTGACAGATACTTCCAACCAACAATTTTTAACTAATTATACACAATTATAATTAGTTAAAAATTCTTGTCCGATTAAACCATCTTGAATACAAGGCAAATTCTTTAAGACATAAAACTTTTGTTTGAATTCTATTCCACATAAGGTAAACGGTATGTAAACATAGCCCTCGGTGTACGAGGTGCCACCAATACCATTTACGGCTACGCGTTTTGGATGTATTGGAATATTCCTATCTCTTATTACATCGTATTTAATCACTGACATCGAGGCGCCCGTGTCAACTAGCATTCTATATTTGGTACCTAATATTGTAAACTCTACGAAATTATTATATGTATTGCATGCTAGAATAAAGTTAGGATCGAAAAAACTCTAAGTTTTGGTTATTTTCCGAAGTAGTAACCTGTATATCGTTTTGGGATTGATTCATAAGATACCCATGCTGTTTTCTACCGTTATTATTTCTACCTCGCGATACTGCACGTTCAAAATTATGTCCGCGTCCTCGAGAATTACTTGTGGATCCTCTATTGTTTCCTCGGAGGTATAAACTAGATGTTTGATTCGGCATCGGCCTAAATGAACGATTTGGCGTGTAATGTTGGCGTGCGTTGTTTAATACTCGACCTCTACTATGCCCCCTATAAGATGGTTGGTACTTACCTCGATGTTGAGTCGTGAAAATCGTTTCAGCTGATGTAAAAGAGCCTTGACGCGACAGTTCCGCGTCTTTGGCTGCTTTTATAACATCTTTCAGCTCTGAGTAGTTGCGGGCCGCTAAAATAGTGCTTAATCGACTGTTTCTCAAACCTTCGGTGAATCGCTGTATTGCTAATTTTTCGTTTACGGGTCTCAATATTTTAAACGCGTTATCGTCACCGTTAGCTTGGGAAATAGTCAATTCAACAAATAAATCCTCAAGTTTCTTACCAAATTCCTAAATACTCTGCGAACCTTGTCTAGATTTTAACATTTCTATTTGTAGTGCCGTGGCTGACTGCTTAGTCAACAGATTATTTTTCAGGTCGGCAATAAGTTCTGTGGAAGATTCATAGTTAGATAACAAACGTAATTTGGCATTTTCAGTTAAACGAGTTTTAAGGACAAAAGAAATAAGTAACTGTTCATGTTCTTTCCTAATGGTTTGGCTATAGAATTCGATACAATCTATTAATTTTTTAGTAACTTCTTCATCTCCTGTCATAATAGGTAGAAGAGAAGTAGCAGTTTTCATGTCAAAGTCAGTCATGGTGCTAAAATCTTGGTCACTAACTAAACAAGTTGTTTGAATTTTTTGATAAAACGATACAATTTCTTCCCAAGCAACTAATAAGTAATTTATCTCTTCCTTTTTTATATACCCTTTAGATGCATTAAAGTTTAACTCGTCACGATATTTTATACATTCGTCATATAAACTTTTTGCCTCTAAATATTTCTGTTCTAACAACTTTTTAGTTCTTTTCCCTTTACTTAGTTTAATTAAATTTATTTTTATATTTTCAATTTGATGTTTTATATCTAATATATGATCCTGTAGCGGTAGCGGTGAGGGGTTGAATAACCCAAGATGATGATGAAAGATGATGAGTTTCGAAGGTGTCGAAAATAAAAGATGCGTTAGGCTCTCAATTCGAATTGCATGTAATGTTCCAGAAAACTGTACAGACATCGAGGAGAAGGGGTACGGGTACAATATTTAAATTTAACCAATCGCGGCCCATGAAAGGTATGACGTTGTTTGGTATGAAGCGTGTAGTTGTGTATGTCGTACCCTAGATGTCGCTACCCGTTCTAAACTTGAGATGATGTATGAACATGCCCCCGGCCTTGGAAGCAGTGGCTTTCAATGGTCTTTAATTTTTGCATTAGTGTCGACCACATCGTGGAAAAGAGGACAAATCTTGGCTAATGCGTGCCTCACCAGGCCTGATGACGTCTGAATGTCGGCCACCCGGGATATGCCATCTTGTCCTGGAATTGTGCGAAGGACACGTCCCAAATGCCATTTCAACGGTGGGAGGTTATTATCCTTAATAACCACTAAGGAGTTTGGCTTGAGCTCGTCTTTACTCGTCGTCCACTTTGTCCGCACCTGCAGCTCGGAGATTTATTCCTTCGCCCACCGGTTCCAGAAGTGTTGGCGGAGCTGTTCAACCCTCTGGTAACGCTGGAGACGACTCGCAGGAACATCACGCAGGTCATCGCAGGCTGGTGCTGTCAGTGGACGGCCAATTAAAAAATGGCCTGGAGTGAGCGGAGAAAAGTCCTGTGGATCGGGAGAAAGAGGAGACAGAGGACGGGAATTTAATACGGCTTCTATTTGAGCCAGTACTGTGCTGTACTCTTCGAACGTAAGGTGCGCGTTCCCTATTACACGTCGAAGATGGTATTTACTCGACTTTACTCCTGCTTCCCATAGACCACCAAAATGCGGGGAATGAGGGGGAATAAAATGAAATTTAATATTTTCCCTCGAATTCTAAAATATCAGAACTACACGTATTTAAAAATTTGGAAAAATCATTCATAACTCCTACAAAGTTGCGACCGTTATCAGAGTAAATTTCTGCGGGCTTACCGCGGCGTGAAATAAATCTTTTTAATGTTAATAAATATGCTTCGCTGGAGAGGTCACTGACTAGTTCCAAGTGAATCGCACGTGTCACGAAGCAAATAAATAAACATATGTAGCCTTTGATAAGCCTAGCACCCTTACCCTTGCGGTTCAGAATGAGCACTGGCCCAGCATAATCCACACCACACTGAACAAATGGAAGACTGGGTGTAACTCGTTCCCTAGGTAAGTTACCCATCATAGGAGTAAGCGTCTTACCTCTAATGCGTGTACAGGTAACACAACTGTGTTTTTTTTTTTTTTTTTTTTTTTTTTTTTTTTTTTTTTTTTTTTATATTACCCGGGAGGGCAAATGACTCTACTCCACCTGATGTTAAGTGGTAGTAGAGTCCAAACGCGAGGACGGCCAGTACAGTCGGGAAGAAGGTTCTGCACTAGCCGCCCTCGCCTTGCCGGCCCGCAAGATGCCTCTTCACGCCTCGTTTGAAGGAACCCGGGTCGTAAGAGGAGGGGAATACGTGTGCTGGTAAGGAATTCCATTTCTTGGAAGTGCGACAAAGAAAGGAGTTGCCAAATTTCTTTGTGCGCGATGGAATTGATGTCACAGTTAGTCGGTGACATCGAAAGCCAGCACGCGTAGACTTGTGAAGGAAGGGGGAAGCAGGAATTAGGGAAAATAATTCCTCGGAACACTCGCCGTGATACAGTCGATAGAAAGCGCTCAGCGCAGCTATCTCTCGACGCAATTGTAAAGGCTCGAGGGTGTTAGTGACCTTTACGTCGCCAATAATGCGGACCGCACGTCGCTGCAACCGGTCCAAGGCCTCAAGTAGGTACTTAGCGGAGCCATCCCAAAGGTGCGAGCAATATTCAACGCAAGACCGTACCTGTGTTTTGTACAGCAGGCACAGTTGTTGAGGCGTGAAAAAACGCCGCACCTTGTTCAGAACTCCGAGTTTCCGTGAGGCTGTTTTTATTACAGCCTCGATGTAATCCCTTGGACTAAGGTCGCAGCGAACGTCCATCCCCAGCATGGCGATTTTGCTTTGTATCACCAGCGGAGTGCCACAGAGGGAGGGAAAAGGGGAAAATGGTGACTTTTTTGCTGTGAGAGCGCATACCTGTGTTTTCTTGGCATTAAACTCAACAAGATTATCTGAGCCCCATTTGGCGATAAGCTCTAACGTCCTATCGAGTTCAATGACAAGATCCTCCCGCCTCTCCCTAATTTCCGCTCGCCCAGCCACTGCGCGTCCGTGGTATCCACCATGCACTGTACTATCGTCTGCATAGCAATGAATGTTCCCGAGAGAGAGCATATCATTGATATGCAAAAGAAACAGAGTGGGAGATAGCACAGATCCCTGGGGGACCCCAGCATTCACTACATAGAATTGTGAAGCGCAACCATCAACTAAAACACGAAGGCTGCGCTTATGTAGGAAGCTGGCAATCCAGGTGCAAAGCTGAGCAGGCAGACCATATGCCGGCAGCTTGGAGAGAAGACTTCTGTGCCAGACCCTGTCGAAAGCCTTGGAGATATCGAGGCTGACAGCCAACGATTCCCCATGTTTGTCGATAGCTTCACCCCAGAGGTGTGTTACGTACGCTAGAAGATCACCTGTAGACCGTTTTGGTCGAAATCCGTACTGACGATCATTAATTAAACAGTGATCTTCTAGGTAATGGATCAGTTGGTTGTTTAGAATCCGTTCCATCACCTTACAAAGTACTGAGGTGATAGCTATTGGCCGATAATTTGCCGGGTCAGACCGATCCCCTTTTTTGGGAACCGCTTGCACATTAGCTCTTCTCCAAGCCTCCGGCACACATCCCGAAGAAAGAGACAGTTGGAACAGGCGCGTTAACACGGGAGACAGCTCCGCCGCGCACTTCTTCAGCACTATGGCTGGTATTCCATCGGGACCGCTAGCTTTCCGTACATCAAGTGATTGCAGCTCCGCACGCACATCACGCTGCCTGATTTTGATGTCAGGCATCGTGTGGCCACAAGAAGGTATTATTGGTGGCAGAGCACTACAATCATCGATGACGGAGTTGTCGGCAAAGAGTTTAGCCAGGAGATCAGCTTTCTCTTGCGGACTGTGAGCTAGCGATCCGTCCGGACTTCTGAGCGGTGGCAGCGAAGGTTGGCAGAAGTTGTTTTGCACAGACTTGGTCAGACGCCAGAAGCTACGGGAGCCCCTAGGATGTGAAATAAGGTCATGACCAATCTGTACAATGCGCTGTGCATCCGCTCTCGTGTAAGCCTTACTACCTAGTACTACCTGGCGAGCTAAGTTCCTGCCTCCTACAGGCCACCATGATTCGCGTAAATTAAAAAGTAATGCCTGTGGAGCAGCATGAAGAAGCTGAATGTGTTCATGGCGAAATAATAAAGTAGCAAAATGATGTTTACTCGAAATTATAATAGGATGTTTTTTACTGTAAAAAAATTCATCAGAATTAACTAAGCGACCACCTACACGCATTATTTTGTCGTCATCTAAAAATAAATTTAATTTAGATAAACAACTTTTATTTTTAATAATACCTTTATAAGACAACACCTTATATTCATTCGGATAAGATTCAATTTGACATAATCGTGCTAATGTTTTATCAGCGTAGTCTAACTCGTCTACACTAAGGCCGCCTGTACGCTTATTTAGTTTATATCGACTATTATGAATGAAACGCAATATATAGGCAGCAGCACGCCTCATGCGCTTAAACTGAGAAAATCGATGGAAAGGAAACAAAGATAATTTATTACAATCTTGAGCTACGACCGCGGTGACTGATGATTTAATTTCAGGTAACTCGCTATGTTTGAATGAATCCGAATTTCTGTGATCGTCTATTGAAAAATTAGGATTTCTAAGAAATTCAGGACCCTCCCACCACAAGGCAGAAGATGAAAGTTCTTCTAACCGAACACCGCGAGATGCTAGATCAGCAGGATTATTTTCACTACTGACGTGACGCCACGGAACCTCGAGTGTAAGCTCATGAATTTCCGCAATCCTATTTTGAACAAACATTTTAAGTTGACTCGGCTTCATGTGTAGCCAGCCTAAGACAATCGTGGAATCAGTCCAAAATACAACGTTGTTAAATTTACAACGTAATGAGTTGCGTACATTGTCATACAAACGAGCTCCTAATAAAGCCCCACAGAGTTCAAGACGTGGGATACTTATAGGTTTCAACGGCGCGACCTTTGTTTTTGAAAATAGCAATCTAACCGATACCGTTAGATTAGTGTTAACTGTGCGAGCATAAATGCACGCGCCGTACGCCGTCTGAGACGCATCGCTAAAAATATGTAGTTCGATATACATAGGCTGCGTACCTATAGCGTGGCGAGGAATACGTATTGTGTTGAGCGCTTGCAATGACGTAACAAACCGGTTCCACACGTGCGCCGTGCTATCAGGTACGTTGTCATCCCAACCTATTTTTAATAGCCACAATTGTTGTAAAAGTACTTTGACAACAATTATAGCAGGACTTAACAAGCCGAGAGGGTCAAAAATTTGCGAAACATTTGATAATATAGACCTTTTTGTAATCGGTTTATTTTTATCAATATTAATATGCGAATTAAAATAAAAGTTGTCGCTTGCATTATGCCAGCTTATACCTAAGGTTTTAGAACAAACATTTTCATCTAAATTTAACTGTTTGAATTGACTGGAAGTGTGATTGTCATCATCGCGCTTAAAATTAAATATCCATTTTCTCAATGGAAAACAGCCTGATTGCAACGTTTTTTGTGTTTTATTACACAAGTCTAATAATTTAGTTATATTACAACGAATTGGCGTGTTTTTATGTGTATAATTATTTACAATAGGTCCAGAAATAATCCAGCCCAGTTTGGTGTTCTGTAGATATGGACCACTAGACAAACGAATCTTTCCGTCTTCTAACAGATCCCAAAACCTATCTGCGCCAATTAAAATATCGATGGTTTTGTAGTTTAAAAATTCAGGATCTGCTAACCGTATGTTGTCCGGAATATAGACTTCCGTACTTAATTTACATACGGCAGGCATCGAAGCCGTGATCTTAGGCAGTACATAACAATGAATGCGGGTAGTAAAAGAATTATTAACGCAGGATTTTATATCGATATTACAAGCTTGCGAACAATGTATTACCGAATCACCTACGCCTCGAACTTCATTTGTGGACTGTATTAATGGATGTTTTAATAATTTACATAATGTCTTAGAGATGAAACAGCGCTGGCTTCCATTATCAAGGAGCGCTCGCGCTTTATGATATGTACCGTATACATCAGCTACCTCAATTATAGCTGTTGACAATAAGACGGACTGCGCATTTGTAGATTTAATAGATAACGCTTGCATGTGTGCCTTGTTTACTCGGATGGGAAGGGCGGATTCCGAGGAGGTCGGTGCGGCCGCGGGGGGAGGCGCAAGCGCATCACTCGCAGCCGCAGTCGACACCTCAGTGTTCATTGTAGAATGGTATGCGACTGAACTATTAGCGTTATCATTATGTAACAATGAGTTATGTTTTTTACTACAGCGTCTACACGACCCAAACCTACAGCTGCTTACCGAGTGTCCCGATTGTAAACAATTCTCACATAAGTTATGCTCGCGTACAAGTTTAAGCTTTAATCCTAGATCACTGTCGATAAACTTTTTGCAAGTGTACAGTGGATGATTTGCATTGCATTTTACACATGATAACTTAGCGCGTCGTTGTTTATCGTTCGTTTTACTCGGCCCGCTGGAAACATTGCAGTGTGACAAGCTGCGAGAGGTTGTGTGTTGTTTTTGATTGCAAGTGTTTTGTGCGTCTTTACTATGTGAACGCTGCAATGCCTCCAGCATGTCCGCTCGGTTACGAAGAAAATTAATTAAATCATTTACAGTTAATCGCGTAGAATTGTTATCAATCGGGTTCGGGAACAATGTGCATTTATGAGTCTCCCATTCCCTTTCAGTTACTTTATCTAGCTTCGACACCATAATAAAAATAATCAAAGTATCCCAAGTGTCTGTTGGCTCACCTAGGATCTTAAGAGCGCGTAAATTTTTTAAAATTGTGTCGATTAACGTCCTAATCAAAGACGGTGACTCTTTAGTTAATGGGGTTACGGTAAACAAAGCCTTGACATGATTGTGAATTAGAAGTCTGCAATTATTATAGCGGTTACGCAACAAGTCCCATGCAACTTGATAATTGTCAGACGAAAATTCTATGGAATGTATGACCAGTTCTGCATTACCTTTTAGGGACGATTTCAGATAGTGGAACTTTTGAATGTTAGAAATATCTTTAGAATTATGAACGAGCGAGGTAAACGAGTCTCTGAACTCCAGCCAGTGCTCATACGATCCATCAAACGTAGGCATGGAGATGGTAGGTAGTTTAACAGAGTGATTACTATTATAACTATGACATGACTTGGAGCAGTCATTAACCTCATCAGCATTAAGCATAAATTCAGCACGTGATATTAAACTATAGTAATTATCTTCAAAAAATTCTCGCTGACTTAATTGTTCATCTAACTCACTATCAGAAATCCTTTCTTCTATTTTAGTTTGAATGTCGTTAAATTCAGAAAATAAACTAGCACATCCTTGAATTCTTAATTTTAAATCGATGCGTTTTTGATTTGTAAAATATTGATCATCCTTTAAAGACTCTAAATGATTATTAAATTTGGTAAGCCTACCCTTAATGATGCCTCGTTTCCTAACTAAATCACGAACTAACTCACTACTTTCTATACTTGGCAACATAGGAGATTTGTCACGGGATTTAACGGATTCAATAGGCATTTTGGTGGTCAGTGAAAAGAGGAGTACTCACGGTTGTATAGTCGTCAGTCAATTAACCCGTTCTGATGCTAGCAACGTCACCAGACTTCTAATTGACTGGAAATCGCGATATTCCGTGAATACGATGCAGCTATTCACTGAAATTGAGAGCACAGACACAATGTAGCACCAATAGAACCTAGGAGGTGATGGAAAAGAGTAAGGAATGGACCCACCGATTGCGTGTAATTTTCGATGAAACTCCAACAAAACTTCAGTTCCTTTGTGCGCTTAGCCTCCGTTTGTCTGTTTGGCAGCTTGATTCTTCGAAACTCGTCTAGATATGTACGATTTTTGCGTTTTCTTCTCGAACCGCCACGTGCAACGGGTCCACGGTCCAAAGGTCGCTCGTCGACTTTGTTTAATTATGTGGCGAAAAGAACTAAATGTGGCTCGAAGGTCCAAAATGTAGCGGTAGCGGTGAGGGGTTGAATAACCCAAGATGATGATGAAAGATGATGAGTTTCGAAGGTGTCGAAAATAAAAGATGCGTTAGGCTCTCAATTCGAATTGCATGTAATGTTCCAGAAAACTGTACAGACATCGAGGAGAAGGGGTACGGGTACAATATTTAAATTTAACCAATCGCGGCCCATGAAAGGTATGACGTTGTTTGGTATGAAGCGTGTAGTTGTGTATGTCGTACCCTAGATGTCGCTACCCGTTCTAAACTTGAGATGATGTATGAACAGATCCATTTAAATCTTAAGAAACATAATATAATATTTAGTACCGAAAAATAACAAAAAATGGCTTAAAAATAGTAGTAGTAGTAGTATCAGTCGTTCGCTCTTGACGACCACTCTGGTCGTGGTTGACGATGATGCATCGTTTTTGGCTAATGTAGCCCCCGCTATATGTCTCCATTTGATGCGGTCTTCAGCATCTCTAAAACATTGGACTATGGAGGTCTGTGTTGTAGCTTTTATAATGTCTGTCCAACGCTTGGGTACTCGACCGCGCGACCGCTTGCCTTCCACTTGCCCTTGGACAACGAGTCGTTCCATGGAGTGTTCATTTCGAACAATGTGTCCGAAGTATTTAAGAATTCGTGTTTGCACAGTCGACGATAGTCTTTTTTTGATTTTTAGCTCCTCCAGGATCGAGATGTTAGTCCGAAATGTTGTCCAAGGGATCCGCAGCAGTCGCCGCCAACACCACATTTCGAGTGCGTCAATTTTGCGTCGGTCTTTCTGTCGAACCGTCCATGTTTCTGCGCCGTAAAGAAATATAGGGAAGACTAGGCTTCTCATCAGGCGGACTTTGGTGGCTTTTGTTATATTGCGGTTGCACCAGACTTTTTTTAGCTTATCAACAGCAGACCTTGTGATAGCACATCTCCTTCGAATCTCGTCCTCACATCCACCCGTGTTCGTGATTGTGGAGCCGAGGTACACGTAGCTTTGTTGGCTTAAAAAATACACTTAAAAATAATGATAAAATATGAATATATCTATTGTCTATAATACCATAACACCTTTGCTGATGACACTATTTCACTTCTCCTTTTATATATTTTTCACACTTTTACACTCCTATTTTTTTTATAAGCATCTATTGATGCGTCTCCAGGCTAAACGACACGTTCCTGATTTCTTTCTTCAGTCTCTGGTCCACGCCTCGAACGTCTGAAAGCGCTCCTGGCCATCTCCTGACGCATCCAGTTTATGTGGCAGCGTTTATATAATTTATATATGGCAAACTTTGCCCCCAAAATTAAAAGTAAAAGAAAAATACCCAAAATTATATTTGTCACTTTCTGATTTTGGTGTATTAGCTCCACGTCGGCCGAATTCACGCCTCCTGCGGCATTTTGAGCAATCACAACTTGTTCTTTACTTTGTTCTTTGCCCATTTTGTATTATGACGTTACTAACGTTCGAACAATTAAATACACGAATGTCCAATATTACACAGAGCGACATTATATTGTTATACTGCACTTCGTTAGAACCCGAAACCGAACCTTAAATGGCAGGGTCGCCATGTAAGGACGGGACTAGGTAAATAAAGTAGATGTTTAAGGTTTGAAGATAATTTTATTACTGCCCCTCAATACCATGTGTCATCTGCTTATATACTACACTACAACTATATTAAACTCAACGCAAATCATCATCATCATCATCATCATCATCGTCATCGAAAACTGTCCATGAACAGAAAACTTGTGCTCGTACATACAATTATCTACTTTGTATTTTGTGAACAATCGTCAATATAGTTACCATCTTATCAAACAACAGTACCTATCGTTACTGGTGGTAGAGCTTTGTGCAAGCTCGTCTGGGTAGGTACCACCCACTCATCAGATATTCTATCTATTCTTTTACTATGGAAACCAGACTGATATACTGCACATAATATTTTTCTTTTGTAAATACATACTTACATAGATAATTACACCCAGACTTAGGACGAACAGCCATGTTCATGCACATGGTTCATGGGTAGGAATCGAATTCACAACCTTCGGCGTGAAAGGCAACCGGCTCGTCGTTTTACTATTTTAGGATTTATGATCAGTCTATCCTTTCAGTCACTGATAAGGTCCTCAGCAGGGCTTTCCAAATAGCCATGGTAGCAACATTAGCTAGAGAAGTGTGCGGTGCTGTACCGGTTTTAAACTTCGCTGGTGATATCTTCAAATTGGCGTCACAGGATACTGGTCTGGTGTTAAGTCCGAACCAACAGGCTATGCTGCTCGGTGTCGTTCAGGTTATCGGTTCAGCTCTCGCTTCGAGTATCATCGAAAAATCAGGCAGAAAGGTAAATAAAATTCACTTTGTATAATTTCGTTACGATTCTTATGATTATCTTGAATCGAGTATTTATTAAAACATTCACAGTCCACAACCAAAAACAACTTGAGAAGTCCATTTTTATATAACGGAAAGTATGTGAAGCGGCAGTCCATTCTGCTAGAACCTTTTTAAGTGAATCCGAAAATTATGAAATTTTCGTCAAAATTGATGTTCGGAATGCGTTCAACTCGGTTGATCGAGGAGCCATGTTAAAAGAAATTCAAAAAGAAATTCCAGAAATATTCGACTATATGTGGCAATGTTATGGTTCTCCCACAAAATTATTGTTTGGCGAGCACGAAATTAATTCATCAGTAGGTTGTCAGCAAGGTGACCCACTTGGCCCCGCCATATTTAGTTTGGTTATACATCCAATAATTTCATTATTAAATTCCAAATTTAATTTATGGTACCTCGATGATGGCTCTTTGGGAGGAGATGTAACATCAGTCATTAGCAACTTAAAAATAATTTTAAAAAAATTTGAAAGCATAGGACTTAATTTAAATTGCAGTAAATGTGAAGTATATTTTTCAGAACCTATTTCTCTTTCACAAGAAAAGAAAAACAAAATTTTAAATGATTTAAATCCTTTAATCCCAAATATTATTACGGTCCCTAAGCATTCTTTAACTTTACTAGGCGCTCCAATATTTGATGATGCATTTCTTCCCTTAATAAATTCAAAATTAGAAAAGTCTAACCTCATTTCGAAGCGTTTATTAGACATTCAGCCACACATCGCCATTTTCATTCTTCGGACATGTTTATTTGCCCCAAAGTTTATGTATTTATTACGCAGTAGCCCCTTTTGGAAATTTCCTTCTATAACAGCCGCTATTGATGCCTTGCTTAAAGACACCGTAGCCAAAATTCTAAATTTACAATTCGATACACTTTCTTGGACACAAGCAACTCTCCCAGTCAAATATGGTGGCTTAGGTATACGGTCTACGTCATCTTTGGCGCTCCCAGCTTTCTTGGCCTCCGCTAATGGTTCTATCACTCTCGTCAATCGGATATTAAGCTTTCCAAGTTCGACTGATGTTGTAGTGAAGGATCTTGCTGAGGCTAAGACAGCTTGGAGTGTTTCTTGCCCTGATGAAGTATTTCCCTCAGATATGGCTTGTCAGAAGCACTGGGATTCACCCCGTATTAAACTTACACACAATTTGCTCCTGTCCCAGTGTACTTCAGATACAGACCATGCAAGACTGCTAGCTGTATCTGAAAGAGAGTCAGGCCACTGGCTTCAGGCCCTCCCTTCTAAAAATCTAGGGACAGTACTTGATCGGGCAACGATACGCATCGCCGTATGCCTTCGCTTAGGTTTAAAGGTGTGCGAGCCTCACACATGTCCCTGTGGTACCCAGGTGGATTATTTCGGACGCCATGGACTTAGCTGCCGCAAAAGCGCTGGCCGTGCATATCGCCATGGGTCTCTTAATGACATACTTCGTCGGGCTTTTGCCACAGCATCGATTCCTGCTACACTGGAACCGAATGGTTTATGCAGAGATGATGGCAAGAGACCCGATGGAGCGACATTAGTGCCATGGTCGATGGGACGTGTTCTTGTGTGGGATGCAACTTGCGTTGATACGCTGGCAGTATCTCATATCAAGAATACGTCTCGTAAAGCCAGCGCAGCCGCTGAAGCTGCTCAAATACTCAAGCACCGCAAATATTCACTTTTATCCAACGAATATGAATTTGCGGGGCTGGGTTTTGAAACATTGGGTCCATGGTCGTCCGATACAAAAAGGATCATAAAAGATATTTCTCAGAAACTGGTCCACACTTCTGGTGACCCAAGAGCTGGCGCTTATTTAGCCCAAAGGCTGAGTCTAGCTGTGCAGAGAGGCAATAGTGCCAGCGTCTTGGGTACAATGCCACAGGACAATCTTTTAGACGGCGTGTTTTTTCTTTAAATTTGTATGTGTATGTTCTTTTTATTTTAATTTTGTATTTTATAAAAAATACCTGTACATAAGTAATTAACGGAAAGTTATCAATTTTACCTTAGTCATCGAAGAATTTGACAGTGGAAAATCCATAATTTTTGTTCGACTTCGTATAGAATCGTGGATTTTTAAATGTTATTATTTAAAATTCCTGTTAATCCGATACTTCTACCATAAAGAGTTACAACTGAATAATTCATACCGTTTAACATTATTTCTTCTGGTTGGGATAGCCAATTATATAAAACTAAATATGTATTTCAACACGACCGGACCGGAACATCAGAATAAGCCTCCTTATGGTCACTTCTGCCGAAAAATGTAAGAAATAAAAATGTAAAATACAGTCCTCTATTAATACGTTTCATAAAATGTTTTTTTTTCTCTCTTTATGTCTTGTACGTAATTATGTTTACACTCAATTCATTCTTCACACCTGGACCTTCAATTTATTTCAATATAAAACATTTTCTTGTTAATCTTTCTAGCCCCTTCTGCTGTTGTCGTCTCTGGTGTCTGGTCTAAGTATGTGCGTACTCGGCTCTTGGTTCCTTCTGCGTGACCTTGGAATCGGTGCCCCATCTTGGGTGCCATTGCTAACGTTGTGCGTTTGCATCTTTTGCGATTCCTCTGGTCTCCAACCTATCTCCATTGTGCTAGCAGGGGAAATATTCTCTTATAAGGTAAGCATTTCACACTATTCGATTTGTATAATAAATAAATCGTATAATATAGAAGCTACCTGATGTTAAGTGGTCACCATCGCCTGTTAATGTCCCGCTGCTGGGCCTCCTCTCCCTTTTGAGGAGAAGGATTGGAGCTTATTCCACCACGCTGCTCCAATGCGGGTTGGTAGAATACACATGTGGCAGAATTTCAATGAAATTAGACACATACAGGTTTCCTCACGATGTTTTCCTTCACCGTTACGAACGAGATGAATTATAAACACAAATTAAGCACATGAAAATTCAGTGGTGCTTACCCGGGTTTGAACCCACGGGCACCTCTGGGCCATCTCGGCTTTTAGACATAGACATGTGCGATGTAAAAAATATTAACCATTCGTGAAAACAAACTTATATTCTTTTCAGTATCGAGGAACTGTAATGGCGACCACAATGTCCTGCGCTTCATTATCGGACTTTCTCCAGCTGTTATTCTTCAAGCCACTCGCAAACGCTGTAGGCATACATGTGGCCTTCTACTTCTTTGGAGTCGTCTGCTTGCTCATGTCACTCTACGTGATTTTAGTCATCCCCGAAACTAAGGCTAGAAGTCTTGAAGATATTTACAAAGATCTTCTCAAGAGTAAAAAACTTAAGAAAATCGAAGCGAATGATCTGACAAGAATTTAAAAAAGGTTTACACCTCGTTAACATCCCATTGCTGGAAAACGTCCACTACTTTCATTAGTAGGATGTTAGTACCTCATTCCACCACGCTGTTCTCGTGTACATTGGGATATATTTTCGATACATGAATATTTTCGCACGATATTTTCTAAACCAACCAAGAGATTAAGCAGATATACAAATGGAGCACGTGGTAACACAGTATTGCTTGCCTGTTAAAACTGTGTTTTTTGTTTGATATCCGATATATCTATGACGAAATCGCTTAGAGAATGAACGATTTCTGAAATGGTCTTTTTCTAATAAGATAATATAACTTTAGTATGTATGTACATAACAGACGTTTATCTTCCATGAAGGCCATTAAGATCATGCGATATTGATTTAAATTGTGTAATTAAGGCATAAAATTTAGGCGTTAAAATTAAATAAATAAAAATGTTCGGAATGTTTTCTCTTGTAAATTATGTCAAATTCTCAAGTCGCTTAGAAATAAAGTATTATTATTACGTTTCCTTAATTGATCTTTATCGTTCTTGTACATAGTATTAATAATATATCATGAGTATTATACAAAAATAGACTTTATATAAGTAGACATAAATGCATTTTTGGATAGAAATTTTACGGTATGTAAATTCTGACATACCGCTGACAGAAATGACAAGTCACAGACATTTTATACGGATTATAATAGATACGCAAATTAATAATGTGTTAGGGGTCAAGTTAAGTGTTTCGGTGTAAAGATTGTCTGTAATTACAAGCTAGGATGACTCTTAGTTTGTATCGTCTTAGATCAAACGATTATTAATTGGCCGATTTGTCGGACTAATAAAATAAAACTGAATTGAGGTTTTCAAATTTATTACTACAAATATTCGACTAAGACTATAAATGCGAAAAAAATCTCTGTTCGTCTATTACCTCATACCGAAGGGATCACTGAACGTAAGGGCAAATGCACACGAAATACGGTTAGTTTCGACGGCGATAGAGTCACGAGGAACAGCTATGCTATATTTAAAAATTTATTTTTGTATGAACACATCGTTTGTCACTTTCATTGCTTTAAGTTCTTGCAAAAGCCATTTTGAGGATTCTGCGATACTTCCAATCAGAACTTCATCCTTATTACATCCAGAACGAATAACTCCAACGACCACCGCGTTGTCTTTCTGAAAAGAAAACCATTAACGTAAAGTAAAGCAGCGAGTATATATCCCACAGCTGGGCGATGGCATCTCCACATAAAGAGGAGGATTAGAGTTATTCCACCAGGTAGCTCCGTAGTAGAATCGAAGAATTATATATTCAACACATGTGACAGAAGTTTATCCGATACAGGTAGATTCCCTTACAATGTTTTCCTTTACCGCCGAGATGAAGATAAATGAGTGCTTGACAAGGATGTGAAAAAATTCCTTTTATTTGATACAGTCATGTCAAAAATAGATGTTTGATGTTTTTATGATGTGACGGTGATGATCTGCTAAATAACTATAAGTTGGTTAGTCTAAAGATCAGCCAATCGCAATCTACTGCTAGACAAAAGCCTCTCCCAAAGTAGGCAATAGTTCCCGGTTCTCCACTTTTCATGTCCGTCGGGCCTGTCTTAAGCTGGGCGCCTCTTTTCGTGTACACTCATCATGATAGGTATTGCCCGTACTTGCCACATTGCGTAGGCGCTTGGCATGCATGCGCAATAGGGGGTATTACAGACAGGACGCTACTACCCAATCTCCCTGTTGTCTCATTCTCTTAGTCGCCGCATATGACACTCACGGGAAAAGTGCTATCCTAGCAGAGAACTAGAACCAAGCATCTAGAGTTTCAATTTATATTCCATCGGAACTGGTCCACTTTTGGGACAAAGGTCACGCTTTAAAGAATATTGTGAAAATATTGAATTTGATTTATTAGAACTGAATATAAATGAGAGATAGCAAGAGCCAACACTTACTTTTGATTGGCAGAGTACGGGAGCCCCTGGGGAGACGATACATTGATCATCTTCGTTAGTACCACACGCTTTTTCTGGTGTCGTTTTACCGCCAAAATTGCTACATGAACCCGGTGTTACTTTCAGCAGTGTCTAAGGGCGATAGACAACGAAATTTTGAATCAGTTATGTGTATACGTAGCTTTAAGGACGTAAGGTTTTTTTTATAGACACAGACTAGTTAATTGTTAGTGTCATTCAAGTTGTATTAAGTAAGATTTTTTTTTAAATCAATCGATAAATAGAATAAAGCAAATATGATGATGTGATTATTATATGATTTTACAAATATGATTTCACTTTTCAAAATTTCAAGAGCGACATATTGCGATGCATTTTTTTATGTTATGTTGATGTTAATATTTACCGAAGTAATTTCATCGTTGCTGTCGAAACCAAGGGTCATACACTCGCCTGCCGGCTTTTTAAATTCTAAGCAAGCACCTTGCCCCTTTTTCGATCCCCAACTAACTTCCTCTTCTAGCACTAGTAGGCCAAAATCAAATACGTGCGTGCCTAAAATGAGAAAAACATGAGAACGGGTCTTATACAAAACTAGCGGTTCAACCACGTCTTTGCCCGCGTCATAATCAAAATTCCATTAAAAAGGGGATAAAAAGGCCGAAATGTGTTAGTTATGTCATATTTTAGCTGTGATATGAAGAAGTAACAAATAATTACAAAGCACACGACATTTCGTATTTATGATATGAGTATTGTTTTGGTTTTGGTAATACGCAAATACCCGTATTAACTTTAACAGTAACAGCCTGTGAATGTCCCAGTGCTGGGCTAAGGCCTCCTGTCCCTTTTTGAGGAGAGGGTTTGGAGCTTATTCCACCACGCTGCTCCAATGCGGATTGATGGAATACACATGTGGCAGAATTTCAATAAAATTAGACACGTGCAGGTTTCTTCACGATGTTTTTTTTTCACCGTCAAACACGAGATGATCACAAATTAAGCACATGAAAATTCAGTGATGCTTGCCCGGGTTTGAACCCAGGATCATCGGTTAAGATCCTCGCATTCTTACAACTAGGCTATTCTTTGAAATCACAGACAGATACTTCAATTTTATTTAATTGTATAGTCGTGATAAAGCATGAAGAAGGAACAAATATTCACAACACACAACTTTTTATAAAGAAATTAAAGAAAAATGGATTTACTGAATTATTGTAATGCCTCCTTATATCCTATTTTAGGTGTAGTATTTCCATTTGATAGGAAAGTGATATCATTGGCATGACTTACACGAGAACATGTTATAACAGTTGTCTTAATTTCGTATCTTTACCAGAATTATATTGGGGATGAAATTTCCGATGTCGAACCGTGTAATTACGGCCCGGCTCCGGTGATCCTGGTACTCTTGCGTACAGCATATGCTGCTGGGCTGATTTTAAGCAGGTTGCCGTGGTTAATATAATTCTGGTTCCGATAAGCGAGCCCATGCAGAAGACACTTTGTGCTGTCTGCTTCACATCAGCTGCCCTGTAGAAATCTTATATTAATCAAAATTAAAACTGTATTATTAATAGCCAGAAAATGTTCAATTGAATTTCACCATGCTCGTACTCTTCTGCTTGGTTGACACAGAATTCAAGTTTTACTTCAGTTACAAGTTTTACTTCAGAAAGAGATGAATAATTAAAAATCCATAACTTGTGCCTGGTTTTCCACGATTTGTGTCCTTTTAACATTTTGGCTCATTACATAATATTAATCATAAGTTTGAACTCAGAGCATTATTAAGTGGTATCTTGTAAAATCGTTTTATTTTGTAATCAGTCTAAGAGGTATAGTTGTCGGTCTTGACTATACAAGGAGTTAATACAATTAAATATATTTGTATACATGTGATCACCAAAGTGGTTATTTTAAGTTTAGTAGTTGCTTATAGATATAGTCATTTATGCCCAATAACAAATATTTTTTTTGAAGTTATTTGAAATACACTTCAAATCTGCTTAAGTATTTTATATAAAAAAAATATTTTCTATGAAAATATCACGATTTATGAAAACTGTTAATTTTTTTGTCAATAAAAATTAATGGTAACTGCTTTATATACATTGTCTAAAATATTTAATATACTAACTTATATAGCGATACAGCCCAAGGAGTAACGTCCGATTGTAGCGCCAGACAGCTTTCTGAAAATATAAGGAATTTATAATGCTTTTTTAACATTTTCAGCTCATTCCGACCGCGTAGCCCGTCGCGTAGCTAAAGTAAATATAGGTATTTATTAGATATAAGAAAAACACGCCTGCGGCTTAGCCTGCGTATGGAGGGAAAAGGGCAGGTATTGTTAAGTCAGAAGTTATAAGCTATCCCTCATATATCTATTCCAAA
This sequence comes from Nymphalis urticae, assembly GCA_905147175.2. Lineage (NCBI taxonomy): Eukaryota > Metazoa > Arthropoda > Insecta > Lepidoptera > Nymphalidae > Nymphalis > Nymphalis urticae. The sequence goes on from LR990007.1 coordinate 1,197,894, forward strand.
TTCCAGGCAAATCTGTTCAGACATTATTGCGTGATTCAGACGGCCAATCCAAAGGTAATATTAGGTCCTTACATATAAAATTAGCGTTTTGTCGTACTGACCATTTTGATCTGAAATATCTCTTTGGTTAAGAATACCAAATTCAAATTTATAAATTCATTTAGCTGGTAAATTAGAGTTTTGAAAACAGTCAGTCATTTGTTTTTTCTTCATTATTTTTTTCTTTGGTGTCGCTTATTACCGCACAATGGAAAACATGAAATATCGGTATATTTACGAGTACGAGTTCTACCGGGGCACCAATGCTGCAGAAAGAGCTCGAAGGATTAATGATGTGTACAGCGCTGGTGTCGCAAAAGAAAGCACGGTACGTTTTTGGTTTCAACGTTTTCGTTCTGGAAATTTCGACCTTCAACCCCGTGGACGGCCGGAGACCAAAATAGAAAATGAAGAATTAAAGGTTATTGTGGAAGCGGATCCATCACAAAGCACTTCAGAGATAGCTGCAGACTTCGGGGTAAGTGATAAAACTGTATTAATCCACTTGAAGCAAATCGGGAAAGTAAAAAAACTTGAACGATGGGTATCTCATGAATTGAGTGAATCGAACTTGCAAACACGCGTCGACTGCTTTATTACTTTGCTTAACTGACACAAAAATAAACGATTTTAAATCGAATCATTATTTGTGATGAAAAGTGGATACTGTACGATAATCAGCAGCGCTCGTCGCAATGGCTGAACTCTGGAAACCCAGCCAAACCCTGTCCTAAGCGAAAATTTACTCAGAAAAAGTTACTTGTGAGTGTTTGGTGGACTAGCGCCGGTGTCGTTCACCACAGCTTTCTAAAATCTGGCCAAACGATTACGACAGATATCTTTTGTCAGCAACTGCAAACCATGAAGGAAGAACTAGCTGCTAAACAACCGAGATTGGTCAATCGCTATAGGCCACTACTGCTTCACGACAACGCAAGACCACACACTGCACAAAAAACAACCACTAAGTTAGATGAGCTACAATTGGAATATCTGCGACGTCCACCTTACTCCCCGGATCTTTCTCCAACAGATTACCATTTTTTCCGGAATTTGGACAACTTCTTACAAGGAAAAAAATTCAACTCCAATGCGGCAGTCCAAACCGCCTTCAAAGAGCTTATTGATTCTCGCCCCCATGGTTTTTTTTATAAAGGGATCAATGAACTACATATGAGATGGCAAAGGTGCATAGATAACAACGGTGCATACTTTGATTAATTATTGTATTTAAAAAAAAAGACCTTATATCCCTCCCGTACAAAACGCCAATTTCATATGTAAGGACCTTATATATCATCGGATCATTTTGAAAATCATGTTGTTTGAACAAAAAGATTTTAAGTCAATAATTTTTTTCCGGAAAATATATTTGATTGTTGTAATTTATAAATAAGTTTTTGGATGACGTTAAAAAATGCAATTTAGTTATAACAAGCATAACTCGTCCTCAGACAAGCCGGTTGGCGTGGTTGGTAGATACTTATCTTTCACGCTGAAGGTTGTAGATTCGATTCCCACAAAGGACAGACATTTGTGTGCATGAACATGTCTGTTTGTCATGAGTCTTGAGTGTAATTATCTATATAAGTATGTATTTACAAAAGAAAAGTAGTATATGTAGTATATCAGTTTTCTGGTTTCTATAGTACAAGCACTGCTCAGTTTAGGATCAGATGAAGGTCATCTGATGGATATTATTATTATTAATTTAAAAGAAATTAAATTTATCTCATATGCAACTCACCAGTATTATTATTGCTGATAACTGGTGGTTCAACGACGAGTTCTTTCGTGCAACACCAAATAAACTGTCCTGGACAAGGTTTTATCAGTTCTCTGTAACAAAAATTGTGGCTATGTATCAATGATCTTGACAAAAGTGAAACATTATTTGGTAGTAGTTCGTAGTATTTTTGACTGCTTCATTGGTGTATTCTCTAACTTATAACGTGCAGTACCTTCGAATGTGCAGGAACTAATAAAAAGTAATCGAGTCAAGAATTTCTCATCTGGTTTAAGTGGGTAGTACTTATACTCCCGTGCCGTGAAGGCTTTTATGCGCACTGTGTCTAAAATTGTTCAGCAAGATATATTTATTTTGGCAGTAGGATTATGGTGTGAAAATGAGTCACAAGTGCTGCTTAACCAGATCATTAATAGTAAAATAAATAGCTTACCTAAATTCGCTCTTATCTATAACACCTCCAGGCATGATTGTATGTGCCTCGTTGCAGAAACTCTCGTGAACACAAATTCCGTCTTCTCCATTCTTTGCTACACATGTGTCTTGCGATATTAATCTATCTGGAACTAAAGCAAAGATAATATCAAGACAATGGCAACGATTAAATATATGTAACGATTGATCAGAACGTTTCTGACGGGTTAGCAGAGCAATATTTAAATATAGAATCATTAGATTGTTAACCAGCGACCCGCTCTGCTGCAGCAGTGATGCCACTTTTGCGTTCCGTATGCAATTAATATTAAAGTAACAGCCTGTAAATTCCCACTTCTGGGACTAAGTCCGTCTCCTTTTGAAGGAGAAGGTTTGAAGCTCATCCCACCACGCTGCTTCAATGCTGGTTGGTGGATGCACATTTAGCAGATTTCAGAGAAATTAGTCAAGTAGGCTTTATCGAGATGTTTTCCTTCATCGCCGAACACGAGATGAATTATAAACACAAATCAAGCATTCATGCGGTTAAGATTCACGCGTTCAAACCCTTGGGCCATCTCGGTTCCTTATTAAAATTAATATTACATCTTCATAAATCATCCCAGACTAACTTACTAGCTTTTATCGTCTGGGTTTATAAATTATTGAATTATTACAAGTCATACAACAAAAATTGTCGATTATGATTTAAATAATGCAAAGTATTATGTTGCTAAAATTTCAATCATCTTACGGTTCAAGGAGAAATTATCGTCAGTAATGTCGTCATCAACTTCACGACGCAGACGGTAAGCCATGACCGCCAGAAATATAGTGGAGACCATTAATACTCGTAGCAGTTCCATCTGTAAAAAATAAAGATCAAATTTAAGAATCTCAAACTCTAAAAATAAATAAATTTATAACTTTACATTCAATCCATTCCAAATGATCTCAAACGTGATACCTCTGCTGTGAATTCGTTATGAGTTGCGTATCCTGCTGATTTCAGATGACGCAGCATCAGTTTAAGAGTTACCATGTTATTAATATCATTGATATCTTAGAACATATCATCATCATATTAAGATCGATCCGATAAGTAGAATTAATTGATATCACATAACATATTATCATCATAATTAGATTGATCCGTTAATTACAATTTGCTCATTAATTATTCAGAAACCACAATATACAAAAAACAAAAGTCGGTATAAGCTTAAAAGACAAACTCCTAGACGCGTCCTGATTGGCGAATTTTAATCAATAATTTTATCATTTTCTCAACATGGCTTTGAAGTATGTATGAGTTTGGAAAGTCTCGACTTTTTTAAAGCACCAAAAATTCAAGATAAATACCATTTTTTATTATTAAACCTTTAAATTCTTAAGTGTATAAAGAGTTTGCTACAATGCGTAAATACGTGCAATTTTATTCAACTCTAAGTAAACTTATAGTTAAGCGATTCCTTGATCCATACAAAAGAATTGTTAAAAATAACGACACGCGCTAATAATGTGTTATTTGGATTTTTAAGACTAATGGAATAAGTTATTTATATCAATTTGTGTGATTTGGTGTTTTACCGTGTGATTATTTTTTTAAAAGACCAATTCGAGTTTTTTATACAAATCAGTTTCATTTCTGTATGCTAAATATATATTTATTTATATTTAGAAGCCGAGATGGCCCAGTGGTAAGAACGCGTGAATCTTAACCGATGATCGTAGATTCAAACCGGGCAAGCACCACTTAATTTTCATGTGCTTAATTTGGGATAATAATTCATCTCGTGCTTTACGGTGAAGGAAAACATCGTGACGAAACCTGCATGTGTCTAATTTCACTGAAATTCTGCCACATGTGTAATCCACCAACCCGCACTGGAGCAGCGTGGTGGAATAAGCTCCAAACCGTCTCCTCAAAAAAGGGAGAGGAGGCCTTTAGCCCAGCAGTGGGACATTCACAGGCTGTTACGGTTACGGTATATATTTTCCAGTAAACAACAACGACAATCACTGCTTTGGCTAATAATTAAGTATTGTCAGACCTGGTGACTAGATAAAGAAATTAAATGTGGGCGAATAAAACCTATTAAGAGCTTTTATAAATAACTTTATTATGATAGGATTTTAGCAAGTATGTATCGAATCTTTGTGATGTAAATTTGGAGTCACTTGATTAAAATCTCGAAAAATCCATACATTATTTAGTTAAAATCAATTTATAACATTTACAAGTAAAACAAATACTAAAGTTTCCACCGGTTATATTATTACAGATTAGTGAATTTCTTTCGTCGGTTTTTTCGGGTATTTATTTGTTTGTTTGAATTATGTGTTTTGATTTCCAAGTAGGATTTTAAATTTACTTTCAATACTCGTCTACGTGAGCATATTTTGTCTCAAAGTTCCTAGAAAATCTTGTCATCTTATTTCATCTATAATACACTATTATTCATATGTTTATACTATATATATTATAGCACTGAATTTATTTTGTTGATATTATAAGTGTATGTATATTTTTGATTAATAATTACCGCCTTCATGGATTTATACATAGCCTAAAGGTTGACTGGCAGAGAATGCCTCAAACATTTAGTCCGTCTTTTGTTTCAACTACATATTATGGTGGTCAAAAAAGTTTTTAATAAATAAATAGTATGTAATGTAAAGTTTAATGCAAAAATTCAATTAATAAAAAAAGTGAAAGACAATAAATTAAAAGAATGAAATTGAGTAACTACGGGGTTTTTCCCGGACCTTCTCGGTAGAATCTACATTACGAACTGATAGCTTTACATTTAATTCAATTCGATTCAAAAGTATCCAAAATTACAAAAAATATTTTGATTAGACAAATAATTTAATTCTGAAACTAAACATTTGTATATAATATAAGAATAATTTATTTATTATATTAAATATATTATTACAGTTATTTACCTTAAATCACTGGGAGTCAGAACTTGATTCACGACCGTACAGTAGAACCGTTACAGATATATTAAAACATACGCATTATATACCTAAGCCTGCGGACATAATTAAATAATAAACGATAAATCATTGTTATATAATTCTTATATATTGCAAATATATTATTTTTTTATTTTTTACTTGTATGAAACATAGTGTAAATATTGGATGAAAGTAGAAGTATTGGATTGAAATCTATGTTAAATTCAAATAAACAATTATAATTATTTACAATTATATAATAACAATTATATAAGCCGAGATGGCCCAGTGGTAAGAACGCGTGAATCTTAACCGATGATCGTGGGTTCAAACCCGGGCAAGCACCACTGAATTTTCATGTGCTTAATTTGTGATTATAATTCATCTCGTGCTTTACGGTGAAGGAAAACATCGTGAGGAAACCTGCATGTGTCTAATTTCACTGAAATTCTGCCACATGTGAATTCCACCAACCCGCATTGGAGCAGCGTGGTGGAATAAGCTCTAAACCTTCTCCTCAAAAAGAGGAGAGGAGGCCTCTAGCCCAGCAGTGGGACTTTCACAGGCTGTTACATACATACTTTACATACAATTATTTACTGGTGGTAGGCCTTTGTGCAAGCTCGTCTGTAAGTGCATGGGCCTTGGTCACACAAAGGTGCTCTGCCCATCTAAGGCGGAACGAGGGGGACTTTGCTTCCGGTGTGGTATCGAAGGCCACAAGTCTGCTACCTGCACCGGAAAATTGCGCTGCGCTGTATGCACGGACGCCGGTAGGCCTTTCGGACACGTGATAGGGTCAGGGGAGTGTAACCCACCCATCACGAAAGGGAAGATTGTCTTAGGCACCCAGACCACCCATAACGTTGGACGGCGTCAAGCCGAGGAGGAAGCTGCCATGTCATCATGAAAGACAAGCTAAGCTTCCTCCAGACGAATGTCAACCACTGCGCCGGGGCTCAGGACCTACTACTGCAGTCCGTGGCGGAGTGGCAAATCGACCTGGCTGTGGTCTGCGAGCCCTATTTCATCCCTTCCCTACCTCACTGGGTAGGGGATTTGGATGGCACCGTGGCAATCCTCACTCGGAGCGGAACGGGTCCCCCCCCTTTCACTCGTTGAGAGGGGCTCGGGCTACGTAGTGGTGGGGTGGGGAGAGTACATAGTTGTGGGAACGTACTTCTCCCCTAACCGGGGCCTGGCGGAGTTTGAGATCTTTCTTGGCTCTGTCAGAGCTGCGGTGTGCGGAAGTCGCCGAAACCGACAGTGGTTTTCGGCGACTTTAACGCAAAATCACGTGCCTGGGGAAACCCTGCCACGAATCCGTGAGGGACGGCCGTCCAGGTGTGGGCCCTACTCTCCAGCCTGTCCCTACTTAATAGGGGGCATGTGCACACTTGCGTGCGGCAGCAGGGAGGATCCGTGGTGGACCTATCGTTCGCCACCCCTGTCGCAGCACACAGAGTAAGGAACTGGAGGGTAGAGGTGGAGGTGGAGACTCTGTCGAACCATAGATGTATCCGCTTCGAGATCTCTAACTCCTGCAGGCCAGCGGAACCTCTGAGGGTACCAACCACATTCCCGAGGTGGCCCCTTGGCCAGCTAAGTCGTGAGCTGGTCAAGGAGGCTGCCATCGTGCAGAGGTGGGGTTCCGCGGGAAGGAGGGAGGGCGCCAGCGTCGAAGAGATGGCGAGCCGCATGCGCAGTGCTCTAAAGGAGGTGTGCGATGCGGCCATGCCAAGGACCCGGCGAAGGGTACCACGCCGTCAGGTGTATCGGTGGTCGCTCGAAATAGCAGAGCTGCGGGCGACATGCAACCGGGCGCGGAGGGCATACGTCCGCTGTCGCAGGCGCAACGGCCTCGACGCGGACTTGGAAAGACGGCTGTGGGCCGCTTATCGCCAGTTGAAAAAGGAGCTGCAGCAGGCGATAAGTTGTGCCAAGCAGAGAGCAAGAGAGGAGCTTCTGGTGGGCCTGAACAGGGACCTGTGGGGGCGCTCATATCGTGGTGTGCGAGGGAAGTTCCGCACACACGGCGCTCCTGTTATGGCCCCTCGCTCCATGACAGAGCACAATATGGCTCCACCACCGATCACGGAGCGAGAGATGGAGATGGCCCTTGATCAACTGAGGGCCAGAAGCACAGCGCCGGGTCCGGAAGGGGTTCCAGGGGGTGTTCTGCGTGACGCCCTGGAACACCTAGGAGGAAGGCTTCGGGAACTGTTCGACGAGTGTCTTTCCAGTGGGCAGTTCCCGAAGCTATGGAAGGAAGGAAAATTGGTCCTGTTGCCGAAGGAGGGGCGCCCACTAAGCTCTTCTTCGGCATACAGGCCGTGCTGCTGAATGAGACGGGCTAGCTCTTTAAGAAGATTGTCGCTGCCCGTCTTGTTCAGCACCTCAAAGAGGTGGGGCCGGGTCTCTCAGAGGCTAAGTTCGGGTTCAGGGCAGGTCGCTCAACCATCGATGCCCTGAACACCCTGAAGACCCGGACCATGGAGGCGGTGGCCCGAGGGGACGTGGTCCTGGCGGTATCGCTGGACGTGGCGAACGCCTTCAATAGTCTTCCTTTCGGAACAATAAAGGAGGCGCTTCGATATCACGGGGTGCCTTCCTATCTCAGAAGGCTGTTGGGGGCATACCTCCAGGATCGGGTGGTCCTGTGGGAGGGGGGCGATGGGCAACTTGTCCGGCGTCGAGTAGGTTGCGGCGTTCCACAGGGGTCGGTTCTTGGCCCAATCCTGTGGAACGTTGGCTTTGACTGGCTCCTACGGGCACCCGTCCTTCCCGGGATGGGGGTGCTGAGCTACGCGAATGACACCCTCAGCACGGCGACGGGACGTACCTTTCAGGAGGCGGCCCGCCTGGCTGAGGTCGGAGTTTCGCTCACGGTGGATCGGATCAGAATGCTGGGCTTGAGGGTCTCCTATTCCACCAAAAAAGGCTCTTCTTCGGAGACCACAGAGAGTCATAGCGGTGAAAACGATACGTGGTTACTGTACAGTGTCATGGACGGCCGCGACACTTATCGCGAGTGACGCGTGAGAACGCCATGGTCGGTAGCGAGAGGTGCTGGAAGGAGATGGTCTCTTTCTGCGAAAACGTCATGTCGCAGAAGGAGGCCGCGGAGCGGAAACGTGAGAACAGTGCTTCCGCTGACCCGCTTCGTCGAAGAAAACCGGGGAGAAGACGTCGGCGCTATGCAAACCTTCTCCTCCCGCCGTAAGTCTCGCCGGGGCTAGGGGGTCTCTGTACCCCGAGAACCCCTTAGAATTTGGAGGCCTGCAGAGGCGGGCCTACCGTCGGGACATCACGGTATTATGCGCGCTTGCGCATAATACCGTGATCCCGTGGCGTCCCCCGAAAAGACGGCGTGGGTACCGCTGGTTTTTTAGTGGGTATTCCGACGCCTTCAGCGTCGGTGAGCCCCACATACCCCCCACTTCATGTTGGGGTTTTCCCCCGCATCAACGCGTTTTTCCAGCGAAAAAAAAAAGGGTGTTACTTTTCCGAACCGTTGGTAGTTTGACTATTAAGAAGCAAGTGTAATGCTTCAATGTTGAATAAATTGATTTTTGATTTTTTTTATGTTTTGGTGTGCCTTGGAGGTAAAACAGACTTGTGTGCTGTAACGAAAAAACGCATGGCACTATAACGCCATCATTTCCGCTCCCCGCTTCTCTCTCTATTCCTTTATGTGTTGTATGGCGCGTATATGTAGATGTAGAAGTGTCGATTAAGATTACTAATATGTTATTAGTATACGTTTTCTAAGAAAATATCTTATGTAAAGGGAGAAATAAATGCTTTTTACTTATTTATATATATATATATATATATATGTTTTTATGTATAATATCTTATCTCAATAACCTCGACCTGTAGTATGTAAACAACAACTGCAAACGGGAATTCCTTTTTGTTTAAAAGTTATATTTATTACGGAAAATAGTATTAATTATAACCTAATTTGTCGTTTTATCAAATATGTTACGAATGACGGTAATTCCAACGCAAAGATTATTTTTCGCGTTTAAGTTTCTACAGTTTAAATTGAAGCAATTTAATTGTTAGGAATAAGCTCAAATAGTTTCCAATAAAGCCTTTGCTGACTTGTCCTTTGTTAAGTGCCTTATGTCCTCATCATGAGTGCTTTTTCTTTTTCTTACGAATAAAATCTTTCGGTGTATATTTTTATTTGAATCTATTTGGTCATTACATTTGCAAGATATATAATATAATAATATAATTATAAATGTTGTTTTACTTCTTTTAGAATATACTAATTAGACTTATTTTAGTTAAAAAAATTTGTTAAGATTGTTTGTCAAGCAACTATATAACTGTTATTGGTAAGTATATGAGATAGGTTCTACTGAATAAGTGTTTAATATATGTACTGTAGATGTGCCTATACAAATAAATAAAAAAATAAATAATAAGGTGTATACAGATGTATATTAGATTAAAGTAACGCACGAGAAAAATAATATTTAAATTACATTTCTTTTTTTAAAAATATCACATAAAAATGTTTTATAAATTAAGGTCAAAATCAATTTATGCATGCACGATGTAGGTTATTGCAATGACATGCCCTTACTATAGTCCAAATTACAAAAGCCGTTGGTCCTGCGCCTGAACTCTTACCGGTCGTGTCGGATTGCTCATCGGATTATGTGAGCTAGGGAATAGAGAGTGCACTTGGGTTTGCGCACACACTTCTGCACTATAATATGTCCTGCGCAGTTGGTTAATCTCTCTTGAGATTGGCCGCCGTGGCCGAAATTGGTCTGGAGAACTTTATTATTAAATTTAAGCAGTTTTTTCTTAATGTGAGTTTTGTCCAAAAAAGTGACAATAATCTTAATAGTTCTTTATTGTTTTAAACAAATTGTATTTATCAATGTATTAAAATTACATTTTATAATTAAAATCAACAGATAATGTAATATAATTTGTTTGTTTTTTTAACGTAATATTTCAATTGAGTAATTGATGAATGTTGAAGTATTGGATGTTGTATTGTAATAACCAAAATAAATATCCAATATATAATACTCACATCAACAAAGTCACTCAATTGTAACAAGTCCAATTAAAACACAAATCATCGACCAACAAAGACGCAATGTTGATCAATCCAAATCACGTACACATTATTAAACACACACAACAAAATGTACATACATGACACTGTCACACACAGACAGAAAACAAAATTAACAAATAATTTGCAAATTAATGTTTATTTTAAATATTATTGAGTTTGTACGCCAGACGAATGTTTCCGCGATGAATATCTTACACCAGAAGGAAAACTTCTGCATGCTGCAGCTCGCCGTAAAGCAAAGGAGCTGGGTTTCCGCTTTGTCTGGGTTCGTGATGGAAAAAATTTTGTGCGTAAATCTGAAGGTTCAAACTATGTATATATACGAAATCATGTCACTGTCAGTAATTTGTCATAAAATAACGCTAAGTTTGATTATTGTATTTACTTTTACTTAAGGGCATGTCAGGGGGTTAAGATCAAAGACAATTGATTTATTTAATAACGTAATCTGTAACTCATACGATGTTGTAATTATGACGGAGACGTGGTTGAATGGGAGTGTTTTCGATTCTGAAATCTTCGTGACGGGATTCCATCAATTTTTGTCCATACTTGCGCTAGAACATTGGCTTTACCACTGACACTAATTGTCAATACTTCTCTATCAACTAGCACTTATCCTACCTTGTGAAAAAAGGCCCTTATATTGCCTTTGTTCAAAACTGGTGATAGAGAGGATGCTAGGAATTATAGACTTATATCAATTATGTCTGTTTTTGCGAAGGTATTTGAGGTACTTTTGTATCCTGTTGTTTCTTGGCACTTCCAACAATTCGTTGCACCTGAACAACACGGGTTTGTGAAAGCCCGATCCACAGCAACTAATCTTGTGTCCTTTGTAGAATACATTACTGAAGTTCTTGATACTGGCATGTGCGTTGATACAATTTACACAGATTTCAGTAAGGCCTTCGATAAAGTTGATCATGGTGTTTTAATTACTAAACTAGAAATTATAGGTATATCAGGCCCATTACTGGAATGGTTTCGGTCTTATCTTGTCGACCGGTCTTCAACTGTTATCGTTGATGGTTATGCTTCGGAACCATTTTTTGCGCAAACCGGCGTACCACAAGGCTCTCACTGGGTCCTTTGCTGTTTAACATATTCATCAACGATATCAGTAGTTGCTTTAAATACTGTAAATGCTACTTGTTCGCTGATGATCTAAAGATTTTTAGACCTATCTCTACAGATACCGACAGAGAACTACAGGAGGCTTGAATAAGCTATCCTTGTGGTGTCGAAGTAAAGGCTTGACTTTGAATGCTGAGAAGTGTCATGTAATAAAATTTTCCAGGAAAAAGACTTCTTTCGCAAGAACATATTTAATTGATGGTACAGCTCTGTCCGAAGTTCCTCACATACGTGATTTAGGAGTTATACTCGATAATAAACTTCGGTATAATATCCACATTGACAATATTGCAAACAAAGGTTTTAAGACTCTTGGCTTCTTTTTACGTATTGTCGTCGTTACGTCGTCGTTTACGTCATTGACAGTGCCTGTTTATTGAAACAATTAAATATTCGTGCACCGGTGAGGACATTAAGACCGTCGTCTTATACTCCATTTGTAGAAAAACCTACACGCTCACGTCAAGGACGCTACTCTCCAATTAATAGATTAATGTTGAGTTACAATGATATCTATAAATTAACAAAAAATAATTGTACTCTTTCTACTACGTCATCCACTATAGATAAAAAGAATTTAGATAGAAAGATGGATATTGACATATTTTGTGATAGCCTTGTGAAATTTAAATGTAATTTATTAAATTTTTATTCATCATATAATTCTAATTTAGAGTAATCTAATAATTATGATGGTTGTGATGCATTAACTTATTAATTTGTTATTGCCTAATATCGGAAAACCTTGTTACTCAATTAAAAATTTGATTTGTTTTATATTTTATTTAATTGGACATTGTAATTCTTTATTTTAATATTTATTAATGATATTAAAGTACAAATTTATAAATATGTTCAATTTTATCTAATTTGCTACGATATATTATTATTTATTATTTTAATGTTTATGTTGATGATTTTCTTTCCAAATTTTGTGTCTATTTTTGAAATGTGTGTAACACCTATAATTAAGACAACATTTAGATTTTAATATTAGTTGTTTAATTATGTTTTACTCGCTTTTGTTAATGTATATCTTGTTGGTGTTAATAAATAAATAAAATAAAATAAATAAAATAAATATCTCCGTGTACTGATTGTTTATAAACGTCCTTCTCACAAGCCGGTGCTAAACCAGTTTTTTTTCATTATATTTGCTTACGATGAGCCATTTGATAAATACTAGCAATTATACTCTGATATGATTATACATATATATTATAACTGTATTATTATGTAAACAAGCCTTTAGTCTTTATATGTACTAGCTAATCTTTTCGGCTTCGCTCGAACAGATGAGAAGACAAACGTAGTTTGGATAGGATTTGCAAAAAATTCGTTCTTAGTGAGCGTCTACGTTGGGAAAGGAGTAACTAAGACAAATCTCAAGTCAAGCTGGATAGTTTAGATCTCGTGATGAGTGGAATTTCGCTTCTATATATAGACTATCGCTTTATCCACGGCTTTGTTCATGTCATGATTCCGAATTACAAAATAGCAATTTCCTTTGCTCTTTCTTCAAAAATGAAGGATCTTTCATCCCCTTTATCAATTAGGGGTTTCATTTTCAAAAATCTTTCCTTAGTGCTAAGGTACTATGTAAAAGGAACCCGTACGCAAAATATCATGGTGTGCTAGCCCCAGTAGCTTGTGATATGTGTTGATATATCAGTCAGTTAGTTGTATATATAGATTCATTACTGTTAGTGTATCCAGAATATATTGTTACGTAACATAACCTTCTGGCGTACGCTCCGATTACAAAGACCTAATCAACGACATTTAGATGACCCCATAGATAATTACTACCTTTCAACCAGTTAGACATAATCCCAACAACATATTAATACTACGAAGATTAAAGATTTTGTTTGTTTATTGCATTTTTTTTAAATATAGTTTATTGTGTAAATATAGTCGGTGAGAAATATGTTGATACGGACTGTAAGGACGGGACTAGGTAAATAAAGTAGATGTTTAAGGTTTGAAGATAAATTTATTACTGCCCCTCAATACCATGTGTCATCTGCTTATATACTACACTACATGCCCTACCAAACAAAAAAAAAATGTTGGATACATTAACATTTTTTTTTATCAAAATACAATATGAAAAAGTAAAATAAAATTGAATATAATAATAATTAAACAAAACATATATGTAAACAAAGGTATAATAATGCAGTGCTGAAATTTAATATCAAATATCATAATAGGTACAGTCATAATCACAAGTCTTAATAAACAATATGTTTAATGATCATTCAACAAAGTCTTGTCCTATTTTTAGGAACAGTTTTTTCTTTACCATTGACTAAAATTACAACATTCGGTGATAACTCTTTAACAACTGTATATGGGCCTAAATATAATGGATCAAGTTTGCAAATATTTTCATTTTTAACCAATACTATGTCTCCTTGTTTATACTCCACTGGGTTTATACTTCTATCATATTTTATTTTTCTTAAAGTTTTACAATTTATGAGGTTTGTTTTAGCATCATTTTGTGACTTTTGTAACCGGTATTTTAGTTCTATTGCATAATCATCAAAATTGTAAATTAGATCTATTGTCGACCTAAGATTACTTGGTAAGTTACATTGTTTGCCAAACACTAATTCGTATGGAGTAATTTTTGTACTCGAGTGTACAGAAGTGTTATACGAAAAACACCAGTAAGGAATCCATGAACTCCATTCCTGACTATGACTGTTAACTTGCATTCTTAAATAAAATGTTAAATGTTTATGACTATTTTCAAGTGATCCTAAGGCCTGATGGTGGAAGGCTGTAGACTGTAATTGACTTATATTTAAAACTAGCTGACCCGGTGAACTTTGTTCCACCTTAAAGGCAATATCACATTATCACATTTTTTTAATTTTTAACTTAGGGTAATTGTAAATAAAAAAGATATAATTATTCAATTATTCTTTATTTGCCATTTATTGTAGCACCTTGTGATAAACGATATTTTTTGTTTTTTCATTAGGCGCGAAAACAAATAACGCGGAAGGTCTTCCGACACGTGAACATGCCACATATAATTGGCCATGGGAAAAACATGGGTGTTCGAGATTAAGACCACAAACTTTCAACGATTGGCCTTGTGACTTATTTACAGTCATGGCGAATGCTAGACGGATCGGAAATTGAAGCCGTTTAGACTGAAATGGCATGTCGGTTGGGATCATCGGGATCCTCGGAATGAGAACTTCCTCACCTTTGAATTTTCCTTTGAGAATTGTGGCGTAAATCAAATTGTTCATCAATTTACTTACCACCAAACGTGTTCCGTTGCACAATTTTGGTTGGTTTAAGTTTCGAAGCATGATTACTATAGAACCAATCTTTAGTCGTAAATTGTGCGGTGGTAAGCCAGGTACATCCAAGGAGTTTAAAAATTCAATGGGATAGTTGGTGGCATCATCTTCATTTGTTAGACAGTCAATAGATTTGAAAGAATGCAGTGTACCAATGATGTCATCCTGAATTATGTAATTTAAGTCATCTACATCTTTATTCTTAGCTGCCAAAATTGCTCGTTCACTCAATCATTCATTATTTTTGAGGTTAGTCATGATGTTTGGGAATACTTTGTTGATGAGTTCGTATTTTGATGAGACAAAGTTACAAAAATTCGGAGGAAATGAAATCAATCCGCTCGATTCGTCGACGGGTACTCGACCATTGCCGATAGTTAGCAATTGCTCAGAGAAATCTTCAGCAGATGTATCGTTCAGCAATGCAACTCTCATGTTTGTTGTTAGCTGAAGTTTCTTAACATAGCGCCATAGATTCGATGATTTAAGGCAAGCGTTTATTTCGTCAGCAGCAGTCGATCTGGAAATTACTGGCAATGTTTGGCGGAAATCACCAGACAGTAAAATCATTGCTCCTCCAAAACATCTCGAGTCATTACGTAGATCTTTCAACGTTCGGTTAAGTGCTTCCAATGCACGTTTGTGCGCCATTGTGCATTCGTCCCAGATGATGATCTTCGATTCTGATAAAACTTTGGCCGTAGCGGAGCGCTTTGTAATGTTGCATGTTGGTTCTTCAATAGATTGAAGATTTAACGGCAATTTCAATGCAGAATGTGCCGTACGACATCCTTCTAGCAATGTGGCTGCTATACCAGAAGAAGCAACTGC
Source organism: Nymphalis urticae (assembly GCA_905147175.2). Lineage (NCBI taxonomy): Eukaryota > Metazoa > Arthropoda > Insecta > Lepidoptera > Nymphalidae > Nymphalis > Nymphalis urticae. The sequence continues at coordinate 1,213,465 of LR990007.1, forward strand.
AACCGCAATGTTGGATCTTGCACGAACAGTGGCTAAAACTACTGACATGAGGAATGTCTTACCAGTTCCACCAGGGGCATCCAGGAAATATAAACCACCGTTTCCATCATCAATTGCCTTCATTATTGTATCATAAACTTCTTTTTGTTGGGGATTCATCAGGGGTACATTCGTTTGAACTACTAAATCTAATTCCTGGTGATCATATTCACGTTCCCGTTTCAATTCTCGATTAAATGCGTCATTCATTTCACAATTTGGCGCTGGCATTCCTAACCTGACTAATAAACTACCGCACATGAGATATCACATGTCTTCGATCAAGAGCAAGGTCTGGTATTGTAATGTGTCATATGAACGATGTGTTTCAGATATTTTTGCAGTTGTCAAGTATCGCGACGTTTAAGCACAATATCTCGTGATTCCAAATTTTCACCAACAATCAGAATGGCAACTTCATCTATTGTTGGAGCGTTAAATGTGCGCTCGTCTGTTCCAGATGGTCGTTTATCCGCTCTGATCACAACTTTGTGGTCATCATTTGGCATGCGCTCCAATGCACTCTTGAACAACCTGACCAACGCATGATGTTCTTGAAGCAGTTGTTGCAGATCTTGAAGAATTGCTCTTTTCGTTGCTGTATTGATCTCTTGACGTAGATCAAGTTGTTCTTCTGTGTTGCCCATGAAGTATATTTGTAAAAATTTTTGCTGTCCATCATCGAGAGGTTGCAATGATCCAAATCGATGGTGAATCTGTCCTTGTATCTACAAAATAAAAAACAGTCATTATTACTTTACAAACACTACAGGAATAAATACAATATGTTATTATTCTACTGTATTGTGTATAAGTACAAAAACAAATAAATACCTTGAATATTAATTTTAGCTTAAATAACACACGCGATTAAGTTCCGTAATACTAAAATCAATATAAGTGATAATCATGAAGGTTTAAATAAATATAAATACCTTGAATGTCGGATTAAATCCTCGTTCTTCAATAATGTCTGCCCCAAATGAGGTCATTTGGAAACAACTATTGTATTTTTGGGTGTTTCCAAGAAAATGACGGGATTCGGGTGTTTCGCCACGAAGCAATGAATTTAATGGCTCAGGTGGCGGAGTCAATAATGGCAATTTCACTTTGCCATTAAGGCAGCACAATCCTGGCCGTTCTCCGGAAAACTTTAATGCGCCACAATACACGCAAACAACGTCCATTGGCCCAATGCGAACGCTAGTATGCAAGCAGTAATCAGTCGTGCAATCATATTGATACGCTGCCCGATTCAAATCAGTATTTGATGAATTTCTTCTTGTGCTTCGTAAATTATCTAGCTGTTGATCTCTGAGGTTTGCTCGACGATTTCGCATTGCCAACCGAGCCGTTTCACGGGCTGCCTCCCATTGCTCTTGTGAGTGAGAAGCACGTAGTCGAGCCATACTAAGGCGGCGCTCTTCACGTGCATTTTCTTGCTCTTCTTCAGTGCTTTCATTCGCAATGTTTCGAATTACTCTTGCATTACGGCTTTGTCGAGAAAGATTTGATCGTCTAGGTCTCGGCATGGTATTTTTATTGATGATAAATGGCACAGCAATACGATATTAAAAAAAAATTAAATTAGAAGTTGAAGTTCGCTTTTCTTTCTTTTTATTAGAAACTTTAAACAGGCACAGAGTATTTATATTCCTTGTTTTATACGAATTAATCAACCGGCAAGGCTTTTTTTTTAAATATTCTCAGCTGTCAGTGGCTTTTTGTTATATACTACCGGACTTTTTTAAAAATATGCTCAGCTGTCAGTTGCGTTTTGTTATTACATTTTTAACAAATGAACCGCTGACTTATATTTTGACTGAGTTGTTTTGTTATTACATGTCAGTTGCGTTTTGTTATACCACATTTTATGTCACATCACACGGGAACGACGGGAACGGGATAAAAAGTATCCTATGTCCTTCTCCCAGTTCTTAGCTACCTCCCTACAAATTTTCAGTCAAATTGGTTCAGCCGTTCTTGAGTTATAAATAGTGTAACTAACACGACTTTCTTTTATATATATAGATTTTACAAACCTCTTCCATTGTAGAATTTATAAATTCAGTTCCTCTATCGGTCACGATCTGCCGAGGGATACCATATCTAAGTATAAAATTATTTACTAGAGTTGTAGCTACTGTGCGCGCATCCTAACCTGCTATCGGATATGCCTCGACATATTTGGTGAGGTCGCATTGGAGCGTTAAAATGTAATTATAATTATTATCTCTTGTCAATGGACCTACCAAATCTAAATAAATCTTATCAAAAGCTGAATTTCCACAGTCCGTTATGGTCATAGGTTCTTTTATGGTATTTAAATATTTATAACGTTGACATTTACTACATTTTTTTACAAAAAGCTTAACATCATGCTCTAATCCTGGCCAAAAATATTTTTTACGAATGTTATTTAACATACGTCTTTTTCCTGCGTGTCCGCTAGTGGGCATGATATGATAATCGTTTAATATAACTCTTTTCGTATCGTCGTCTATAATTTTTGAAACTCCTTTAATTACGCATAAACGGGGTCCGGACCACTTACGCATTTTATTTATAACCTGAGCTAGCTCTTTAATTATTTGAAAATTATTCTCATCTTTTATTACATATAACGTATATATTTAGCCCAGCAGTGGGACATTCACAGGCTGTTACGGTATATATTTTTAAATCGATACAAAATGATTCCATTTCCCTCACAGAGACAGCTCGTGTACACTGGGATTGGGTAAACAGTTTCACAAAAATTGTACGATTTGACGACGAGTATGCATAATCACCACGCTTTAATGATACGCATTTATTAACCTTTTCCCATTCTTCTTCATTCACAAATACCAACTCCGTGTAATACTTCGATAGTTTTAACATCTCTACAACTCTTGGGTGATCAGTCCAATCGTCAGTAGAAATATTAGAAACCGAAGTAGAATTACAAGGTTTTTCATCAAGCTTCTTCTTTTGTGCCCTTGTAAGTACTGACAAAATATGATCATTCATCGCCTTTAATTCTTCACTACTAATTTCTATGCGTGACAATGCATCTGCAGTTACATTATCACACCCTTTCACATAAGTAACCTTAAAATCATACTCTTCAAGTATTAGCCGAAATTTTAACAATCTACTGGAAGGATCTGTCATATTGTATAAAAATATTAAGGGTCTATGATCCGTTTCTATAATGAACTTTCGTCCATAGAGATACGGTCTAAAATATTTAACAGACCAAACAATCGCTAAAAGCTCTTTCTCAATCGTTGGATACCTACATTCAGCTTTATTTAAACTACGACTGGCGTAAGCTATTGTTCTACGATCAGCATTACATAAAATCGAACCTATTGCATACCCTGAGGTGTCTGTCTGTAGTATAAATGTGTTATTATAATCGAAAATAGGATATTGTAATATTGGAGGGCTCATTAACATTTCTTTTAAAGTACTAAATGATTTTTGACAGTTTTTATCCCAATTAAATATTACATTTTTACGACATAAATCATTTAATGGAATACAGATTTGGGCGAAATTCGGAATAAAATTTCGATAATAGTTCGCTAAGGCTACAAATCGTTTGAGCTCGTCTACGTTTTTAGGAACCGGATAATTAATTAATGCCTTAATTTTTTCTGGATCTGGTTAATGCCGTCCGCTGATACCACGTGTCCGAGGTATAAAATTTCTTTTCGAAGAAAATCGCACTTATCAGGATTTAATTTTAAATTAACTTTTCTAAGCCTTGTTAACATATCTAACAAATTTTTATTATGACTATCTAAATTTCTTCCGAAACAAATTAAATTATCCAAATATACAAAATAATATATTAACACTAAAATCGAACGATCGCGGCTAATGAAGTCGACTCTTAGACCAACCTTGCCCCAGGTCGAAGCTGGTTGCGAAAGCTTCCAGCTGGAACTACAGAACCGATTCGCCATGTTGGAAACCGAGCAGGACATGGACGACGCCACCAACAGTCTGGTACGTGTCATTCGCGAGGTGGGTCAAAATCACTTTCGACAAAGGAGCAATGGACGTAAGTCGAAGCTCTCAGGCGAGACTCTGGACGAGATGACGAGAAGACGTGAACAACAGAATATGACGCCATCTGAGTGTCAGGCACTTAACAGGAAGGTTAAAAAACTAATAAGGCGTGACACAAGACGAGCGCATACCCGAAATATTGAAGATGCTATAGCACTCAATAGGGGCTCAAAGGTTCTTGCAAAGTCGCATACCTCCTGTTGTCACCTGACAAAACTCAGAACAACACAAGGCACAACCGTCACCTCAAAACCAGAGATTCTAGCTGAAGTCGAAAAGTTCTATAGCAATCTATACTCATCACGAGTACCTCCACCTGAGTCCCACAGCGCGGATGACCCAAGAGCCAGACTGACACGCCATCTATCTGACGAGCTTCCCGACATCGACTTGGGCGAGATTAGGATTGCTCTCGAACAACTTGGAAACAACAAGGCTCCAGGGGAGGACGGAATTACCTCAGAATTACTTAAAGCGGGAGGAACACCAGTTCTGAGAGAGCTGGTAAAGATCTTTAATTCCGTCCTCCAAAATGGTATTACACCAAAGGCATGGAGCAGAGGTGTGGTGGTGCTGTTTTTTAAGAAGGGTGATAAAGCTCTTCTGAAAAACTACGGCCCCATTTCACTTTTAAGTCACGTATATAAGTTGTTCTCGAGGGTAATCACGAATCGTCTCGCCCAAAAATTCGATGACTTCCAACCCGTTGAGCAGGCTGGGTTTCGAAAATGCTTCAGTACCGTAGACCACATACTCACACTTAGGCAAATGATACAGAAGACCGAGGAATATAATCAGCCTCTATGCCTAGCGTTTGTGGACTACGAAAAAGCCTTCGATTCCATCGAGACCTGGGCTGTTCTGGAATCGATGCAGAGATGCCTAATAGACTTTCGGTATGTCCAGGTGTTAAAGTGTTTGTACGAAACCGCAACAATGACCGTCCAAGTACAAGATCAGAGCACAAGACCAATCCAATTGCATCGCGGGGTAAGACAGGGGGATGTAATCTCCCCGAAACTTTTTACCAATGCATTGGAGGACGTCTTCAAGACGCTCGATTGGAACGGACGCGGCATTAATATAAATGGCCTACACATTACACATCTGCGATTTGCTGACGACATTGTCATCATGGCGGAAACTGCAAGATTTGGAAGAGATGCTAAACAGCCTAAGCGATTCTTCAAGACAGGTGGGTCTTCGGATGAACTTAGAAAAAACTAAAATTATGATCAACCAACATATATCCCCGAGACCGGTTGTCGTAAATGGCTCTCCACTCGAGGTTGTGCAGGAATACATCTACCTGGGCCAAACTATACAACTTGGCCGGCACAATTTTGAGAAGGAGGTCAAAAGAAGAATACGTTTGGGCTGGGCAGCATTCGGGAGGTTGCGTCATATTTTTGAATCGTCGATCCCACAGTCACTTAAGACCAGGGTATATAATCAGTGCGTCCTGCCTGTTATGACTTACGGCGCCGAAACGTGGAC